>JAVQMG010000112.1:0-457500 GCA_032878915.1 Castanopsis chinensis | reverse complement strand
GGCAGTTAATGTTGTGGAGCAAGTAAAATGTCATTGCCTCTTGAAGATATTTTGAAAAGAATGTTCTTAATACTCTCTTCTAAAACCTAATGCATTTTTTATTAACAAAAATTGTATTTTCACTATATTTAATTTTTTTGAAACAGGATTTTTTTTCCTGAAAAATTACCATATTATGCAAATTTTACTAATTAATTATTGTCCTAAGTTTAGATTCAAACAAGTTTGGAAGAATCTCTTTTAATCTATTACGTAGCGATTTACAAGACTATCTATGTGTATTATTTAAACAAGTTACAAAATTTTTTTAAAAAAATTATATGACTAAAATTATATATAGATAGTCTCTTCAATCACCACTTAGTAAAAATAGCTCTAAACCAGTTTTAAACAAACTTTTTTCCAATTTACACTGCTCTAACTTTTAAAAATTAAAAGCCAATATGGATAGTAAAATACCAAAAGATCAAATACTAATGATCTGGGCACCTATTTATTTTCTACGTTGTGTTACTAGTTTACTACCCAAGCAGAGCATACACGCACATAAAATCCAAATTTTCCTCTTCTATATGTGGTATATATCAAACAACAATTACTTCAATTTATTTTATATATAAAAAAATCTAAAATAAATTTTTGAGAGAGGAAATTGAAAAATATCCAGAGGAGAATCGAAGTTGGTTATTCTTGAGGATTGTGGATTATCTTTCTCTAACATAAAAAATACTAGTGATTTGTAATCTTATCTGATACTTAAAGTCTGTTTGAATACTGCTTATTTTATTAAAAACTGAAAACTTATTACTGAAAATACTGTAGTAAAATAATTTTTAAAAGATAAAATACTGTTGCTGCATTTTTCACAAGTTGGCTGATCTATGAACAGCGCCGTGGGACCAGCATAAAAAAAAAATGCAAAATGCACAAATACATGTTGGTCAACCCACGCTTAATGTTTTTTAATAAATTGACCCCACAAAAAAAAAGGGCAAGCAACCAATAAAACCAAGTATCTTCCCCCAACAAAATGCAACTAACTCGTTACAATTAAAGTAAAATAGGACAGTATCATAAAAATAATCAAAGCATATATTCATACATTTTTTTAATCATTCAAAAGGTTGTTTATTACTCACACATTGGTATAAGTAAAACACATAGGCATCACGTAAAAAAAAGTCACCTTTCAAATCCAAGCTAAGAAGAAAAGCATCACGAGCTCGACACTTCACCAGCCACCGCCCACTAAAGCCTCTAAAGGCTACTTCACCTTGAGTACGAGGATATATTCCTAAAATCACAAACCCTGGCCCCATTTCTCGTCATAGTAATTGTTAGGGTCAAAGTGTTTATATATGCGTGTTGGCAAACTGTATTTTGACATGTCCAAATATAACTTGGATCACTTGATTTGTAAGTTTTGACAGGGCGAATTTAAAGTGAAGCTAGGGACATATTCCCCGCCACTTGGTCACAACTAAACCCACACACTATTTATATATCAATTTCTAATTGGATTTATGCTCCCAAAAAAAAAAAAAAAAAATTCTAATTGGATATTAATGCTTTATATGATCCCTAACACGTGTAGATTTGAGTGTGAAAAAGAGCGTGTCCTTAAAATTACTAGAGAATTTATTCCCAAATTTTATGTCTTTTGACAACAGGTCATATGTTATACGTACTTGAAGATCACATTTGAACTTTGAAGGCGTATAAAGACTGTTAAATTTGCAACTGCAACTTGACTGATTGAGCCAGAGCTCAATACATGCCTAGCTCAATACCACTCAACCAATTGAGTATTGGGAATCCAAATTTTCAAATTTAAGTCCATGATGCCTCATACATTGGAATTTGTGCCTTAATTAAGTAGCCCAAAACATAGATAGGGTTCTCTTAGGTAATCATAAACTTAGAGAAATTGTTGCGACTTATGTGCGTCCAACGTGTTGTATTGAGCAAAATCTTCGACACTGCTATTAGAGCATTCTCATCAAGTGTATCAAATGCCAAATATTTGACATTTGACATTTAACACACTAAACACCAATATCCATGCTTCATGAGATGTTCCAAATTGTAAAATTTTTTTGCAACATGTTACAGTGGGGTTCCATTTTATTATTTGTTTATTCACTCTAGTGGACTCATATCTCTCTCATTTATTCACTTACACACTCTCTCTCTTTCCTCTCATTTGGATTTTTGCTCTCTCTACCCACCATTTCTTCTCTTTCTCTCTCTCTCTCTCGCTCTTCCCTCTCCTCCCCGCTCAAGATCTTTGCTCACCTCTCTTTACTTCCTACTTCAACCAAACCCAGACTAAAGCCATATTTGTCTGAAGTTGCGTCATCTTCCATAGCTCTCACCGTCGACCTCGAAGCATTGTCCCTCATGCCATGCGGACAACCTTCTTGCATCTTTCGACCTCCCACCTCTGGATCTCTCTCAATGGGTGTGAGATTTGGGATGAGTTCTGATGATGTGCTGTGTTTGTGGTTGTGGGCGGTGGTGTTATGGTTGTGGTGACAGTTTTGGGTTATGGATTGTTGTGATGGTGTGATTTGATGGTGGATTCGGCAATGGTGGTGTGTTTTTTATGGATTCAGCAATGGTGAAGTGGGATGTGGGGTGGTGGGGGTGGTGGGTTTTTTATTTTGTATTTTTAAATATTGTTGGTTTTTTTAATATTATTTTATTATTTGTATATATTATTTTAATGTATAGAATTGGAAAATAGAAGATGTGATGTATTGAATTGTAAAATATTGTTAAAATAATAAAGTAGTCTTTTTGATATGTCAAAATAGCATTTTTTTTTTGCAAATCCTGATGAGAATGCTCGTAAAGATCTTATGGCATTATAGAGTGGCTTGGCAACATAAATACTACAAACAATCAAGCTATTTTTGTAGTGAGTTAGCCATGGGTTGGACATTTATGCATTTAAGAGATTCATAAAGGTAGGAGAGTTCAGCTGAAGTTTAAACTATATGTGGTCACGTTAATAAATCTTACTATAGTCGGCAATAAAAGAATTTGGTATATATATTATTGTTTTATTATACTTCTGTTATATTGTAGTGAATTCTTTCGTTAAGTGGTTATCAATAAACTCCCAAAAGAGTTTTTCCTATCAGAAATTTCTCTTCATAACTATATGATGGTGAACTAAAAAATTGAACAACTCCAATTCGTCCATAAGAGGCGTCTAAAGCAGAAATGACATCCTACATAAGAAGGTCGTCCATAGCAAGACAACCGTCTGTGGGAATAAGAGTCGTCCGTCAGGAAGGCTCTTGGACGACCCCCTAACACTTAGGAGATTTCCAAGTGTGGATTTGCCTACAAGAGCTGGCAATGGAACTACATGCTATTGTTCCAGGGCATGAGTGAGATCCAGGTTCATTGCTACAATTTCTTATTAAATACTTAACTTCCAATGACAGTTATACAAAAAAGTGTAACTCCTATGGCGTTGTAGAGGTTATCCTTGAACCCTCTAACCTCCTAAAATACATGGAAAGTTACAAATCTAATAACCGTTTCTGGGGCGCTATATAAACACCCATTCAGACCAGATATAGGTATGTTTTTTACAATTCCTGAAAAGTTGGAACTGTAGAACTTAAGAGAGAAACTAACTGTGGCATCGGAGGGTTCTTAGCTGGTCCACCCCGGTCACCTTTGATAATTTGTTCTTTCTTTTTCAGGCTTTCAAAACAGTCGCTAGCCCTTTGAAGCCTGAAACATCCAGTTAACTAATTTTCTTCGCGTCATCAGTTAGCGCCGTCTATGGGAATACTTCGATTACTTGCATTTTGACAATTCGTCTTTCCCCGACAAAAGGCTGTATGGTTCGGACAAGATCAATGACTACCAACCAAGGTCACCATGAGAGTAGGGATACTTTTGGTAATCCTCACCGTGATCGTCAGTTATCACCTGTCATGCAATTGTCTTCCATTCAATATATACAGTCCATGGCTACCGCCATGGAGGAACTAACTCGTCAGAACTAAGATCTGACTAGGGAGATTAGTCTAAGGAGGCAACACCATTAAAGACATGCGGAAGGGCAAGCCCAAAGTCAAGAAGGTAAAAGAGAAAATGCTAAGCTTGGAACCAGTCAAGGAGTACTGCTTCAAGAAGGGTGCCACACTTGGAGAGAGAGATAGACCAAATGAGGAAAGCTATGGATGAAATGAGGGAGAACATGAGAGGGGCGAACCTCATAGATGATTTAGTTTACCGAACGGACTCTCTTTTCACGGCTTCCATTAATAGTCATCCCTTACTCCCAAAGTTCAAGATGCCTTCCTTGGATTCATATGATGGAACATGTGACCCGTATGATCATATTGCACCTTTAAGACTACCATGCGCCTTCAGAGGGTTCTGGACGAGATTATGTGCAAGGCTTCCCCTACCACCCTCAAGGGGCCAGCGCGAGTGTGGTTCAGTAAGATACCCCCAAATATTGTGGGCTCATTTGAAGAATTGAGTAAGTTATTCATCAACAATTTTATCGGAGGACAACGCCACAAGCGTTCCTCTTCCAGTCTGTTAACTATAGAACAAGGGGAAAATGAGAGTTTGCGGTCCTTCATTTCCCGATTCAACAGAGAAGCCTTGACAGTGGATGAGATGGATTACAAGTTGCTATTGGCTGCCTTCCACAATGGAGTCAACTCTAATTTATTCATTCATAAGCTTTATGAGCAAGAGCCATAAACCATTGTTGAACTCATCCATTTAGCCCAAAATTTCATGAATGCGGAGAATGCGATCATAGCCAAGAAGAGGAAGAGAGCAGATTGTATGGAAGCAGATCTCTCGCGTCATCTTGAGCAGGGTCTTCATCCAAAGAAGGCTCGGGCAAAATAAAAAAAAGACAAAGATAACATAAAGGCGAGTTCTTCAGCAAGGAATTAGTAATACACTCCCTTGAATACGCCGCTTGAGCAAGTGCTTATACAAATCAAGGATGACCTGTCCTTTAAGTGGCCAGAAAAAATGAAAGGAGATCCCAACAAGCACAATAGGAATAAGTATTGCCGCTTCCAAAGAGATCATGGGCAAGACACGGACGAATGTTTTGATTTGAAGCAGCAGATCTCATCAGGTTAGGAAAGTTAAGGAATTTTCTTGGACGAGAAGTTTAAGGCAAAGGTGGAGGAGTCGTCACGACCCCCACTTGGAGAAATAAGAGTTATTATAGGAGGAACCTCAACAGGTCAGTCATCCAAGTCAAGGAAGACATACCTAAAGGTAGTGCAAAACGTCCAACTGTTTGGACGATCTCCAAGGATGAGGGGAGGTAACGAGCAAGCCATTACATTCACGGACAAGGATACTGAAAGAGTTCACCACCCACATGACGACGAGATCGTCATTATCCTGCTCATTGCTGATTATACGACTAGAAGGGTGTTGGTAGACAATGGCAGCTTAGAGAACATCTTGTGTTACCCTGTCTTCCAACAAATGAAGCTGAGATGAGATTAGCTCCATCAAGTGAATTCGCCCTTGGTAGGATTTGGAGGGATAGAAGTGCAACCTGCGGGCACCATTACATTACCTGTGGTAGTCGGAGCATACCCGCAACAAATAACCAAAAAAGTAAACTTTCTTGTTGTTGATTGCTCATCATCATACAATACTATCATTGGAAGACCGACTTTAAATAGTTGGAAGGCGGTAACGTCTACCTACCATTTATCTGTCAAGTTCCCGAATGAGTATGGAGTAGGTCAAGTACAATGAGATCAATTAGCCGCCAGAGAATGCTAATTAGCTATGTTGACTATGGATGAGTACGTACAGACGATGAATATAGAAGAGAGAAGGATTACTGCGGAGCCCACTGAAGTACTAGAAGATATTCCTTTAAACAAGAACAACCCCGAAAAGTTTACTAGAATTGGGGCGAGTATGGAAAAGAAGAAAAAGCAGACCTTGGTCCAGTTTTTGAAGAAAAGCCTTGATGTGTTTACATGGAGTCACGAGGATATGCCAAGTATCGACCTAAGTGTCATTACCCATCGTCTAAACGTGAATTCTTCCTCCAAGCTTGTATGTCCAAAGAAAAGAGTTTTTACTTCTAAACGAGACAATGCCATCAAAAAAGAGGTTCAGAAGTTGATCACGGCGAAACCGGGAAGTCTATTATCCAGACTGGTTGGCTAATGTGGTTGGTCAAAAAGTTTAATGGCAAGTGAAGGATGTGCATGAACGTCACTAATTTAAACAAGGCTTGCCCCAAGGATAGTTATTCGTTGCCACGCATTAACCAGCTGGGGGATTCGACAGCGGGTCATAAACTGTTAAGTTTCATGGACACCTTTTCAAGCTACAATCAAATAAGGATGGACAAGGTGGATCAAAAGAAGACTTCCTTCATTACTAGCCAAGGGTTATTTTGTAATGCCCTTTGGTTTATAGAACATAGGAGCGACTTACCAAAGACTGGTTAGCCATATGTTTTGTCCACAAATCGGAAGAAATGTGGAGGTTTACGTAGATGACATGTTGGTAAAAAGTTTGGACGAGGAGAAGTATTTGAATCACCTTCAAGAAACCTTTGATACACTTAGGCAGCATAACATGAAGTTGAATCCAAGCAAGTGTGCTTTTGGAGTTTCATCAGGGAAGTTTCTAGGGTTCATGGTTTCACATAGAGGAATTGAAGCAAATCCTGACAAAATCCAAGCGATATTGAATATGGAGCTATCGAAGAATATCAAAGAAGTACAATCTCTCACCGGACGAGTTGCCGCCCTTAACAGGTTTGTCTTAAAAGCTACTGACAAGTGTTTACCACTATTTAAGATTCTCAAAAAGGCATTTGAGTGGACGGACGAGTATTAGAAGGCTTTCCAAGACCTCAAGGCTTATCTCACTACAGCACTTTCGCTGAGCCGGTCCTGGTGAAGAATTATATTTGTACTTGGTGGTATCCCCACATGTAGTGAGCTCGGCATTGATTAGAGAAGAAGGGCGGATTTAGAAACCGGTTTATTATACGAGTTAGGCGCTAAAAGGAGTAGAATGACGATATCCAATGATGGAGAAACTAGCCTTTGCTTTGGTCACGACTTTTAGGAAGTTGAGGCATTAGTTTCAAGCTCATGTTATCAACGTCCTGACAGATCATCCCCTAAAGAAGGCAATGAGCAAGTTGGAAGCCGCATGGCAACTAATCCAATGGACTGTGGAGTTTAGTGAGTTTGATGTCAAGTACCAACCAAGGAGCGCGATAGAAGCACAAGCATTGGTAGATTTCATTGCAGAGTTCACTCTCGGTCAGGATGAGCTAGACAAAAAGGTAGGGGCTCAAAGGTGGGTTATCAATGTAGATGGCTCGTCCACATTATACGCAGGAGGGATTGAAGTCATACTAAAGTCCCTAGAGGGAGATAAGTTGGAATACACAATCCGTCTACAATACCAAACTACCAACAACGAAACTGAATATGGAGCTCTCCTTAAAAGATTAGAATTGTCTAAGTCTTTAGGGGAGGAGTCAGTAGTAGTTAAAGGAGACTCTCAATTGGTTATAAATCAAGTGAATGGAATGTGTGAGGCTAAGGAGAATCGAATGAAGAAATATCTCAACAAAGTGAAGCGACTTGTCCAAAAGTTTAAAGAAGCTAGTTTTGTTCAACTCCCGAGGGACGAAAAAAGAAGATGCTTTGGCGAAAACAGCTTCAACAGAAGGAATTATGGATGAGTATGACAAAATCCAATACATGCCGAGCATAGACCTTCTAGAGATACAGCAGATAGGAGGGGGAAAAAATTGGATGAGTCCAATAATAGTTTATCTTAAGGATGGAAGGCTTCCAGAAGACAAGGACGAGACTAAGAAGTTAAGAGTTAGGGCTGCCAAGTACGTCCTCATAGATGAAGTATTATACAATCGAGGCTTCTTTCAGCCTACCTAAGGTGCCTAGCTACGGACGAGTCAAAATATGTATTGAGGGAAGTCCATGAAGGAGCATGTGAGAATCACTCGGGAGCGAAATTGCTAGTCCATAAGGTCGTCCATGAAGGCTACTACTGGCCAGCTATTCAAGCAGATGCTAAGGCTTATGTCATGATGTGTGACCAGTGTTAATGCTTCAGCAACGTCCCTAGACAGCCCTCGGAGTACCTGAACCCAATGATGGCCCCATGGCCCTTTGCATAATGGGGACTGGATATCTTAGGTCCTTTCCTACTAGGAACCAGACAGATGAAATTTTTGGTAGTAGGAATTAACTACTTTACCAAGTGGGTGGAGGCCGAACCTCTAGCAAAAATTACTCAGCAAAATGTTAAAAACTTTATTTGGAAGAACATTGTATGTAGGTTTGGGGTACCTATGGTACTAATATTTGATAATGGGCGACAATTTAACAATGCACCTTTTAGAGACTTTTTTCAGCAATTTGGAATCAAGAATCACTATTCCTCATCCTTTCACCTACAGGCGAATGGACAAGCAGAATTAGCAAACCGATCCTTGTTGAAAATTATCAAGACTCGGCTCGAGAGGGCAAAGGGGGTGTGGCCAGATGAGCTGCCAGGTGTTCTTTAGGCTTATAGGACAATTGTGAGGACCCCAACAGGAGAAATCGCTTTCAAGCTAGCCTACGAAAGTGAAGCAAACATACTTGCGGAAGTTCATATGGCTAATCATCGAGTGATGAAGTACCAGGAGAAGGAAAATGAAGAACAACTTCGTCTTGACCTCGATCTTATTGACGAGGTAAGGATGGATGCAAAGCAAAGGACAACAAGATACAAAAATCTTATGACTAGGCAATATGATGTCATGGTAAAACCCAGGCATTTCAGCATTAGGGACCTCGTCCTTAAAAGGGTAATCTTGGCAATCAGGAATCCGGCTCATGGAAAACTAGGGCCTGATTAGGAAGGGCCCTATAGGGTTATCAACTGCAAGAGGCAGGGGTCATACTACTTGGAAGCTCTAGACGGATGGAAGCTAGAACACCCTTGGAACGTTGAGTATCTGAGAAAGTACTATTAGTGAAGGGTGAGCTTGGACGAGAATTACTATGGACGAACATCATGGACGAAGTTGCAGCTATGTGGTCTACTATTATTACATGTTTTTACTACTACTATTACATGTTTTTAAGAAAAAATAAAAAGTGCACTAGTTCCTAACTTTTGCACCATTTACGGAAAAATTTGTGAAGGACGAAGTCATGTACTTGTATAAGTATTTTAATTTCCTAAGGCACTAGCTTCTAAGTATGTGCCATATTTGTGGAAAATGTTTATATCATAAATATGGTTTGGATTTCTAATGTATTTGATGCATGAATCTAATCTCCATAATTTCACCCACAAGAAGGCTAAGGCCCAAGACGAACGAAAATCTCTGGACGCGGGGATATAACGTTAATAAGCTTTCCTCGAAACAAGGATAAAGCGAAGAAAAAATATGCTAAGGCATACTCGTTTAGTCAATGGACGAGAAAATATATACTCGTCCAAAGGATGGAATTAAACCTTAAGCATGAACACCCAGGAAATGGACGAAGGAATGCATCTATATAAAAATATATTTAAATATTTAAATCCATGGATAGACATACCCAGCCAAGGCAATCCAACATTCTAGACGAGTTGAATGCTAAAGATGTCTTATCTAAAGATGGAGGTAAATTATCCAACCTATGGACGAGGAAAGGAATTGGTAAACCAGTCATTCATAGGACGATTTATACTTGAAAATTTAAAGAATGGCAAACATGTTAAACATTAAAAGAAATGAGTGGACATACCACTTCAAAACCAGTGTAACATGAATGGTGTAAGCAAGGGATGAACTTGTCCATACAACAACAATTAATAATGGATAAATAAACATTCATTCATCAAAGTTCAAAAAGGGTAGACGACCACCATCCAAAAACCCTTATAAAGTGAAAGCCTAAGAAGGCAATTGTTTGGAAACTCGTCCTAAGTATTCTGGACGAGTGAAATGTACTTAAATAAATTTTAAATGGTCCTAAACAATGGACCTCATAAAAAAAGAAAAGAAGAAAGTAAATTGGTCAAACTTTTATGCTTTTCCTGATGGATCCTCTTCGGTTTTGGACTTGTCCTGGGCTGGTTGGTGGTAGCATCGTTCTCGATAGTAACGTCTTCAGAACTCGTCTGGAGGAAAGAGCTAGCAACACCACCAAGTTGAAGTTTGATAAAGTTAAAGTCGACTTCTAGAAACTTTTCCTTAGCATTCATACGAAAATCTTCAAACCCAACTGCATAGTTGGTGTCCAGCAAATCAGTCAATTGCTTGGAAGCTTTGAACTACTCCACTGCACCTTTTTTGGCTTTCTCAAGAGAATTGCTCAGCTCATCATTCTTTTTTTGAAGGTGATTAAGACAAGTGTCCTTTTTGATAATATCAGTTCTTAGCTCTTCGACGAAATTTCGCAACTCCTTGGCTTCGTCCCTAGCCTTAACTGCTACTTTAGCCTAGTCCTTTCAATTGTCCTTGACTTCCTTGATCCTCTTTTCAAGCAAGATCCTCGTCTTATCTAGCTTAGTGGCCTGCCTGGATATAGCGATGAACTTCGCCATAGCCTGCACAAGTGGTCAGAAGTTTTTGTTAAAAAAAAAAAAAAACAAAAAACAAAATGTATGCATATGCTGTGACAACAAGGACGAGATAAAAAAAAAAAGTTTTTTTATTTTATTTTTTTTATTATTTTACTTACCATGAAAAGATCATGAACACCTGAGTGTTCAAATTTTCTCAAGGACATGTCATAGCATGCGGCCATGTCCTCGCCAGTCACGTCCTTCTCGAATCTCTCCCAAGCCAAATCCTCATTTTCAACAATGTTTGTAGGGACCTTTTGAGGAGGCTGAGATGAGGTAGGCACAATAGTCTTGGACGAGGGAACATGAGCAGGCTCGGACAAGTCTACGTCTTGGATCTGAATGGACGGCTGCTGAGAGGGAGGGGGAATGGGGAGACCAAGAGTGACAACCCTAATCTTGGACACCTATGTTTTGCCCTCTTTTTCTTACAACGGCTTGGAAGATTCTCCAAGTCAATAGCTTTTGATAAATTCCTTTTATCACCAACGGCTGGACGAGGCTGATTTTCAACCTCCTGCTTGGTTGCCTTGTCCACCACTTCTTTACCTTTGTTCTCTTTCATGGTTGCCATCCTTGAAGGAAAAGTGTTGGGAAATTTAGACCCCCGGTTGATAGAATTAACAAGTTTTAAACCTAAGTTGTTAATTAGATTTATTATGAATAAACTTGTTAAAACAAACAAACAAACATCAATATTATGTCACAAATAATATGCAACGAAAAAATAAATAAGACAAGATATGATGACCCAAGAAAATCAATGAAACCAACCAGTTTCACAGTAAAAAACCTGGGGGGAAACCTTCCCAAAAGCAATTCACTATAGTAAAGAGAAGTTTCAAATCTAGTACAAAACCTTTGTCCCTAGACTCTACAATCCTCGTAGATGAACTCACAGCAGAAACCTTCTACTGCTTCAGAACCTCTAAACTCTTCAATATATGAACGCCACCCTTTGATGCACAGATCCCAGTACGTGACTCACTCCTTTGCACGAATCCCAATACGTGACTCACTCACCAACTTGAGGGAGAAGAATGTTGGCTGCAAAGTTCTTCACTTCATCGACAATGAAGATCAAGAAGCACTTGGTTACAAAACCCTAAGGCGCAAAAGACGCAGTAGCTTCTTTCAGAGAGAATAAGGCTTCGGTCACCTTTTGCATATGTTCTCCTTGTATTCTCTTGTGTGACGGCCTCAAAAATAAGCCATATATATGTCTAGAGTTGTGAGAAAAGAAATCCTACACAAATACAAAAGCCTGACCCAAAAATCAGATCTGAAAATTCTGATTTCTGTGACCTCGATAGCTGCTCGATCGATCCACTAGCTGTCGAGCTTTATTCATTAAATCTCGATAGATAGCTATCTGTCGAGCAGCTGTCGAGCAGCTGTCCGCAGATGTCCAGCAGGTGTCTACTGATGTCCAGCTATCTGTCCAGCTTTAGTGAACACTTTTTCTTTACTTGTTTCTTGGTCCAATCTTCATGGCTTTAATACTAGACTTGAACAACATGTTTTTTGAAGTCTTAAACACATCCTAGATCTATCCAAATACAAGTAAAGTGTGTTTTGTCAAAGGATTAGCCAACTACATAAAATATGTCTTTAACAAAAAGACTTAGTCATCCAAGAGGTAATAAAAGTATAAACTCTTAAAAAAAAAAAAAAAAGGAAAAAAAAGAAAAAAGAGGAGGGATAGAAAACTTACTCCTGTGGACAGTGAACTCATGAGCTAGGGCTTCTTTAGACGACTCGGGACCAAGTCCCTAGATGGCAAGACGCTTAAGGCTTACCAAAGAGTGAAAAGCCCTGTCAATATATAGACGAGCCTTCTGGGCGCGGTCAAGATAGAACCTGTTCAAGGTTGGTCGTCTAACACCTATAAAAAAAAGAAAGAAAAAGAAAGAAGAACGAAAAATTGTTAGACGACTACAGAAAAAAAAAAAAAAGATATATAATACCGATAGTAAAATAATCATAATAAGCATATCTTCAGGACTAAGGTTCCCTAACTCTCCAGTATAGGGGGCAAAAGGATCCCTGCCAACCTCGACAGGGTGTCCAGCCCAAAAATTAGAGACGAAGAAAAATTTCATCTTCCAGTTCCTATCTGATGTGACCAAGGATTTTATTAACCTAAAATCTCTCCCGCTGGCTGTGAATTGGTAAAAACCAAAGGATTGGTTAATTTATGAGGATTTGTAACAGTAAAGGAACTCGTCCACAGTAAGAGAACGGTTCCCTTCAAACACTTCCCTCCACAAAATTTGTATAGAGACGACAAGTCTCCACACATTAGTGTTAAATTAGCAAACTCCTAAATCTAATCTAGTAAGTAATTTTCTAGCAAAGGCATTCAAAGGTAATCTAAGACCCCCTAGAAGGTAAACCTCGTAAATGCCTATCCCAAAATGAGGCTAGCAGCACCATTCCCTAGGGTTGAGGTCGTTAGGGATTTGATACCAACTCCTAAAGGCAGTTAATCTCTTCTCGTCTGTCTTGGAAGGAATACCTACAGCGCAACTGTATATAGTCTCTACCTTGTCTACAGGAGTGGACGGAGGAACACTTGTTAAGGTGATAGCTAGAGACCCTGAGGCTGCCCTCATCCTAAGGAATTCTTGAAAGACCTTTAAGGGAATCCCAGGGACCCCATATGTGTATTCCTCGGTATCCCCACTACTGCTACTACTACTATCGCTACTAAAACCATTATAACTGAAGTCATGATACTCGTCTATAGCTTTTTCTATAGTATTGCTAGATGAGAAAACAACAACCTTAGACATACCGAAATTTGAAGAAAAGCCTAAGAAGGAGGATGAGGAGATTACCTGGCTCAAGACGAAGGAACACTAAGGACGCTGGAATACTTCTAGACGAGGTAACGGACGAGGAATGTCAAAGAAGAAAGTTTGAGAAATGTAAAGGGTACGAGAGGAATTCCACTATTTATAGGCGTTGAAAATTGGTATCTGAAACGATGTGACCAACCAGGAAGCATCGCGTGGCATTTTCCTTGAAAACTTAAATCGACGAGACAAGTTGCCAATGAAACTATGACACGTGGCACAATCCGAGACAACAAAATTCAACCATTGAAATTGTGACACATGGAACGACATCTGACTACTAATATGAAGACACTCGTTCAAAGAAAAACAGTAAATCCTCAAGTGCTCTAGACGACCCTTGGACAAGGGGGCAACTGATGGTGAACTAAAAAATTGAACAACTCCAATTCGTCCATAAGAGGAGTCCAGAGCAGAAAGGACATCCCACGTAAGAAGGTCGTCCATAGCAAGACGGCTATCCGTGGGAATGAGGGTCGTCCATTAGGAAGGCTCCTAAACGACCTCTAACACTTAGGAAATTTCCAAGTGTGGATTTGCCTACAAGAGTTGGCGATGGAATCACATGCTATTGTTCCAAGGCATGAGTGAGATCTAGGTTTATTGCTACAACTCCTTATTAAATACTTAACTTCCAATGACAGTTATATAAAAAAGTGTAACTCCTATGGTGATTGTGGAGGTTATCCTTGAACCCTCTGACCTCCTAAAATACAGGAGAAGTTGCAAATTTAATAATCGTTTCTGGGGCGCTATATAAACACCCATTCAGACCAGATAAATGTACGTTTTTTACAATTCTTGAAAAAGTTGGAACTCTAGAACTTAAGAAAGAAACTAACTTTGGCATCGGAGGTTTCTTGGCCGGTTCACCCCAGTCACCTTTGATCATTTGTTCTTTCTTTCTCAGGCCTTCAAAACAGTCGCTAGCCCTTTGAAGCCCGAAACATCCAGTCTACTGATTTTCTTCGCATTATCACTATATATATTCTGTGTTCTTTAGATTCCGCTTCTTATAATCTTTGCGATATGGTTGTGTGCTTAATTCACTATATTGAAACTCATTGCAGGACTGGTAAATTAATCAAGTTGGCTAATTGTGTTTACTGAGGCGCATGTAAATTCACTTTCAGTTACCTTCATATGTTTGGCCCTTTGTTTACCAACCCTTTGAAATACTCAAAGTCAGAAAAAATAATGAAGAAATTAGAAATATGCATAAAATAAAAGAAAGAGAAATCCTTGCATGAGATAATAAAATTTTAAATATAAAATATAGAATATTACTATAATAAATTTAAGAGATTTTGAAACATTTAAAGTGTGTCGTGTAGCACTACCTGAAAAGTGTTTTAAAATCTTAAATAGCCAGACTTTGGCAATTTTACTAATGAGCTTTTAGGCTTAAGTTTATAAAATTTTTTCTACAATTCATACTTTATAAATCCAAATATTAAACATACTTTCCACTATAATTTTTCAAACACTCAAAAAATTAAAGAGCTTTTCAATTAAAAATCTAGATAACAAAAGCTATACCATCAAAACCCTAATCCACTTTTTTTTTTTTTTTTAAAGATTTTACTCATAACGTTCGTTCCTGATAATTATTCATTATCATTAGGATAATATATCAATTATTGATTTTTGTGTAGACGAGATTTGAATTGAAATTCCTTACTCAACAACAATTAACCTTATTAGTTGAAGCAACTAGAACCTACTCTATCACATTTCAAATAGTGATATTATGATTTATCAATTTCATTAATGGTAACTTTACGTATCAAGTTATCATACTACGAAAATGTCATTTTGTGACTTTGTGGGTGGGGCAACCACCGAGCACACATGGAATTATTATTATTAATTTGGTTAATAATATATGGGATATGATGATGAGATAAGAAAACAAACTCACCTGAAAAAGAGCTTAGAAGACTTATTTTTGTGTTTGTTGAAGGTTCTTTGTACAAGACTAAAGAGATTTTCCTTTCCCCTCCATTTCTTTCTCTCCTTTTGTCTTATAGTAGGAAACGCCCCTATATATCTTTTAGTTTTTGTACATTAATGCTAAGGACCCCATCTTGGGTCCCAAAGAATTTGAAAATTATTAAACAGTTCAGAGTGGACAATATATCAAATCAGGCATATATGAAAAGATAGCACTATTTCATAATGGATTGCGTTCAACTTTCAACTTTGTTCAGTAGATTTTGTATGTGATGCCTGAACCAATAGACCAAAAACTTGTGTCCAATATATCAAATTAGTGAAATGGTCGTCTCTAAATTTTTTTTATGCTTAGTTCAACAATCACTGTCCATACCTCCCATGTACTTATTTTAGAGCACATTGCCCCCACATTGATTTCACTTTATTATCGTGATAATTTTCAAAGTAAAATTGCATTGCATGGTGTGTTTCACATGGGATAGGGATTTAAATTATTAGCATAGCCAATGGGGCCAAAGGTTGAAACATGATCGAGAATTCATGTCCCATATGGGACAATGCATTGTCCCTTTGTATTATTATTTTTTTGGGTGTGTTTTTTGCACTATTCCCAGTTTTACTCTGTTTCTGAGGGCTACAGGAATTGCATAGGCATATAGTAAAAAAGAAAAGAAAAGAAAAAAAGAGAGTAGGTACTAGGTAGGTTTTCTGTGCTAGCTGGGTTGTTTACGTTAGCTTAATAATTTGCCATTTGTGCATGTCGTTATGCATGTAAAATTGGGCATTGCGTATTCACGTGCATCTTTAAAAATAAATAAATAAAATTAGGCTTGCAATCTACTTTTAGTCTTTTACCGTGAAAGAGACGTTAAAATTAAATTATAATCTTTCCCTGCGGAGTACTGTTATCCCTTGATATTTCCTTGTAAAATTAACAAATACTATGTTTTATTAAAAGAAATTAACATTTTGCTTTCCTTTCACCTATAAGACTTGAGTGGGATTAGTGGGTAATAGTTAGCTTAATTAACTAGTAAAGTCTTGATAGTTGAATAAGAGATTTGGAATTCAATTCCTACCTATATCAAAAACTAATTGATGTCTTGGTCTGATAGTAAAAAACCATTATCAGAAGTGGACAATATATGTTAAAACTCTCACAAAAAAATAAAAAAAAACATGAAGGACATTAAGGGCCGTTTGGTAACATTGTTCTAGTAACGTTGTTTGTATTTTTTTAGAAATATATATAGACGAAAAAATGTGTTAAAATACGTATAATGTTATTTAAAAACTAAAAAGTGTTTCTCAAATAATCATACCAAACACCCCTAAGTAATCATGATGGTTTTGAACAGGTAAGAAATGTCTGCCATTCCATAGAACCGGGCCAACTCTTAATTACTATAATTGACTAACAGTTCATAAAAAAATAAATTAATAATTGACTAACATTTTGTGTTAATTTATTTTATTTTATTTTATTCAAATTTGGAAGTATAGTCCCATCCTAAACTAGTTTCAGATTTAGTTCTTTATTCACATGTGAATTCAAAAAATAAAGAAATTTTTTTTCAAATTTTTGTATACACATGCATACTTTCACAAAGAAAATTGCCTTTTAAATTTGGTTTTTTCACATTCATATTCTCATTAGTCACAAAAATTCATTTAATTTTTTTTTATTTTTTTCTTTCAAAATTTCCTGAAAATTATTTTACCTCCAATACTTATGAGAAGTTTCAGTTTTTTTCATCATCATTTTTTAATATATTAAATGTTGGCTCTGACAATGAAAAATATTGTACTAAGAGCATCCACAATGGCTCATGCCATCCTATCCTATTTTACCATTTTAAAAAGCCATTTTATCAATTATACAATACCATTTTACAATACACTTAACATGCCAACTTTTATTTTACTATACTATACATTAAAATAATATATAAATAATATAAAAATATTTCTCACTTCTCTTTCGGATCTCTATTTCTCTTCCTTTGTCAACCACCCACCACCACCACCACTACCACCACCGTCTAGCTTCTCAGTCACACCCACCTTTGCTAAGCAAAATCCAGCCAAAATCAAAATCCATAGCAAATCACTCGCCGATCTCCGATCCAAATCAAAATCAAAATCAAAATCAAAATCCAAAATCAAAACTAGAAACCCACCACCGACCCACGATGCCGTTGCTGCCGCTGCACCACTTGACCCACGCCCACATTAGTCACAAAACCCACCACTGCCAAAAACCCACACAACTCGCCGATCTCTACCGCTAGAAACCCAAACCACTTGCTGATCTCCACCGCCAGAAACCACAAAAAATACCCAGAGGGGATGAGAGAGAAGAGAGAGGCTTGGTGTGAAAGAGTTTCAACGATGGAGAGAGAGAGACATAAGAGATCATGGAGAGAGAAAAGCATGAGATTAAAGGGATTTGGAGATAAGTGGGTGAATCAGCAGCGATGGCGAGAGAGAGAGGGGATGAGAGAGAAGAGAGAGGCTTGGTCTGAGAAAGAGTTTTTACGATGGAGAGAGAGATGAGAGACAGTGGAGAGAGAGAACTAGTATTTACGCATACAATATTAATATAGCTTTTATAATTGAGTTACAGTGTGATTCTACATATTGTAGCACAATTGCAAAATTTTTTTCAACACTTAAACTTTACAAGTTTTGCTGGAGTAAATCTTTTGGACTTGAATGATAAAATAGACTTATATTTAGCATACAACCTTTCCGTTGTAGATGCTTTAATACGTACGTAAGTGTTAAAATAGTTAAAAATAAAATGTGAAAAATAATAGTTTAGATAAACAGAATTTTAAAAAATTGCATGCTGATTGACTGGTTATAATTTAAGTCCAAAAAAATTGAATATAAAATAAAATGTTTTGGTTAATTTTATTATATTTCAGATTTAGGTTGTATCAGAATCGAACTAGATAGATTAGTTTACCAACAATCCCTTTATTTTAGTCGATTTGGCACTCATATTTACACTTGTCCGTGTCTCAACTTGCACGGAGCACAAGGCAAAATCATTTAAGGGGTCCTCGTCCTTCCCATGTGTTTTGGCACTGGCCACTCTGTGTCATTAACTTATCGTATTTGTCTATTATTTGTCTTGATTTCCTGAGCATAGGTTTCGGATTTTTTTATTTATTTATATTTTCTATATTCTTCTTTTCTTGGAGTTGGGTTGCTAGAGATCTTTTCATTCAAATCCTGATTTCAAACGTTAATGCCATCCACTTTGATTTCACATCATCCTTTCTCATTGTCTCGATCCACCGATTACCCCCTCTTAAAACTTTCTTTAAATAGTTTATTAATAAATACCATAAAAATTATATATATATAAAAAATACCATAAAAGTATCAGTTAATCAAATCAGTCTTAAAAATATATTTTTTATTCTAATTGTTTAACGAGCGTTCACATTCATTATTTCTTTTTTGGCTGCAACTTTTATCATCATTCGTCTTTTGGTTATGCTGTTCAGTGTTCACAGTTATTTTTTAAAACCACTTCTCTAAAATATATTTTTAAGGCTATGCATCTGTTATATTTGTGGAACTTCTATTTTTGAAATATTTACGTGGGAGGTTGGACCCGTTATGAGCTCACAGGCCCAGTAAAAGCTGTATATTTTTTTTTCAACTAGATTAGACACTAACATGGCCCATCTTGACATTAATATGACAATGTGTGATTAACTAGATGAAAAGCATGCTATGCGTGATGGTGTGACCTTAACCCAACCTTTTAATTTGATATTTAAAAAAAAAAAAATTCCCTATACTTGTACTTTCTGTAGAGGTTTAGATTTAGAATAATAAACCTAGCTTTGATTATTATAGTCTATTACCTTTTTTTTTTTTTTTTTTTGAGAAACAGTCTATTACTTAATTTAAGCATCCTTCTGTTATATATGTTTCCTTATTGGGGTTTGAGACTTTAAGTCATGATAAAGTACTGGTTATCCATTTTCCTTTTTAGATGCATTATACTAAAACTTTCATACCTGCTAAAGCATAGAATATATCTAAGAATTTTTTTTTTCTTTTCTAATCTTCCTTTTCTTTCTTCTTTTTCCTTTGTTTAAGGGAGGAAGGTCTTCGATGTGCTTTATATTGCCTTTTCTTCTTTCGGTTTGAGGGGTTGAAGCCTTAGCGAATAATACATTGTGCTCACATTTATATATTGTAATTCCATATTCTCATATCTTTTCCTTTTTCCTTTGATTCCTTGCATGGCAAAGAAGTAAAGAAGGGTATCATAAACTCAGAGATGGGAATATTTGATCAATTAGGATAATTTCATTTAAATAAACCGATAAATTTGACTTAGAAAAACAAAAAAACAAAAAAGGTACCTGAAATTTGACATGGCAATAAATAGAAAAATGGTAAATGAAATTTTGCTTCATTTTTTATTCTTAATTTTTATACTATATGCATTCCACAATATATTAATCATGCAAAACCAAAATCCACTATACCAGACCAAGCCCCAAAAAAACAAGTTGCAAAAGGCCAATTAATCAAAGATTTGAATCAAAGATTTGACTAGATCCTTATTACTTTATCAAGTCGTGTATCATGCATGGTATAATTTAGATACTTTTCAATTTTAAAGCACTTGTTTTTGTTGCCATAAACTAATCAAATGAAAAATTAAGTGGACCACCCTGGTAAATTTGTCCCTGTAATTATCCTAATCATGCTTGCTAGCATTTTTTTTTGTCGTAATTAGCCCATAGCCTGGGATTTTAATTACTAGCTTACATAATAAGACTTCATTACTCAACAGGCTTGACCCATCTCATTGTGATTATATTTGATTCATTTGAAGGTTATTAAATATTAAGATGCATGACAGCTTGTTGTTAGGTAGAGATTGATTACCAGTTAAAATTACACTACATGATGCGCAGATTTCTTCTATTTCTTTGTCCTCTCCGATTTATAAAGCGACCGATTAATGTGTGTCTTAAGTCATCCACATTTTAAAACATTTTCTCAAACATTAAAAAAATTATCAATATTTTTTTAATTTTTAAAAAAATATTTCTAAAAATAGATAGCTAAAAACACACATTAGCAAATTTCATTTATAAAAAGGGATTTGAGTAAAGCAAAAAATAGATATGAAAATGACATAAAGTGAAGGACCCGATCCTTCTTTCTCCAGTGTGTGACTGCGTGTCAAAGACTCAAAATTGGAAGCTTAAAGTTTTCGTATTGTGGTTTTTACTTTTTACTATTTAGATGCTTCCCTAACGACCTAATATTATTAAGTTACAGTGGAATTTTCCCTTTTTTACGTAAAAGTTATCATCCACTTCTTTCATATATTGTCTTCTTGTTACAATACCTTAGCACATAATCTTGATGAAGCTTAAGGCATCATAGAATAAAAGAGGGAAACATTTAGTTTTTCCTTTTTAATGGTAAAAGAGCAACACTTCTGGTGTTCATTGCGTGTGTGGAATTCAGTTTTGTTTTGCATTGTTGTTTTCTTCTTTGGTAGTGAACAATTGTCGATCTCAGAATGAAAGAAAGGTAAGTAGTTATGGCTGAATGCTTGAATATACTTACCTTAAAAGTTATATTTTACTTGTACTGATTATTGATTAAGACAATTTCCATATATGTTTATATACTAAGGTTTGATTGATAAGAGCACGGGTATCTTAGATTAAAAGAAGTGTATCTAACTATCTATTTTTTTATTTTTAAGAAACAAACAAACTGTTAAATATACACACTTAATTATACTCTCTTACCAAGTTTAAATACATTATTTAACTCAAAATAACACTACAAAAACGTATCTAACTATTTATTGATTGTTTGTGTATGTGTGTCATGTCTCATCACATCATAAAAGGAACATTGCGAGCCCAAAAAGTATGCAACTCTCAATCGTTTGTTTAGAAGAAAAGCATCCAACATTTGAATTTCATGCATTGAATAAAAAAATTGTGTTTAATTATCTAAAAAAAACTGGGGGGAAAAAAAATACTAACCCCATATGTGGTTAATTTCCGCGTAAAACACAAAACATGTTTTGTATTGTCTTACGTCTAAACCGCTAATAATGTAACACTAAACTTCTTAAGAATTGGAGTGTAATATCAAACTTTCCTTGAGACAGTATTTTATGTGAAAATAATATGAAAAAAAGTGTCATCATATGAGCAACTCAATTTATGTTTTTATTACTCTTTTACGAGTTACACAAAAATAATACTCAAGGGACGTTGGATGTTACCCTAAAAACTTCATGGAATTCAGTGTTTTTAAAGGAAACGACAAATAGTTGGTCACATATTTGGAAGTATTGTTGTCAATGGTGGCTTCAAGAATTTTGTTTAGGGTGTTTCTTAGGAAGTATAAATTACACAGTCTTATTTCTTTTTAGCCTTTAGGTAATTAGGTTTGATTCAATGTTATTAATTCCATTTCGTTTTAGCGGTAATGGCCGGAAAATACTGTGCTGGTAAACAAACCGGAACAGTAACCCACTCTATTCCATTTAAGATAAAATTTAGGGTCATTCCGGTCTATTTCAGGTGTTTTGGGGTATTTCGGTAAATACCGGCCGAAATTCAAGATTCGGTCGACATGAAGTTTGTGCTTAAAAAAAAAAATTGTTCTTAAAACCAAAACAAATTTGCATTCTATAAACTAAAAAACCTCAAAAGGAAAAAAAAAATGAAAAGGAAAGAAATGAACAAAGGTACTTGAACAGTTAAAAAAAAAATTGTATTGAGAAATTTGAGACTCAAAGTTTGAGAAGAGACACTGCTACACTGGTGAGGAAAAATATGATAAAATTTAAAAGTATGAATTGTAAAAATCAAGGAGACGGAAGACGTGTGTAGTTAAGAATAAACAAGAAAAAATAATTAAAAATGAAAAGTAAGTAACATATGTTTGGTGAAGAAAAATAATATTGTAATAAAAATAATAAAATGTTGAAAATTGTGTTGTATTGGATAGTGTGCTTAGTCGAAGGAATCAAGCCACTGTCTTGCCTGTAGTAGTTTTATTATTATTATTATTATAATAATAATAATAATAATTATTATTATTATTATTTATTTTTTTCTAGATTTTAGTTCTTTTTTTTTTTTTGAGTTTTTCCTTTTTGCTTGAAAGACTCCAATATATTGTTAAGTTGCTCAAATTATGGACTAAAATTTAATTTTATTGACATAAAAAAAATTCAGGATGGTCCTAAATTATTTTTAAAGGTAAATAAATATAAAATTTTAAATTATTATATATAATTTTTTTTTTTTAGGTCAGGGTGAACCTGGGCCCACCCTAGCCATAAGGCAGTGCCGCCGCTGATTGCTGTATTGGTAATCTTAATTCCAAATTAAAAAAGGAAAAAAAAAAAAAAAAAAAGCTAACGTACATTGCAAATTAAACATATAAATCCAAATGCTTCATGACAAGAAATAAAAACCGCTCAATGAGGGAAGGTGGCGGTGAGTTATGTCCATACTCCATACAATATATATTTCAATTATACACAGATAAATCACCGCGTATTCTTGGTGCGATGATCACTCTAGAAGTATAAATGCTTGTGGGATGTGCGGGATAAGGACCAGAGTTTAAGTCTTCAGGAGGGAGTTTCACACACATATACACTTAAATTAAGTTAGAGTAAAAATTCTATCTTGTATATAAAAAAAAATTATACACAGATAGTAATTCTAATCCAAAGGATTATACGTAACTGATGAAGTGTAACTATTACTACTTCTTCTTACATAAACAATAAATGTTATCATAGATTTAATTAGTAAGACTTAATATTAATAAGACTTACTATTATGTGAATTAAAAAAAGTGTATCACATCATTGTACTCTTGAAATACTAAATAATTACTTCTTGCTTCATGTTTAGTTTGATTGTTAGAGGACTGTAAAGGGCTAAAACTCGCTTGGCAGATGAGTTTTAGTACAAAATCAAAAAGGATGCTTTAATTTACACCTTTAGTGATGTAAACTTTTCTTCTTCTTTCTTCTTGTTTTTTTTTTTTTTTTTTTTCCGATAGATAATGAAGGAAATTTTTTATACTACTAATGTTCAAGTTCCTCTTCAGTATACTATTTTGGATTCTTATCGCATGCAGCCTCTATTTTTGGTGTAGTAAATAAGGACTTCACATAACATTAAACATCCATTACAAATGTGTTTAATGAAGTTAACATGTTAGAGTACAAACCATACTAGTAGCATCTAACTTTAACAAAAGTGGAGGTTACAAAGTGTACGAATTGTTAGCATTATCCTTGCTTTGCAACCGTATCAGCACACTTATTGGCTTCACAGGCTTCACAGAGCACAAGCCTAGCTAGATGATGAAAGATACATGTTTAATATACACACACACGCGTGATTTAATTAAAAACGTGATAGTTGCAATTTTTTTTATGTTATTATTTATATCTTAGTCCGTTGTTTATAATTTCAGTTTATAACTATAAATGTTAGGTCCTTTTGTAGTTGTACTCTGGTTATTTAATGCATTATAAATCTAATTTAAAACACTAATATTACTATTTTTGTATGTATTGTAATAAGTATTACTGTTTATTAAAAAAAAAAAGGAATGTTTATCCTATGTTGGTTGTGTGTGTGTTTAGTGTCTGTTGTTTATAATCTCAGTTTATAACTACAAATATTAGACCCTTTTGTAGTTGTACTTTGGTTTTGTAATGTATTATAAACCCGGTTTGAATTTTGAAATACTAATATTACTATTTTCATATATGTTCTAATAGGTAAAAATATATATAAAAACATAGGAGAACTCCAAAAAAATAAGAAGCAAGATGTAAAAAGCCAACTCACAAATACTGCAGTTTAATATAGTACTTTGTCTTTTATATATATATATATATATCCTTTTGATAATATCTATTTTTCAATTAACGAAAAAGTTTTATCTCATCTCTTATCATGACATTGCTGATAAAAGTCTAAAATTTGTTTGATTTTATATATTTGTGGTTGTGAAGAATCTGGAGGTCACACTGGCATTTTCATGAATTATGGCTGGGTTTTTTTTTTTTTTTTTTTTTTGATAACATGGCTGGGTCTATTATTTCTCATATTTTAGGGCACCTTCTATTAATTCCTGGGGTTGGGTAAGGGCAAAAGTATATCAATTATGCTAGCTGATACTTTTTTGCTTGAAAGAATCCAACTATATGTGCCCTCATTTGTGGGCCGTTGAGTTGTATTCACCAATGCACAACGAAATTGGGTTAACTATTCAATTTTATATCCTCATTTAATAAAGTTACAACTCTTTTCATAAATTTTTATATAAAAAAAAAATTTGTGTTAACTATTCAATTGGATGCTTCTAAATAAAAAAAAAAAACATAAAAAAAACCAAAAAACAAAAACAAAAAAAAAATTAACAAACTATTCAATTAGATAAGAGGTACTGCTCACCCAAAGACAAGGGCAACATCAATAAAATAAATTAAAAAAAAAGAGGGCAACATTGTTATTTCAATAGGGTAACTATTCTGTATTTTAAGAAAAAAGATAAAAGTATTACTAATGTAATAATAGGATAACTATTTTTTTTTTTTGGGGTAGAAAATAGGGTAACTATTGGTATCAACACCAATTAAATAATAAATAATTTTTTAAATTATATTTTTTAGCTGTATATAAAGTTTACATATCAGCTAGTAAGATGTGGTGTAACTCAATTTTATCACTGAATTATTAGTTGTGTCAAATTTATTTATTGAAAAATTTGTAATACTTAATATGACTTTTGTTATGTGAAGAACAAGTGTTAATTAATGTGATAGTTTTTTTGTGTGTGTGTGTGTATCATTATAATGTTGAAGGTGACATGTTAGGTATATGGACATAGCTTTTTTTTTTTTTTTTTTACACAACCATTAATGTAGTATGTTATGGTTACTACATAATAAAAATTGTGTCAATGACTAATGTAGTATTACTATAATTAAAACATGCTATATTCATAGGGTTACTTCATTATAAAATGAGGTCTTCCATTAGAAAGCATTTCCATTTTGCCACGGCATCATTCCTTGCACATATTTACCTCTCTCTTGGGTGAGGAGGAATATGCAATTATTAATAATGGGACTGATAAATGTGTTACTTGTAGCATGCTTATCTATAAGATAAACCACAATCAAGTGAGTCAATCTCGTATCGGAGGCTGTACCGGTTTAATAAGTAGAACGATATATTTCGGTATCAGTCAATACCGGTATACCGTTTCGGGTTTATTATTATATATATATATATGTATGTATGTATGTGTGTGTGTATTATAATAAATATAAAAGTTTACCATAAAACATTACCTCAATTCAGAACAAATTATTCATAATTATAGACTTTAACATTAATTAAAAGGGAAAAAAATACAATTTAAAAATAGCAAAAAAAAATTTTCATTACATATTAAGAAAACAAATAATACTAAAAAGTTAATGCAAGTAAGTTGCCAATTTTTCTTTACAAAAATTCAAAAATTACAAAACTAAGAAAAAAATCTTTTTTTTTTTTGTTTGTATATCGACTAGTACGCCCGGTATTGGCCGGTATTTTCTAAAATCGGCCGGTATAGCCGGTAGATAGTTGGTACAGCCGGTATTTAAACTGGTATAAAACGTACATTTTGATATCAGTATATGTACCGATACGGTACATAAATATTTGTACGACTAATACCGGTACGATATCAACTACTTTGACCATAATACCTCTTATTCAAAATCAAAAAGGCAAATGGATCCTCCATCTCCGGCCCAACTATCTAATTTTTAAAAAACAAAAAAGAAAAGGCAAATGGATGTTTGGTTTCTCAAGGACAATTTGAGTACAATAAAAGTACTATTAAATTATGGAGTTTTTTTTTTCTTTTCTTTTTTTGCTTGAACTAAGTTTCTCCTCTTAAAATAGTTATACAATATCACTAAACTACAAAAAGATTTAGTTACGGACTTATAGATTTGAAATATACTATATGACACGGTACTCATCAATCATGATTCTTTGGTTGCATCTGATTGCTTGTCTCCCTTGCTAAAACTACAATCTTTGTTTTGTTATACGAAAGGATTAATTAATTACTAATTTGCTTTCTTTCATTTTCCTTTTTTTTCCCCTCACAACTTTGGTAACTAAGGAAGGACGGGTAAATAATTAGATTGAAGCTTTAAAAATTAAAAAATTAAAAAATTTAAACGTGAAGGTGTAGCCTTTATGTATAGTAAAATAGCATGTGATATCTCTTTACATTCACTAAGAAATAGATATGGGAATGAGAAAGTTATCTATTGGGTGCTATCACTGAATTTTCATAAAATGTAAAAATTAAGTATGGTTGATTTGAAATTATGAAGAACTGTTTGACTACAAAACACCAAAACAACTGTTCCACCCATAAGTAAATCCAATTATTTTCATCCACATTTTCTTTTAGAGTTATGACTGTTCATCTTCTTTGAGTAGCTACTAGTTAAGTCGGGTAATGAGCAAAGTCGAGTTTATACTGCATTAGGCTCAAGACAAATATTAAAATCCCATTGATTACTATAATTTTACAGAAGGAAGATTCTTGTGACTCATTTATTCCACCCCAATAGATTGTTATTCAACAATTAGAAAATTCTGAGTTTTCTACCTGCGTACTCTTTCAATTAAACTTAAAACATAACCTAATCTCATTTATATAAGTTCACAAATGCAACTTGCTTTAAAATGTCTTTCTCATTTGATGGAGTTGGTGTATAGGATGACACTTCCTATGTTATAAATTACTGCGAAATATAAACTATTGGCGATGAAATATTTGTAAAGTATTAATACTCATTATTATCTTAATCAAATAGAAATCCCCTATAAAGTTTGTGTTTTTTTTGGGTGAATAGTATATTTTGAGTGTTATTTATAAATTATTTTATGTACCCATTCATCTATTAATTATATATATAGACAATTTGGAGGAGTCAAATATGAGGTGATTATTGCCAAGGGTTTTGTAACTCAACTAATTGATACTTTTTGACAATTTTAATAGAGACATTCATAGTTCAAACTCCTCTATCCCCCAAGTCCCAACTATTAAATTTTCAAGAAAGAAAAAAAGAAAGAAAGAGATGATTATTAAGTTAATGTCTCAACAAATAAATTTCACCCATACAAGTTCGAACAATTAAAGAATTCGAATGTATAGGCTAGATTTGAATTTTTGTGAGCGTAACCAAAAAAAAAAAAAAAAAAAAATTTTGCAAAGAAATATTTTACTCAATTAACAAAAATGTGGATCTACCTATTTCTATTCAACAAAATCATTTTCATATTAATTAGATATTAGGATGGTTATTTTGAGACCTTTGATTTATAAAAGAATATTCTTCTTGGATGGATTTATTTAACAAATACGCTTATAGACCCAATTTTTCTCTCTTCTTATTCTCAAATTATCCTTACAAAAAAAATGAAAACCTTAAATATAGCATGATGCATAACGACTTGGAACCAAATATATGCTTGAAATTCAAGGGATAATACATTAATAATACAAAGATAAAGTTTAGCTACAAAATTGATTATAACATAAGGCTATAATCTACTCAATATTTTTTTATTGGAGGTAAATTTTGATAAATTCACCATTGGATTACATTTTCTTCTTATATCCTCCATGCTTGCAAAATTTCTAGAAAATTAAAGATAATTATGTCATCAATTAATTGTTTAAATTGCAAGTTTTTGTTGTTTAAAATTATGCATGAAATATAATCTTATACTTAATATAGTAAATAATATCCAATTGTCACAAAAGTTGACATTTGTATTAAAAGCGTAAAGAACATGCAATTCAACGGTTAGATTTTCAAAATATATAATTAATGTCAATGATATTAAGTAAGGTTGTAACCTTAAACTACAACTAATTTTGTAGTTAAAGTTTGTCTAACATAAATTAAATAATTATTATAGGCAAAAGGTCTAAGTATATAACCATGTGTATTTTAGAGAGAGAAAGGAGGCCATCCACCATAAATGTCTTCTCCAAGCTATATTCAAATATCTTAGTATTCCTCCACTAGTAGATAATTATTAGACATAGATTTCAAAGTCTATTCTCATAATTAATACATTTTAGATGGCCATAAATACATGTAGTTAAACAAAGAGAAAGGAGGCCATGTACCATTTAGATTTGTCTCTCTTCCAACCTTATTCGTATATACTAATGCAGTGGTACAAGTCTAACTGCTAAGATGAATCAATGGGCCACATAAAAAATCGAAAAGTCATGTGTGAAAGAGACCATACCAATTGGCACATAGATATAAAAAATTATTGTTTGCTAACAAAATAGACTAAAAAACTTTTATTTTATTTTTGGTATTATATTCCAAAAGTAAATACCAAATGTGGTTGCCAATGCCGAATCAGGTCCCTTAATTATTCATTAATAAAAAGATAAAGATCGAAATTCGTTTTTGGACCCCACCATACAGTGGGCACCATCTCTATTTGAAGCCCTGCATAGGTGGAGCTACATTGTATTCACGCATAATTATAGTTTAAGAGTTAAGGCCCAAAGTCTTTCTCAGGTCAAGTGAAAAAAAAAAAAAAAAAATCAGACAAAAAAGTACTGCTTCTGTAATTATATTCCAGCTAAACAAACTAGAGCAGTGCAGGTACTGTTATAGTTAATCTCCCCAAAGTTTATCAAAAAAAAATTCTCCCCAAAGATTCTGTCTCTCTCATTTCTCATTTCCAATATCAAAGTAGAGTGTCTTCTTTAAGCTAACAGGCCTTCTTTGATGGCTCCTTGTTCCAGTTCAGAGATGGTGAAGAAAATAATAGAAATGTTTTGTGGCAAGACCAAGAAGAAGAATATTAACAATTACAAGGAGGGAGAGAGCAAGAAAGTAAAAGGGACTGTTGTTTTAATGAAGAAGAACGTGTTGGACTTCCATGATATCAAAGCTTCGTTTATTGATCGGATTCATGAATTGTTGGGCAAGGGTGTGTCCATGCAACTCATCAGCTCTGTTCATCCTGACCCAGGTTACCCTCTTTCTCTGTTTCTCTAACTCTCTCTGTTTTACTTGATTGAGTTATATGAGTGTGACTTTGTCATGTTAGTCCTTAGATGAAGCCAACAGCATTACCTTGAAATCAAACATTAAAT
The DNA here is from genome assembly GCA_032878915.1 of Castanopsis chinensis. Taxonomy (NCBI): domain Eukaryota; kingdom Viridiplantae; phylum Streptophyta; class Magnoliopsida; order Fagales; family Fagaceae; genus Castanopsis; species Castanopsis chinensis. The sequence goes on along the minus strand of JAVQMG010000112.1, from coordinate 427,801 downwards.
GCCTTGTTTTTTAAGCATTCTTCTCTAAACACTGTTTTGTTTTCTTGCACAGACATTGTAATTTTATTTCTTACTAGTCATGAAATTTTAAACTAACGAAAGTTTGAATTTTGTTAATATCAGAGATGGCATAGGTAGAAGTTATAAGTAAAAAAAAATTGATTATCAGGATATGTGTGTGTGTGTGTGTGATAAGACTGAAGGCCAAAAAAGATTAATATAACTAAAATAAACTATTTTATTAAAAAGAATCATTTAGTCCAGTTCAATCATTTGGGTTCAAAGCTCAGTCTAGTTGTAAGTAAACTCAGTTAATTTAATTGGGATCTATGCTCAGTTTAGCATAGTTAAATTTGAATCAAGTAGCTTTTTGAACACCTTCCTAGCATCGTCTCTTTGATCTTGATAAGTAACTAAGTAAGATGCAATGATAAACGGCTGTGAATATTAATAGAGCTAAGAAACTAAAAATCTTGTTACATGTGTGTTTAGCAAATGTATTGCAAGGGAAGCTTGGAAAGGTGGCGCATTTGGAGAAATGGGTTACAACAATCACTCCATTAACAGCAGCAGAAACTGTATTCACCATTTCATTTGACTGGGATGAGTCCATGGGTGTTCCCGGGGCCTTTATTGTAAGAAACCATCATCACAGCCAGTTTTACCTTAAGACAGTCACCTTAGAAGATGTTCCTGGGCATGGTCGTGTGCATTTTGTTTGCAATTCTTGGGTTTACCCTGCACATCGTTACAAATACAATCGCGTATTCTTCTCAAACAAGGTAATTTGGTTTTGATTCCTTAAAGCAATAAGTTTAGGTACACAACCTTTTTCATAACTACTGACATAGCTTGTTACAATTGTTTCATAATTGGTGTCATTAGTGGACTTAGATAAAAATGATATTGGTCCAACCACAACAAACCATGTGGGCAATTTTGAAAAAGTCGTTAGAAAATATTGTGTCCTAAAAATCACTCTTTATTATGTGGAACAGAGTTTGCTCCATTTTAAATCTAAACTGTGATCTTTGTGCTATCGTTGATTCATTACAAATACAATCGTACATTCTTCCAAAACATGATGCTTAGACCTAATGAGTAACCTTTGTAGCATCATACGTAGCCCACTAAGTAGTGCTTTCTATCATGATTGTTCCTTTCTACCAAAGTTGGAAGCTTATCATTCTGCTTCCATTTTGGTTTGCCAAAATTACCATTTCATTTCTCTTTCTCCATGTAGACCAGCTGGTATTTTCAGTCCTTGTTAATGTGTAGGGTTCAGGTTCTGTTGAGCACATTATGATTTTTGGTAGCGTAGCCATGTTAAATACAAACAGCATCAAAAAGTTAATTTCATACAAAATGGTTACTGGCTGCTTGACTGACATGGTGGACCAAATAAATAGGGAAATAAGCTTTAAACATTAGTTTTCGTTCCTAGAACAGGACTATGATCATGTTTCAATGAAGTAACAAACTTTTTATTTATGTACTAGCCCTACCTTCCATGTCAAACACCCGAGCTGTTACGCAAGTATAGGGAAGAAGAACTGGCAAATCTGCGTGGAAATGGAAAAGGGGAGCTTAAGGAGTGGGACAGAGTCTATGACTATGCTTACTACAATGATTTGGGAAGTCCAGATAAAGGTAAAGATCATGCACGCCCTGTTCTTGGTGGAACAAAGGAGTACCCATATCCCCGAAGAGGAAGAACAGGACGTAAACCAACAAAAAAAGGTTAGTGCTCTTAATTCTATTCAATTTTTCAGTTTCCAAATGCTGTGACTAGTATAAACTGGAGGTTTGAGCTCCTTCAGTGACTTCAGAATTTTGAGTGACATAAAGTTGTTATGATAGAGGTGTCCTAGAAGAATTGATTTTGAACATTTTGTGTCAGCAACTTAATGTTCTCAGTGTAACAGATCCCAATAGTGAGAGCAGATTGCCACTTATAAGTCTAGACATTTATGTCCCAAGAGATGAGCGGTTTGGCCACTTGAAGTTCTCAGATTTTCTTGCCTATGCACTGAAGTCCCTTGTACAGATATTGCTCCCAGAGCTTTCATCTTTATGCGACAAAACCATTAATGAGTTTGACAGTTTCCACGATGTAATTAAGCTCTATGAAGGGGGGGTTAAGCTACCGAGTGGACATACAGTCAGCAAAATTAGGGAACGCATTCCTTGGGAGCTGTTGAAGGAACTTGTTCGTAATGATGGTGAGCGGTTCCTCAAGTTCCCAATACCTGATGTGATCAAAGGTATGCCTGACTTTTCTCTGTTTCAGTTGACATTAGATCCTTCAAAATCTTAGATACCCAAAACTTCACAATTTTTAAACTATTTAACTACAAGTATGAAGATTTTAATGGTATAATTGTAGAGGACAAGTCTGCTTGGAGGACTGATGAAGAGTTTGGACGAGAAATGCTTGCTGGAGTCAACCCTGTTATCATCAGCCGCCTCCAAGTAAATAGAAATTTGTTAGTTAAGTTGTTAAATGATGTTAAATGGTTTTTTGCTTAAACATTTTAATGGAATGTTGTCTGCAGGAATTCCCCCCAACCAGCAATCTAGACCCTAAAGAATATGGGAATCAAAACAGTGCAATAACAGAAGAACACATAGAGAAGAACCTGAATGGGCTGACCGTAGATCAAGTATTGATCATTCTTCATGTTTCTGACTATATCTACATCATACAACCAATATGACATCCAAAATATGTTACTATACTTTGTTCTACATTGATAACCAATTTCTATATTCTTGTTCTAGGCAATTGGAAACAACAGGCTGTTTATATTAGATCATCATGATGCACTAATGCCATACCTGATGAGAATAAACTCAACTACGACAAAGACTTATGCCACCAGAACACTCCTTTTACTGCAAGATAATGGGACACTGAAGCCATTGGCAATTGAGTTAAGCTTGCCGCATCCACAAGGGGAACGCCATGGTGCTGTCAGCAAAGTTTTCACTCCAGCAGAAGAAGGTGTTGAAGGTTCGGTGTGGCAGCTGGCCAAAGCTTATGCTGCTGTTAATGATTCTGGCTACCACCAGCTTATTAGCCACTGGTATGATGCCTAAGAAAAATACTGCATGATAACAAAAGGTAGAAACTTGACTGTGATCTAGTAAGGATATCTAAATGCTTCTGACTATTTGCAGGTTGAACACCCATGCTGTAATAGAGCCGTTTATAATTGCAACAAATAGACAGCTGAGTGTGCTTCACCCAATACATAAGCTTTTGCATCCCCATTTCCGGGACACAATGAATATAAATGCCCTGGCTCGGCAGATCCTCATCAACGCTGGTGGGGTGCTTGAGAGAACAGTCTTCCCAGCAAAATATGCCATGGAGATGTCTGCTGTTTTATATAAGAACTGGGTGTTCACTGAACAGGCATTACCTAATGAACTGCTCAAAAGGTGTGCAAAGCGCTGTCTTTTTAATGATTTCTATAGTTTTAATATTTATCAGAACAAATTTTGATCCACTTTTGATTCATTTTAGAGGAATGGCAGTTCCAGACTCACGCTGCCGCCACGGCCTCAGACTTCTGATAGAGGATTATCCCTATGCTGTTGATGGGCTAGAGATCTGGTCAGCAATTGAGGATTGGGTTAGTGAATATTGTTTTTTCTACTATCCAACTGATGATATGGTCCAATATGATTCTGAAATCCAATCATGGTGGATGGAGATCCGCAATGAGGGGCATGGTGACAAGAAGGATGAGCCATGGTGGCCTGAGATGAAGACACGAGCTGAGCTTATCCAGGCATGCACCATTATCATATGGGTGGCTTCTGCCCTTCATGCAGCTGTGAATTTTGGGCAATACCCTTATGCTGGCTATCTTCCTAATCGCCCAACTGTAAGCCGCCGCTTCATGCCTGAGCCAGGCACCCCTGAGTATGCTGAACTTGAGTCAAAACCTGAAGTAGCCTTCCTGAAAACTATAACAGCACAGTTTCAAACCCTCCTTGGTGTATCACTGATAGAAATTTTGTCCCGGCATTCAACTGATGAGATTTATCTTGGGCAGAGAGATACTCCCGAGTGGACTTCAGATGCTGAACCACTAGCAGCATTTGAGAAATTTGGAAAGAAGCTGAGAGAAATTGAAAAAATAATTACAGAAATGAACAATGACCAGAGATGGTGGAACAGGGTTGGGCCAGTCAATGTACCTTATACCTTGCTCTATCCTAACACCTCCGATACTTCTAGAGAGGGCGGGCTCACTGGCAAGGGTATTCCCAACAGCGTCTCCATCTGAATTTTTTGGTTTGGTAGCAGCAATTTACTTTTTTGTAAGTTGTGTTAAAGTGAAAGATTGTGAGATAGGTTTTTGTATCCACATTTTTCTTCTTGATGGAGGCAAGTAGTTGTGCATTATCTACAGACAATGATGAATAGTGTGCCTATTGTTCTTGTGTTATGAAATCTTTGTGTAAATTTGCAGATTTTATCCCCAAATATTTATTGTACCACAATAATTGTTACATTTAAATTTAAAGGGTAAAATTGTTCCACCATTGTAGATAAGTTTTAACACCGGTAGTGTTCCAACCATTACACAGAAACAAGCAAAAGTTGAGACACCCCACAGCATGTAAAGACCATACCCATTGGACCAAATTATATAATAGAGATGCCTACTAAAGGCACTAGGATTGGACGGTTGAGATGAAAAAAAACCTGCTACTGTAGTTGAAAACTTGATACGATCTCCATTGCATAACATAGCTCAACTAAATGAATCTGCTTGTCTTAGGATGTGTGCCATTTAGAAACTGAAGGCAACCAGTCACCGTGTCCATATACGTTATAACAACTTTTGTATACTAAAACATTTCATAAATCAAAGTTTTATTCATGCACCCTATCATAACCCCAATCATTAAATGCGATATTCTCGGTAGCTCCAGCTCTATTTTTCATTCCCACAACTCCCTCCACGAAGCTTCACAAAGAACTGCATTGACAAGAAAATGCCTTTGCTAATAGAACCTTGATATATATCCCTAGTTTTTTGGTTGTTTGATACAAATTTAATGCTTAGAGCCTTAGACTACAATTTTGTGTTAAGCCACATAAGGGGTAAACAAGAAAAAAGTAATATTACAAACTTCGCATTTACTTTTCTTGTATATGTGATGCAGGGGAAAACCAAAATGGATGCAACAACAAAATAGAAGAACATAAAAATTAAAGGACAGATAACCTAGGCATTACCATGTACAATTGCTTAAAGTCAAACAAACAAAGGAGTCAACAGCTACGGTTGGATGAAATCAACACTAAAGCATTGTGAAAATTCTAAGAACATTTTATGAATTTGAAGGAAAAAAAACCTTGACTCTAAGAAATTAATAAAATAGTAATAACATAATTTACTAAGACATAAAATAAATTATAATTGACCAACAAAAATATAATTGATTTCCAAAATTAAAGTAAATATTTCTTTGCACTTTTGGCAACATTAAGTAAATTGCATTTTTTTTTTCTTTATAGCATTGGGAATCTATCTAAAGAAAAGCCTTTTGGACTTGCCTTTAGCCAGTAAAACCTATGGGCAACTATTCCCACTCGTCGGAAGCAATTGTTGGGTAATCCAAGGGCATTCACCCTTGACAGGCTAATCAGTTTATGCCTATGCCCATAAGCAATTAAGTAAACTACATATGAAATCCTACTTATCTCGGTTTTCTATATGGTACAAATGACATTCACAAGCTAACATAACACATAGCCTTCACTTTGTTTCTTCAAATCAAATGGTTCTATATTAAAAAAAAAAAAAAAAAAAAAGAAGAAGCTGTATTGGTCAATATCTGCTGCATGCCTGCATGTAATGGCGATTCAGAACCAAAGAACAAAGACAGTGTAGTACCAATATATGGCACATCTAGCACAGCCCATATACAGAACAAAGCAAATTTAAACTCATAATTCAATATTCATACATTTAAGTGCAGAGAGAGAGAGAGAGAGAGAGAGAGAGAGAGAGAGAGAGAGAGAGAGAGAGAGAGGTTCAATATGAAAACGAAGGACTTAACGTTTATGGCTTTATGCGATGAGATTTGGAGACATAGGAGCTGGTTAATCACTTGTGGCAAAGGCTACTAAATTACTAATCACGTTCACAACATCATCAACAATAAGCTGAAAGAAAGAAAGCTTCTATCTGTCAATTTTGGCTAGTTTTTCTCACTCTCTTTCTGTGATTGTCTCTTCTCTTTTTCGATGCATATATGACACCTTTAAAAGGAAGATTTTCAAACTGCCGTCAAAATGCACTGGTGTCATTGTCTTTACTCTTTAGCCATTGACACCTAATAAATTTTTTTGGAAAATGTTGACAAATTCCATTTAGTCATTTTAGGAAAAATTTTAAATGAAAAAAAGTAGTTAATATTTTGATATATATATATTTTTAATTTTCTAAAAAAAAGTAGTATAAAATATTTTAAAAATAGTTTACTAACAATTATTTTTGTGCGTGCCCAATTCCCCGTTACTGGGCTAACCTCTTAATTGGGCTCACAATTTATTTGTTGTAGTGAGTTTTTGAATATCCTACAATGGGAAGTTCCTTGATAGATAGACTAAGGACCACAAGAAGTGCTAACCTCACAAACCGAACACCTTTCTTCCATTTTCTTCTTCTCCTCTGTTTATTCTCTCACTTTCTCTCATTAGTGTCTAACCCCTTTTCCTCCTTCCTTTGCTCTATTTATAGTCTCTCTTTAGTGGGTTAATCATGATTGCTTTCTAAAAATCCTCGTGTGGGTGGAGCCCGTTTTGATTATTCTTCACAGAGGTGGATACCAAATGGTGCTTAGCAGCGATATGCCCCAAGGCACTACTAAGATATCCTAGAACGCATCTGAACAACAATGTGGAGGCCCAAACAGTCCTTGGCTTACATGTTGTGCACTCGTTACATATTGGGCCCCCTAAGTGATGGGTTATGATAGCGCGCCGTATACCGTACATTCTTAAAGCATCTGTTAATATAATTCATAAAAGTAAATTTCTCTTTTAAGTCAGGTTGGCTAATTTAGTCTTTCTAAAAAAAAAAAAAAAAAGTTGGCTAATTTAGCCTTGACCTTCATGATGGGCTGAAATTTGGATCCAATCCACGTGGGCCCAGATTACTGCCCAATATTTGCACCCCAAAGGATGCCAAGGTGTTGGATAGAACTTCAAGGTCAACTGGAGAGCACGTGAACCTGTTTATGGTCAACTTCATTGCTAAGCAAGCGTATGACTAGTGAGGTGTGGTGTGTATTCTCTCTCTCTCTCTCTCTCTCTCTCTAGAAAGTTTAGCTACAAAATTACTTTTTATTAGAAGTAAATTTTGACAAATTTACCATTGGATTACGTATTTTTCTTATGTCCTCTATACTTGTAAAATTTTGATTGACACAAAATTTGACATGTGTATTAAGAGTGTAAAGAACATGTAATTCAATGTTGTTTTTCTATTCAACTAAGCCTTTTAATATATCGCTACTAGATCTTTACCATGAGAATGTGACAAAGTTGTCAAAATCACAATTTAAATTGTAGACTTGTACAATCTTACAATCCCACTTACCCAAAAATGATCAAGATTGATGCAAGATCATTTGGGTTCCAGGATCACATGTAGGATCAAACCGTAAGATTGTATAATTTTACGTTATCCCAATTAAAAACCCAATTTTCTTTGGATTGCTTGAAGCCTAGTTGGGCCAACAAAAAATGACTTAATAGGCCCATATAAGTATAGAAGTGTCAAAACTAATCATTTGTGAAATGAAAAATTAGAAATACCCTAATTGACAAAAAAAAAAAAAAAATGAAAATATTTGTTCATAATCTCTCTCCCTGTACTATCCAGATCCCTAAATGAATAAACCCCAAATCAAAGCCTACATCATCGTCGTGACTATGTAGCTTGTCATCATTCAGTAAATTGTAAGCACATATCAAAAACTGCCCTGGTCACGGGTGTTGCCTTGGATATGTATAATTGAAATCTTTTAAGTGTTATTAATAAAAAAATAATCACACTCACATGTACAAAGTAATGACTTCAATGCTATATTTTAGTTTTCACTTCTCTCTCTTTTTTTTCTTTCCTTTTTTTTTTCTTTTAGAGTATTGGGTCTCATCACTCTGTTAACTGTTTCAGTAATTGGCAAATGGAAATGTATGATATTAAAAAAGGATAAATAAATGTTGAAGATATATGCCCACTGCAACAACTATGTGCTAAGCAGGTAGCATGCACCGGTCATTGGGAGAAGCTGCCTTTATGTGCAGCGCAAAGTGCTACGCATTATTAGGGTAAGGTGCAGTTAGGTGCAGCACAAAGTGCACCACAGTATCAGGGGTAGATGCAATCCAGTGCGTCTCGGGGTGCATTGCATCATCAATAGAGGAAGCAAGATACAATTACAACAAGGTGGAATAGTGAAGATGTAGAAGACTTGATGGAGTCAATGCCACATCATGATCAGATGATCAATGCACTTCAAGTGATGCTATAGTTGATGTACACGTGTATTAGTAGGTAGTTTTTGTTTTGTAACAAACTTCCCTTAAATTAGGGAGGTAGTTATTTTTCTATTTTTGGTATCAGATTGTATATAAAGGTAGGATTAGTATTAGATGTAATTCATTTATTTATAATCAATAAAATTCAGTTTCTATTTAGAGAGAGAGTTCTGAATTTTACATGGTATTAGAGTTGTGATTGCTTTTCTTCTAGAATTTTCTCTTCAGTTCTCTCTTTCACCTTCGAGGTGCTTCAATGGCATCCTCAGAAGCCGATGCTCCATCTGAGCCTCACAACACACAATCCACACACACAAATATAAACTCAAATAGTGAATCCAATGCTCCTAATCCATATTTTCTCAGTTCTAATGAGAATCCAGGTAATATTCTAGTCACTCATCTCTTGCTTGGCATGAGGAATTATCATTCCTGGTCCAGAGCAATGGTGCTTGTTCTTACTGCCAAAAAGAAAATTGACTTCGTTAGTGGCAAGATTTCAATGCCAGAAGTTGATTCACCTCTGTATGAGGATTGGTAGAGTTGCAATACCATGGTCCTTTCATGGTTGATCAACTCTATGCTTGTTGATGTCTCTAGCAGCATCATGTACTATGAAACAGCTAGAAGATGTGGCTTGAATTGAAGAACCTTTTTTCACAAGGAAATGGACCTAAGATTTACAACTTGCAAAGGGAAATTTTTAACATTTCTCAAAATCAAATGACAGTCACTGAATACTACACCAAATTCAAGCGATTGTGGGATCAGTTGCTGAATTTTGAGCCATTTCCAGAATGTTCTTGTGGTGTAATGAAGATCTTGAGTGTTTCACATGATAAAGCCTATGTAATGAGGTTCTTGATGGGATTGAATGAGAACTTTGAGACTTTACGAAGTCAGATTCTCATGTATGATCCTTTTCCCTCATTGAGCAAGGTTTATATATTGGTACTTCAAGACGAATTACACAAGAATATTGGTCATGGAAATTCAACTTTTGGAATAAAGGAAATGGAAAGAAAGACAAGCCTTTTTGCACTTACTGCAACATGCAAGGGCACACAATTGAGAAGTGCTACAAGTTGCATGGATATCCTCCAAGTTATAAACCTAAAGGGAAGGTTGTTAATCAAGCTTCTTGCAATTCTGTTAATGGTGCTGAGAAGGCCTTAGTGCCATCCAATTAGTGTCCTATTTCTAAGGTTCAATGTGAGAAATTGCTTGCTTTTCTCAACTCAGGAGCTGCTGTTAGTGATGCACATCATGCTACAAGTGTAAGCACTTCCTGCATTGCCACTAGTGTTGAAGGGACTTTTGGTTCAATTTTTGAAGTGGTTGGTATTTCTGCACAAGCCCATCAAGCCAATCTCAACTTCAATTAAGCTTTAATGTCATGTACTAATTTCATTTCTTTTTTTCAGCCAAAACTATTGATAGGAAAGTTTTTAGTGAAACTGAATGGATTATAGATACTAGAGTAACAATCCATATGGTTCACTCCATATCATGTTTTACTTCCATTACAACCACTCTAAATACCTTTGTTTACTTTCTAAATGGTGAAATTGCCTTAGTAACATGTGTGGGAACTGTGAAAATATTAGAAACACTTATACTTACCAGGGCCAGCTGACTAGTAAAAGCAATAGATGCAGTCGCCTAAGGCCCCAAGGAAAAAAAGGCCCTCAAATTTTAACCAATAGTGTTATTTATAATCAATAAAATAATATTTTTTTATCAAATGAAAAAAAAGAAAAATGCTACGTCCACAATATTTTTCACAACACTTTTACAACAAATGCTAAATAATAGGTTGTTATAGCCTGTTATTGATGGAAAATAATAATTATAGTGGTGTTTTCAAATAGAAAACAAGAAGTAACTTAAAACCTAGGATTTTTTGTAAAAAATATTTTAAATGTTGCACTTCTAAAAAATAAAATAATAATAAAATTTGAGTTAGCAAACTTTTACTAGTTTTCGTCTAGGTCTACCATTAACCCCATTCTTTCACTTACCACTATCAATCTACCATATCAACAACTATGAAAAGTTTTGTCAAATTTTTTGTGTCTATAAAATTTCTAAAAAGAAAAAATTCTACGTTGTTCATGTTAATTAGTAGTAATTTTGCATTTAAAACAATATAATCAATTTTCACCTTATTTCCCTAAATGGATCAAGCCGCCCCTGATACTTACCAATGTTTTGTGTATTCCCTCTTTTAGTTTTAACCTTCTTTTAGTTACCCAATTGGCTAAAACCATTCTTTTCTGTCTCATTTTCTTTGGAAACATATGCTTCATCCAGGACCTTGTTCACTGGAGCACAATTGGTCTGGGTAGAGAGTTCAAAGGCCTATTCATGCTGGAAGACAATTTATCAATCTCAAGAAATTCTTTTTCTGCAGTTGGTTTTGTAAATAATGTTGTTCAGCCAAGCATTTGGCATTTCAGATTGGGGCATTTATCAAATGCTAAGATAGCTTTGATAAGAGACAATAATGTACCTCTTTCAAACATTAATAAAGAGATTCATTGTGAGATTTGTCCCTTGGCCAAGCAGAAAAGGCTCCCTTTTACTCCTAGATCTCATATTTCACTTGAATGTTTTGATTTAATCCAATGTGATTTGTGGGGTCTCTTTTCTACCCCTACCATTGATGGATGCAAGTATTTTCTAACCATTGTGGATGATTGCTCAAGGTGTACTTGGGTTTATTTACTTAAGTACAAATCTCAAACTCAACCTACTTTAGAGCAATTTTGCACTATGGTTGAAATGTAGTTTTTAAAGAAGGTAAAACTATAAGAATAGACAATGGTATTGCCTTTATTATGACTGATTTCTTTGCTAAAAGAGGTATCTTGCATCAATTAAGTTGCGTTAAAACTCCATAGCAAAATGCAATTGTGGAAAGGAAGCATCAACATATCTTAAATGTTGCAAGAGCTCTTATGTTTCAGTCTAATATGCCTTTGCATCTTTGGGGACATTCTATTCTCACTTCTGTCTATTTGATAAATAGAACACCTTCTTCATGTTTAGGACATAAAACCCCATTTGAAGTTCTTTTTGGTTATGCACCAAGCTATGCCCATTTAAGGGTTTTTCAATGCCTTTGTTATGCTTACACCCTTTCACATAATAGATCCAAATTTGCACCAAGGGCAAGAAAATGTGTTTTCTTAGGATACCCTTTTGGTGTTAAAGGGTACAAAGTGTTGTATTTAACTACTAAAGATGTTTTCACTTCTAGAGATGTAGTTTTTCATGAAACTGTTTTTCCTTTTAGGAATGCTAATACTTCTTCTGCAGATCCTTATATTTCTGAGGTTGATAATACTTCTGAAGGGTGTTTAGGCACCTTTGTTACTCTTATTAGCATTCCAGACATGCCTATAGACAATTATGAGTCCTGTCTTGCACCTATTCCTTCTTCTTCATCCTTGTCTTGTACTCTAACATGTTCAATTCATGATCCTTTACCTACTCCTTTACCATCTGATACTACTGATGTTTTGTTAGATTCTATTCCTTCCATTGTCCCTAATCTTGCAGTTGAAGATCAGCCACTCAGATAATCTACTAGATTTCACAAACCACCAACATAATTGCAGGATTACGCTTGTAACTTAGCTTCTATACTACTAACAGCCTCTGCTAGTTGTCATTCTCCAGGGTCACCCTATGATTTATCAACATATCTGACCTATAGTCATTTAGATTCTTAATACAAGTCCTATCTTATGACTGTCAGCCAAAGCCCTTCCGCACCTCAGTATTTTTCTCAAGTTGTCCAAGATCCCTTATGGAAGGAAACGATGGATAAAGAGATCCTTGCCTTGGAAACAACCAAGACTTGGATCCTTACTCCTCTCCCACTTGGTAAGGGCCAATTGGTTGTAAATGGGTGCATAGGGTGAAGCTTAACCTTGATGGTAGTGTGGAGAGGTACGAGGCTAGTTTGGTAGCCAAGGGATACACTCAAAGAGAGGGACTTGATTTTTTGGAGACCTTTTCTCTTGTAGCCAAGAATGTCTCAGTTAGGCTTCTTATTGCTCTTGCCTTAGCTAAAAGGTGGCCTTTACATCAGCTTGACATCAATAATGCATTCCTTCATGGTGATCTTGCAAAAGAGGTATACATGGACTTACCTCCTGGTTATCACAGTAAGGGAGAGTCCACTTCTTCAGCTCCCATGGTTTGCAAATTGGTTAAATCACTTTATGGTTTAAAGCAAGCTTCTAGGGAGTGGACTGCCAAGCTTTCTGCCACTATTTTAGCTCTTGGATTCATACAATCACAGGCAAACCACTCTCTTTTTGTCCGTTCCCATGGTTCTTAGTTTTCTGCCTTGTTGATTTATGTGGATGACATGATCATCACAGGCAATGATTTAACTTGGGTGGCAAATCTAAAATAGGTATTAGACCAGAAATTTGGCATCAAGGACCTAGGTTCACTTAAGTATTTCCTAGGGCTTGAGATTGCTAGAGGTGCTAAGGGGATTAACATCAATCAAAGGAAGTATGCACTTGATGTGCTTAAGGAAGTAGGTATGCTTGGTTGTAAACCTGTAAAGACACCAATGGAGCAACAATTGAAGTTGTCTAAATGTGATGGAGAATTGCTTAAAGATGCTGGCCAGTATAAAAGGTTAATTGGTAAGCTAATGTACTTGGCTTTAAGTAGACCAAGCATAACCAATGCAGTGCAAAGGCTTAGCTTAGAGTTCCACACATGAAAGCAGCAACTAGAGTTCTTCAATACATCAAAGGCACACCTGGCCAAGGAGTATTCTTTCCAGTAGAATTAGCTTGCAACTTAAAGCATTTTGTGATGTAGATTGGGTAGGCTGCCTTGATTTTAGAAAGTCCTTGATTGGATATTGTGTATTTTTAGGTGATGCCTTAATTTCTTGGAGATCAAAGAAGCAAGATGTGGTTTCAAGATCTTTTGCAAAAGCAGAATACAAATTTATGGCTACAACCATTTGTGAGGTAACTTGGTTAATGTACTTGTTGAGGGATTTGCATATTCCACATAAAAAACCAAGTTTGTTATACTGTGATAACCAGGCAACACTACATATATCAACTAATCCAGTTTTCAATGTAAGATCAAAATATATTGAAGCTGATTGTCACATAGTAAGGAATAAAATCTTAGATGGAATAATTAAAACCTTCTATGTCTCATCAAGAAAATCAATTAGCTGACATTTTTACTAAGGCACTTGGTGTTGACAACTTTCTAAGATTGCTTGCTAAATTGGGAGTGATTAATATCTTTAGTGATCGCATTAAGTATCCAAATTATACAAAAGAAGATGAAGCAGCTAAGGTAGATAAGACATTAAAGAAAGATAAGAAAGCAAGAGCTTTGCTCTTGAGGGGGAGTGTTAAAGATATATGCCCACTGCAACAACTATGTGCTAAGTAGGTAGCATGAACTAGTCATTGGGAGAAGCTGCCTTTATGTGTAGTGCAGAGTGCTATGCATCATTAGGGTAAGGTGCAATCAGGTGGTGCATAGAGTGCACCACAGTATCAGGGGCAGATGCAATCCAATGCATCTTAGGGTGCATTGCATCGTCAATAGAGGAAGCAAGATACAATTACAACAAGGTGGAATAGTAAAGATGTAGAAGACTTGATAGAGTCAATGCCACATCATGATCAAATAATTAATGCACTTCAAGTGATGCTATAGTTGATGTACACGTGTATTAGTAGGTAGTTTCTGTTTTGTAACAAACTTCTCTTAAATTAGGGAGGTAGATTTTTTTTGTTTTTTGTTTTTGGTATCAGATTGTATATAAAGGTAGGATTAGCATTAGATGTAATTCATTCATTCATAATTAATAAAATTTAGTTTCTATTTAGAGAGAGAGTTTTAAATTTTACAATAAAAAAGCTTTTATACACGTGGAATGAGGCTACTGGCTAGTATTATATTCCTATAATTAGGAATGGCGCTATAGCTTATTCAGGGGGTTCAAATGAACCCCTTGACTTTAAAAAAAATTATATATAAAAAATATTTTTTTTTGTTAGTTTAATACTTTAATATATTCTTAAAAATATTTTTTTTACCCACCTTGATTTAAATCTTACACACCCTTATTTCAAGTATTTTCGACTCTAAAAGTAAAGAGTAAGTGTTTGTGAATTGTAAGTGTAATTATTTTTTATGATATTAATTATGTACATTACTTTTTGTTATAATTATAACAAAAAGTAATATACACAATCAATATTATAAAAAAGATTGCACTGTCTTTAATCTCATTCTCTAGGACTTCTCCACTTGCTCACTAGTCGAATGGCCTCTCCTTTAGATTATTTCTTCATCTTTTCCTTGTTTTCTTCCTTTCACACTCTTGACATCAATTCACAATAAATGCAACCTACTTGCCTTGAATTTGCTTCGGCTAATTTCTTTTTTCTTAGCTCTCCCTTAGGGTTTATTTGGTTAGAGGGGTGGAAAAGTGAAAGGATAAAAAATGATGGGAGGATGGAAAAGTGGGAGGATAGAACTATCACACCCACAGTCCAGGAAATTCAAAAAAAAAAAAAAAAAAAAGGAAGAAGGCAACATCCAAGAGAGGAAAAGAAAAAAAAAAAAAAAAAAAAAATGCACATGGACATTTTCATCTATTAAGAGCATCCCCATCAGCTCTTGCAAAATATTGAAAAATACAAAAAGTTGCTCATTTTACACATTTTGAGCAAAAAAAACACCCACTTCAATGGGTATAAAATTGTGCATAAATGTGCAATTGCTACTGTAACCGTGCATATATGCACAGTTACTGTAACTCTTGCATATATGCACAGTTACTGTAACTCTTGCATTTAATATTTTAATAATTTCTAATTTCACTCATTTTTTCTCTCTCTTCTCCATCTATAAAACTAACTAATTCTCTTCTTCATCATCTTCTTTCTTCCTCTGATACACACACTCCCACAAACACAAAATAAAAAATTAACTACAAAAATAAAAAATCAACCACAGAATCAACAACAAAATCAACCATTGGAATGGTGCTTTGATGGTGAATTGTTGCTTGTGGATCGACTGGAACTGTGCTTGTGATGGAATGTTGATTGTGGATCGTTGCTTGTGGATCATTGATCGGTGATCATGGATTGGAGAGGCGATTTCATCATTGTCGCCATTGCCGCAGTTGAATATGGATCGGTGCTTCTAGGTTTTGATGGTTGTGGTGCCCATGATGGAGTGTTGATGGAGATCGGTGGATTGGAGAGGTGTTCATCATCGTTGCCATCACTGCCGTTGCATGTGGATCTGTGATGTGGATTGGTGCTTCTGGGTTTTGATGGTGATGTTGATCTAACCGTGAGAGAGAAGAAAAAGAAATAGGAAGAAAAAGAAAGAGGAAACAACAGAGAGATAAGGAAGAAGAAAGAAGAGGAAGAATAGGAAAAAGAAACTGGAGATAAAATAATATTAAAAAAAATATAAAAAATATTATTTATATAAAATATAGTGTATAATAGATGGACTGATGTGAGTGTTTTGTAAAAATGATAATGTAAAATAGAAAAAGTAGTTTTTTTTTTTTTTTTTGATAAAATAGACAGAATATTTTAGAAGAGCTGATGTAGTTGCTTTAAACAGCTCAATTTTCTTCCTTCAGTTTTCTTTTCATTTTGGGGTGAAAAAGTTTTAATAGGCCCGGAGAAAAAATACCTAAGCCTCACAATTTATTTTCCTTCCTCTCCATTCAACCAAACATACTCCAAAATAATTTACCTTTCTATTTTCTCTCCAATATTTCTTACCCACCCTATTTCACCTTCAAGCAAAGAGACTCTTACGCCAAACAGCATGCATCAACCCCTTTCTTTTATCTTTTTCTCCTTAGCGTGTCCAACGCGCCTAAACCAACCAACCCCAATAAATCCAAAGCCAACCAACCTAATAACTCATGCCAACTTTTGTCCGTGACGAAGAAATGTTCAGAGACATGAAAGGCAAGCTCATTAAATGAGCATGTGAATCACAAGTGGACTGGACCCATGGTGCAGTGCACCCATGACCCAACACCAATGGCAAGGCCGAAAAGAATTCGTAGATTGAGAGGGAAATGTCCACTGGCAAGACTGAAGAGAACTCGCATATTGGGAGAAAAATGTCCACCGGCAAGACCGAAGAGAACTCGCAGATTGAGAAGGTGGGTGAGACTGAGAGCGAGAAAGCAAAAGGGACTGAGAGCAGGAAAGTAAAAGGGAGTGTTGTTTTAATGAATAAGAACTCCGTGTTGTGCTTCAAGAATATCATAGCCTCGTTTGTTGATCGGATTTATGAGTTGTTGGGGAAACGTGTGTCCATGCAACTCATCAGTTCTGTTCATCCTGATCCAGGTCACTCTTTCTCTAATAACTCTTTCTATATCTTGCTTGAGTTATATCAGAGGACACTGTCATGTACGTACGTTAGTCCTTAGATGAAGCCAAAATCAGTACTTTCAAATCAAACATCAAAGTTTTAGGTGTATTAAACTACTAATTTAAAATAGCTCTTATCTATAAATGTTTATTAAGATAAATGATGTTGCATTGTTTTCTTTGTGAAATAATGAAAATTTTGGTCTCTTTATAAATAAAAAATATATCTTTTTACTTTTTTACAAAAAAAATTTATATACTCTTATTATGAGCCAATTTTTCATTGATACAATATAATGGGATTAAGTTTTTTCAATCTGGAAAGAAAAAGAGAAAAGTAGAGTTTTCTTAACATTTAAATTAAAATTTCACCTTGTAGCCCCTCTATTGTAATTTTGCCTTTATGGATGACATGTCAAAATTAACATGAGCTTTGCAAAATTTATTGCAATGCTTCTATTATTATATGCTAGCTTACAACCCCATGCATGTGCATTAGTACATTTTAAAATATGCAATTAGATGGATTTTATAATTCCTACAAAAGCTAAATATAGTCATTATTATATTTTGTTAACTCTTAAAAAAGGATTGTAAGAATATTTTTTAGTGGAAAATGCAAATTTTTCATGTTTAATTGTGTATTTTATTTTAGGAAAAAAAGTTATTTTACTTAACTCAATTTTTGTTATCATGATGAAATAATTTTATTTCATGTATGCATTTTTTAAATAAGAAGTGAACAATTAACTTCTAGAACATAATATAATTTTTCTTTGAAATTTATTTTTTGAACTAATAATAGAAAATCTAGGTTTTAAATAGATTGGAAGTAATTTCAAATGGGACTTAAATATAATGAGCTAGAAGTAGTTTTAGATTAAGTAATCTTAAATGGAGTTAAAATATTTTTAAATAGGTTGAAAATATTATACATTCAAAATTTTACTAATGAGATGGAATGTCACTTAGCACAAATTGATGCTCATTTAAAATATAGAGACACTTTGAATCAAATTACTTGTTGACATCTCAAATTTGAAATCACATAGCTAGCTCTAGCTCTAGATATAATATACGGTTGTAGTTTACTAGTATTACTATTTCGTTTTTTTTTTTTTTTTAAATTTTATTCTTGAGTTATCTTCCTTAGTTTATATTCAAATTAATAATCCCTCTTTCAAAGGATAAGATTCTTAAAAAAAAAAGTTTTCTATTTTATTAAAATAAGTACTCCTTCCGTCCTAGTTTATTTGTCCTTTATTCCATTTTAGAATATCCCAAAATATCGTCTTGTTTCTAAAAATAAAATTTATTAATTTACTAATGTTCCTGTTATACCCCTACTTTATTTTCAAAACTATTTGAAAAGAAAACTAACAAATATTTAAAAAATTAGTCTAATTGGGGCATCTTTTTAGTTGTCTCATTAAAAATAACTTAAAAAAAAAAAAAAAAAAGCTGATAAATTTATTTAAGGGTAATTTTGTAAACTTATATATTTTTATAAGGTAGACAAGATAATAAATGATGTTTTCTTAAAAAATTTGACTTTTCAAATAGGACAAACAAATTGGGACGGAGGGAGTAAATTTTAAAACTAAAATTATTATTGAAACTAGTGTCACATTTAATATAAAACTAACAAAATATTCAACTGCTACAACTAGTGATAAATACTTGCACCAAATTCTCATTAACAAAATATTCGACCTCCAATTTTGGAATTTAATGAGATTTTCTCTAAGTTTTGACTTTAAATATTATATATGCTAGCTAGTTTGTAACTCTATGCATATGTATGACCACATTTAAAAATATATACTTAGATACAATTTTTTTTTTTAAGAAAAAGATGTATAGTTTGATTCCTACATAACATAAATATAATTGATGACCATTCTTATATTTTGTTAACTCTTAAAAAAAAATTGTAAGAATATCTACGAAATAATTCTCATCGGTTGTGCTATTATTTTAATAAAAAGTTAAAAGACTTCTCAATTATTGCAATGAGTAGTAAATACCAAATACCTTCACCAAAATTACAAAATTGCGATAAAATTATTATATTTAAAAAAATAATTCTCATTCAACATGGTATTACATTTAATATAAGAATTTACTAACTTCACGAGTTTTGAAATGAGTAGCAAATACTTTCAATTGACACATGTCACAAAATTAGAGCTCAATTGAAAACTAATTTAGAAATGTAATTTGATTTTCTTTCAACTTTAAATACACACTCACTAGTGTGTAGCACCTGTGCATATGCACGGATACAATTAAAAATAATCACAATTACACACTTTTTATAGAAGAGATTCAAATTATACGTAGTATTAGAGCATCTCCAATGAGATTCAAATTATACATAGTATTAGAGCATCTCCAATAGATTGGCTATATCTATTTTTTGGAGAAAAAACCCCCACTGTTCACACTCCAATAGATTCTCTAAACACAAAACTTTTCTAAATATTTTTTTGAAGTTGCTACTGTGCTTCTCTAGATCTAGAGAACACTGTAGCAACTCCAAATGAATTTTTCTCCTTAAAAAATTTAAACAACCGAATAAAAAACAGTTCTTTCTCTGTCCGCTCATCTCTTTGTTTCAATCTCTTTGCTTCACTCTCAGAAAATGTCTCACATAATCCAAACACAAAACAAAATCCAATTCTTACAATAAAGTTGAATCAGAACAAGCAAATATGCAAAAAAGAAAAAAGAAAAATAACAAGCTGATCTGATCCAGTCTGGTGGTGGGGAGGAGGACGGGCAGTGGTGGGGCAGCGGACGAGATAGTGTTGCATGGTGAACGCTGATCTCCACTGGTGTTCTATGTGTGCAGCAATCTTTCTCCTCTCTTTGTTTTCTCTTTTCTTTGATGTGAATATGTGATAAATGTGAAGTACATGTGAGGTTGAGTAATAAATTGGGTGTGAAAATGTGTGGTGGTCTTTATCCCTTAGTTTTATTTTTTTAAAGTAATTGTGTGGTTTTATTTATTTATTTTTGGATTCAAACGTGTGATATTTAATATTAAGAAATGACAATTAAGAAATGCTACCACAATATTTTCACAATAAATATTAAGGAATAGATTGTTATTAGTTAATATTGGTGAGTAAGAAAATAATTTCAGTGGTCGGTTCAAATTAGAACTAGCAACAATTTTCCACATAAGATTTTGATATGATTCTTGTGAAAGTATTGCGAAAAATGTTGTGAATGTAACACTTTTTATTGAAAAATATAATTGTTGGGAATGAATATAGGAAGAATAAATAATGATAACAAAAGAATAATGAATGAATGAAGAAATAATATTTAAATGAGATGGAGAAAAGGATAAAGAATCTATTAGAAAGTGTATTTGAAAAAATAGGTAGGTAAAAACTAAATGTCACTATTCATTGTCCAAACAGTACAAAAATTTAGATAAGCTGCTAGAGATGCTCTTAGCTTATACTTTTTTTAAACCATACATTTCTAAAATATGTAATAATTCCTTATTATATATATTTGATTTAGAATTTAATTGGATTTAGACTCTTCGGCATTTTCACCTAGTAATTCACTTGTCGCAAAAATTAAAAAAATAAATGGACATATGGCGAAAAATTGGACTTCTCAATTTTTACACTTTATAATACACTTGGTACAAATTAAAAATTAAATGGGACATGTGGTGTAAAATTGAGAATCCAAATAAAATCTAATTGAATTTTCTCTAAACTTTGGATATATATATATATATATATATATATATATATATATATATATATATATATATATATATAGCTTTACACAGGACTAAAGGCCAAAAAAGATAATAATAACTAAAATAAACTATTTTACTAATTAAAACGAGTCATTTAGTCCAGTACAATCATTTGGGTTCAAAGCTCTGTCTAGTTGTAAGTAAACTCAGTTCAATTAATCGGGATCAAAGCAAAGTTTAGCATAGTTAAATTTCAATCAAGTAGTATTTGAACAACTTCCTAGCATTGTCTCTTTGATCTTGATAAGTATACAAGATGCAATGATAAAACAGCTCTGAAGATTAATAGAGCTAAGAAACTAAAAATTTTGTTGCAGTGCGTTCAGAAAATGTATTGCAAGGGAAGCTTGGAGAGGTGGCGCATTTGGAGAAATGGAGATTCACTCCATTAACAGCAGTAGAAACTGTATTCACCATTTCATTTGACTGGGATGAGTCCATGGGTGTTCCTGAGGCCTTCATTGTAAGAAACCATCATCACAGCCAGTTTTACCTCAAGACAGTCACCTTAGAAGATGTTCCTGGGCATGGTCGTGTGCATTTCGTTTGTAATTCTTGGGTTTACCCTGCTCATCGTTACAGATACAATCGTGTATTCTTCTCAAACAAGGTAATATGGTTTTGATTTCTTAATTCAATTAGTCTAGGTACGCAACATTTTTGTTATGATTAATGCATAATAAAAGTGATGTTAGAAGTAGACTGAAGTGAAAGTGATATTCATATTATTTCAATCGCAACAAACCATGTCAATAATTGTATCATTTTCACTACAAATACAATAGTGCATTCTATCATGATTGTTCCTTTTTACCTATAAAAATGGAAGCTTATCATTCTGCTTTCACTTTGATTTGCCAAAATTACTATTCCACTGTTTGTCAGTTGTCACTTTCTCCATCTAGATCCGCTAGTTTCTTCAGTCCTTGTTAATGCGTAGGGTTCAGGTTCTGTTGTGCACATTATGAGTTTTGGTAATTTAGCTATGTTAAATTATAATATAAACAGGACTTGAAAGTCAATTTCATAAAAAAATGGTTACTGGCTGCTTGACCGACATGGTGAACCAAATAAATAGGGAAATCAGCTTTGGAAGGATGTAACATTAGTTTTCGTTTCTAGAACAGGACTATGTTCATGTTTCAATGAAGTAACAAACTTTTTATTTATCTGCTAGACCTACCTTCCATGCCAAACACCTGAGCTGTTACACAAGTATAGGGAAAAAGAACTGGAAAATCTGCGTGGAGATGAATCGGAGGAGCTTAAGGAGTGGGACAGAGTCTATGACTATGCTTGCTACAATGATTTGGGAAGTCCAGATAAAGGTAATGAACATGCACGCCCTGTTCTTGGTGGATCGAAGGAGTACCCGTATCCACGAAGAGGGAAAACTGGACGAAAACCAACAAAAGAAGGTCAGCATTCTAAATTCTATTCGATTTTTCAGTTTCGAACTCCATCTTCTGTGACTAGTAAACAGTGGCGGTTTTGAGCTCCTTCAATTACTAAGAATAACATAGAATGTTTTTTGGATATTCTAAAATAATTGATTTTGATCATTTTTAGTCAGCAACTTAATATTCTGGTTGTAACAGATCCCCGTAGTGAGAGCAGGTTGCCACTTTTTTTAAGTCTAAACATTTATGTTCCAAGAGATGAGCAGTTTGACCTCTTGAAGTTCTCAGATTTTCTTGCCTATGCTCTGAAGTCCGTAGTACAAATATCGCTCCCAGGGCTTACATCTTTATGTGACAAAAACTTTAACGAGTTTGACAGCTTCCAAGATGTACTTAAGCTCTATGAAGGTGGGATTAAGCTACCAAATGAAGAAACAACCAGTAGAATTAGGAAACTCATTCCGTGTGAGCTGTTGAGGGAACTCATTCGTAATGATGGTGAGCGATTCCTCAAGCTCCCAGTGCCTGATGTGATCAAAGGTATTTAATGGTATTCCTCAAGTTCTGTGTTTCACTTAACATTAGATGCTTCAAAATCTTCAATATCCAAAACTTTATTGTAATTTATAAATTATTTAACTACAAGTAGAAACTAGAAATTTTTTATTGTATAATTGTAGAGAGTAAATCTGCTTGGAGGACAGATGAAGAGTTTGGACGAGAAATGCTTGCTGGAGTCAACCCTGTGGTCATCCGCCGCCTCCAAGTAAAATATAATTTGTTAGTGAAGTTGATAAATAATGTAAATGGTTTTTTTTGCTTCAACATTTTACTGGAATGGTGTCTGCAGGAATTCCCTCCAACCAGCAATCTAGACCCTGGAGAATATGGGAATCAAAACAGTACAATAACAAAAGAACACATAGAGAAGAATCTGAATGGGCAGCCTGTGGATGAAGTATTGATCATTCTTCACGTTTCTGACAATATCTACATTATAAAACCAATATGACATCCAAAATATCTTACTATACTTTGTTCTACATTGAAAAGACGATAACTAATCTCTATTTTCTTGTTCTAGGCAATTAGAAACAACAGGTTGTTTATATTAGATCATCATGATACATTAATGCCATACCTGAAGAGAATAAACTCAACCACCACAAAGACTTATGCCACTAGAACTCTCCTTTTACTGCAAGATAATGGGACATTGAAGCCATTGGCAATTGAGTTAAGCTTGCCTCATCCACAAGGGGAACGTCATGGTGCCGTCAGCAAAGTTTTCACTCCAGCAGAAGAAGGTAGTGTTGAAGGTTCGGTGTGGTGGCTGGCCAAAGCTTATGCTGCTGTTAATGATTCTGGCTACCACCAGCTTATTAGCCACTGGTATGATGCCTTAGAAAAATACTGCGTGATAGAAAAAGCTAGAAATTTGACTGTGATCTAGTAAGAATACAAAAATGCTGCTGACTATTTGCAGGTTGAACACCCATGCTGTAATAGAGCCGTTCGTGATTGCAACAAATAGACAGCTGAGTGTGCTTCACCCAATGCATAAGCTTTTGCATCCCCATTTCCGGGACACAATGCATATAAATGCCTTGGCTCGGCAGATCCTCATCAATGCTGGTGGGGTGCTTGAGAAAACAGTCTTCCCAGCAAAATACGCCATGGAATTGTCTTCTTTTGTATATAAGAATTGGGTGTTCACGGAACAGGCATTACCTAAAGATCTGCTCAAAAGGTGTGCAAAGCTTTGTCAAATAATGACCTCTATAGTTTTTGTTTTTATCAGAACGAATTTTGATCCACTTTTTGCCTCATTTTAGAGGAATCGCAGTTGAAGACTCATCCTGCCGGCATGGCCTCAGACTTCTGATAGAGGATTATCCCTATGCTGTTGATGGGCTAGAGATCTGGTCAGCAATTGAGGAATGGGTTAATGAATATTGTTCTTTCTATTATCCAACTGATGATATGGTCCAAAATGATTCTGAACTCCAATCATGGTGGATGGAGATCCGCAATGAGGGGCATGGTGACAAGAAAGATGAGCCATGGTGGCCTGAGATGAAGACACGAGCTGAGCTTATCCAAGCATGCACCATTATCATATGGGTGGCTTCTGCCCTTCATGCAGCTGTGAATTTTGGGCAATACCCTTATGCTGGCTATCTTCCTAATCGCCCAACTGTAAGCCGCCGCTTCATGCCTGAGCCAGGCTCCCCTGAGTATGCTGAACTTGAGTCAAACCCTGACTTAGCCTACCTGAAAACTATAACAGCACAACGTCAAACCCTCCTTGGTGTATCACTGATAAAAATTTTGTCCCGGCATTCAACTGATGAGATTTATCTTGGGCAGAGAGATACTTCCGAGTGGCCTTCAGATGCTGAACCACTATCAGCATTTGAGAAATTTGAAAATAAGCTGAGAGAAATTGAGAAAATAATTAATGAAATGAACAAGGACCCGAGATGGAGGAATAGGGTTGGGCCAGTCAATGTACCTTATACCTTGCTCTATCCTGACACCTCCAATACTTCTAGAGAGGGCGGGCTCACTGGCAAGGGTATCCCCAACAGTGTCTCCATCTGAATATTTTGGTTTGGTTGCAGCAATTCTGTTTTGTTTTGTTTTTTTTAAAGGTGTGTTGAAGTGAAAGATTGTGAGAGTGGTTTTTGTATCCTATCTGGTACTGAAATTTGGAGAAATATTTTACGACTAATAATCTAGTCAAGTGGAATATATGTGTTTTGGAGTGGCGTTGTATATGCAGGTGTAATGGAAAATCAGTGGACCATCTTCTTCATTGTTCTATTGCTACCGAACTACATGTTGTTGGGGTTGTATGGAGTTCACTAGGTAATGCAGAATGGTTGTTGATCTACTAGCTTCTTGGCAATTTTGTCCCCATTTGTATTCATTCTGTATACTTGGGTGACTCTTTTGGTTTTAATAAAATTTATTACTCATAAAAAATTGTCAGAAATTTGTGTAAATGTGCAGAAATTATCCCCAATTATATCTACATATTGTACCATAATAATTGTTGCGCTTAAATTCGTAGGGTAAAATTGCTTCACCATTATAGATTAGTTTTAACTCGAGGAGAGGTCCAACCATTACACACAAGCAAGCACAAGTTAAGACAATACACCATCTACAGAGACCATACCAATGAGTACAAATTATATAATAGAGATGCCTACTAAAAGACTAAAACCTAAGAGGATTATTCAGCAAAAAAAAAAAAAAAAAAAAAAAAAAAACCTAAGAGGATTGGACAGTTGAGATGCAAAAGACCTACTATTGCAATTGAAAACTTGATACAATCTCCATTGCATAGCACAGCTCGACTAAATCCTCGTCTTAGGATCTGTGTCATTAAGCAACTAAAGATAACCAGCCACCATGTCTAAATATGTTATAAACACAATTTTTGTGTGCTAAAACACCTCATAAATCAAATTCTTATGATACACACACCATATTAGAAGTTAGAACAACTTCAGCATTAAGCATGTTCGGTAGCTCTGGCCTATGTGTCAAGCCCAAGACTCCCTCCATGAAACTTCAAAAATAACAGTGTTGAAAACTAGAACCTTCACTTGTATCACAAGTTCTTGATTTTTTGGTGCAGAAGTAGTGCCTAGAGCCTTAGACTATTGTTTTTGGAAAGCCACACAAGAAAATAGTTTTATCACAAACTTCTCATTTACTTTCTTGCTTATGTTACATGGTACATATATAACCAAAACGAATGCAACAACAAAATTGAAGAACATGGATAGATAACTTAAGAGTTAGCACCTAGACTTGCTTGAAATCAACACTAAACAAGAGAGAAATATTTTGAATTACAAAAAAGACCTTGACTCTGAGAAATTAAGAAAATGCTTAACCTAGTTAACTACTAAAACCAAAAGTAAAATGCAATATATAGAACAATAAAAATACATTTGAATTCCAAAATTAAATAAAATAAATATTTCTATGTGCTTCTTGCATCCTACAAGAATGCAACTTTTACTTTTTCTTGGCATTCCATTACATTCACAATCTAACAATTCTCCTCCTACGAAGCCTTTCCCGAATCAAACATCAAAGATATATGACACACTGGTGCTGATCTGGAGCAGGAAAAAAATGCCCTTAGTGCGTGGGCGAGGTGGTGGTGAGAGGTGGAATAGAGAGAGAGATGAAATAGAGAGATAGAGAAGAGGCTGAAACGGAGATGGAGCAGAGTAGAAAAGATAGAGAGAAGAGAGAGGAGGCTGTAGAGAAAAGAGGGCCACAAGAAAGAGAGAGACAAATAAAATAATCAAATAAAATATTATTATATTTATGTAACTATTAGCTACAGTAGGCTGCTAAAGATGATAGTTCACTCTAGTTGAGTTTTAAAAAATTTGAAGTTTAAGATTGTTGTGGGATTTTTAGTGTTTTTGGTGTCAAAATAACTTTTCAGTATTTTTAACACCTTTGGTATGAATGCTCTAACAATCAGAGTTTCTTCAAATAATTCTAGATATTATTATTATTTAAAATTGAGTTGTTAGTATGTATATTGTTGTCTAGCCCAACGGGCTTAGGCGGCCTAGTGTACTATATTACTTCGTTTTATACGTTCTTTGCCCTGCACTCCTATTGCTTTGCACTACACACATACATGCCCGTATGAAAAAAGACAGTCTCCTGTACAGCTACAGACATTAGAAGAATATAGAGATTATTCTCCCATACATCTCTCTCTTTAAATTATTTTATCAACTGCAGTTGTTGTTCTGTTGCATGTAATGGGATAACCTATTCAAAACTAACAACAGTACAGAATATAGATCTAATATTTGGAACGTTTTTCACAGAACAGAATAAAGTAGACGTAGGTTCATAATTCAATATTCAGAGAGAGAGAGAGGGAGAGAGAGGTTCAATGCGAAAATGGAATACTTTACCGTTTTTGCAATGAGGTTTGATTTGAAGGCATGGAAACCGTTGAAGCACTTGTGGCTGACAGGCCACAAATGCGTTGACCCCTTGTGATAACTTAGATTAATTAATTAGCCCAGTTTTTAATTAATCAAATTAACATGCAATATCACGTGGCAGCACAAACAAATTACCGAAACTAAGTTATGCAGCGGAAAATAAATAACACGGTGATTTGTTCACGAATGGGGAAAACCCTTACGGCAAAAACCCCACCAGGTGATTTAAGGTCACTACTCCCGAAACTCCACTATTATCACAACAAGCAGTTACAAGTAAGGAATCCCAAGTACCTCACCAACCTACAGTTGAACTCTTACCCCAATACCCAATTAGACTTGTTCTGTAGTGACAATTTCTCCTTTCAATGCACGGCTCCCAAGTACGTGACTAACCAGATGCGCAGATCCCAGTACGCGACTTCAAACACCAACTAGAGAGAGAGAGAGAGTTGGCTGCAAAGTTCTTCAAATCATCAGAGATGAATTAGGGCACGAACTTTGTCTTTCTGATCACAAATTGCATGAACAACAAGTTCTTTAAGAATGTGCAACTTGTATCTTCTGCAACCTCTTGACGGCCCTTAAAATAATCCTTTTATATGTCTAGGGTTAGGAGAAAAGAAGTCCCAAAGACACACTCACGGATTAGACTTGAAACAGACTTGGAAATCTGTTTTCTTTAATTCTCGACAGATAGAGGTGTCGAGAGGTGTCGAGAAGCTATCGAGGCTCGGGCAAAACAGCTTCTTTAAAGCTCGATAGATGCATCTGTCGAGGTATGTGTCGAGCTTTAAAAACTTGCACTTCCTTGCTTGTTTCTTGGACAGACTTTGACGGCTTCAACACTTAATCTTGAACCATTGTTTCTTGAAGTATTAAACTCATCCTAAATCTACCCAATTACAAGTAAAGTGCGTTTTGTCTAAGGATAAGCCAATTACATAAAATAGCGACATATGTTCACAGACTTGAACTACATATGTCCTAACAGTGGCAAAGGCGACCGATCACATTCATAATATCACGAACACTAAGCTGAAAGCTCTCTCAGACAAATTAGGGGAGTGGGAGGGCTTCGCTAAACAATAAACATTTCTATGTGGCACTGTCTCTTTTCTCATTCGATGCATGTGACAATGACACGTTTAAAGGACAGTTCTTCAAAGCGCTTATGAGGATTGAGATTTGAGAGATCTCACAATTTTCTTTTATTCTACTTTTTTATTTTTTTATTTTCTCTGCTTTTTTATTTTTTAAACTTTTTATTATTATTATTTTTAGAAATTATTCGAGGATTAATCTCTATCCTTCAAAAGCATTGCATGCATACGCAGTCTGGATCTTAATTTGTTGACACCTTACTAATTTTCCTAGAAATAGACTATGCCTATGATTGAACCAAACCGTTCATAAATGGCTCGAACTTAACTTGATAAAAATCTTATTCATGTTTGTTTATTTGTTTATAAACAAGTTGAGTTTGTGCCTTAGTTTTAAGCTTGTTTAGTAACCAATTCGAGCTCAAAAATTAAAAAAAAAAAAGTTTTTGAACAAACTTATAAAAAAAGGGCTCAATAAAAAACAAGTTAAGCATAAACTCATTCATGGGATTGGTAATAAGCTTGATATTAATTTAAAAAATAAACTTATATCTTACTAAGTCTTTAATTAATTAGGAGTTGGGACCACTTGTGTAAACAAAATGAGCTTCATAATGTGATTAATATGTGCTTGATAATGTATCTTTGTTAGATCTTGATTAAAAGCTTGATATTGAGCTCTAGTTTGAGCTTAAAATTGAGTTCAAGCTTAGCTAGACTAACAACTCACTTTCGAACTTTTTGATAAGCTTGAGTTTGAACATTGGTTGTTGGCTTGGTTCGAGCTTGAACATTTTATTGTCGTTGTTGAGCCAAGCTTGAGCATTTAATACATGACAAAGCTCGGTTCATTTATAACTCTAAGAAAGATATGTCTCAGTATGGTTATAATTAGGGTTATAAATGAGCTTAGTCAAGTCAAGTATTAAAAGTTCAAACTTGTTCATCATTAAGTAAGATTACATGTTCAAATTTGGTTAATTTTATTGTCAAACAAGCTCGAACTTATTTACGAGCTATATGATCAACTTATTGCTTTTCCAAATATAGTTAAATCATGCCAAAAATTTTTAATCCCTTCAAAAATCTATGAAATTTTATTACGTATGGACGGTTAATATTATCAATAAACTACAAATAATATTTTGATATCATATGAATATATTTACAAATTTATACAATCCAATCTAAAGTTTATATAAGTGTATTTTGAGACAAATATACATATAAAGAAAACTATAATATTATATATGGTTAAATTGAACCTCGAATTCGATAACTAATTCACAAATATATTATTATACTTGAGTTTGGTTCAGTTAATAGTCGAGTCCAAACTTGAGATCAAGTTTGACTTGTATGCTAAAACAATAAACTTAAGTAACATTTTCCTAAGATCAATATATTTATATATTTAAATTTAACTAGAAAACCTCTAAGGTACTATAACTGAATTTTACCCTTAACCGTCTAACAAAAATATGGGTAAAAAACTTCAAAATATAATAAGACTAAGTTAGGGCGTGAGAATTATCTATAGGGCCGGGTTCGGCTAAATAATTAAGACGTGACCTTCAAAATGGGCTAGAATTTGGATCCAGCTCAAATGGGCCGATGATCAAATGGGTCCCTTTTTGTCTCTCCTAGACAAAAGACATTGACCAAAACAAAAACAAATTAAAAGAAGCTGAGGGGTGAGTGAGTAAGAAATTTTGAATACGAATCAAAATCACACATCCTAATTGGTCCAAGCCATATCCCCTTATCCACACTCACATATCCACCACTCATCCAAAATCCTACAAACTCTCCAAACTATTACATTCTCAAACCTCATTCAATATCCCACACCACCATTACAACTCTAAGACCAACCAAATTTCCTTATCTCTAACCCTCCATGGCTATGGCAACTCAAGCTTCCCTCTTCACTCCACCTTTCTCTGCTTCAAAATCATCAACCTTGTCCTTCACTACTCCTAAGACACTCAAATTCTTAGCCCCAAAGCGCACAACAATTAAGGCAAGTACAGATGCACCCACAAAAAAAGAGGCACCAGTGGGGTTCACACCACCACAATTGGACCCAAGCACCCCATCACCTATCTTTGGAGGCAGCACTGGAGGGTTGTTACGTAAGGCCCAAGTCGAAGAATTCTATGTGATCACATGGGAATCTGCAAAGGAACAAATTTTTGAGATGCCAACAGGTGGTGCAGCCATAATGAGGCAAGGTCCTAACTTGCTCAAATTGGCTAGGAAAGAGCAGTGCTTGGCTCTTGGGTCAAGGTTGAGGTCTAAGTACAAGATCAACTACCAGTTTTACAGGGTGTTCCCTAATGGAGAAGTCCAATATTTGCACCCCAAGGATGGAGTCTACCCTGAAAAGGTGAACCCAGGTCGCCAAGGAGTTGGGCTGAACTTAAGGTCAATTGGTAAGAACGTGAACCCAATTGAGGTCAAGTTCACTGGCAAGCAAGTGTATGACTTGTGAGGTGTAGCTTTATTTTTGGTGTTTTTGTGATGTATTTATGTTTCTATGTGACTATTGTTGATGTTTGTACGTTTATTTTGTTTTTCAATTTGCTACATCAAAGACAAATTTATATTGAATTGTTGTTTGTCTAAGCCTAATTTATCAATACTATATTTTAAACGTGACATACGGATGGCGACGATTGTAAATAGAACCTAATGAGATTTTCTGACAACAATATTATTAATATATAAGCTCAAATTTTCCGCTTTAGTTTAGAATGCCAAAAATAAAAATTTTTAAAAATAAAATAAAATAAGAAGAAGAAGAAGAAGAAGAAGAAGAAGAAGATATAGGGGCTGAACTATGTATGGATCACTACTCTGTCCCAACTTAGTTCTTAATTTCTTTTCTTTTTTCTTTCTTATTTTTTGGGAGGGATTACACAATGTCTTGGATTTATCACAAATAACTTAATAAGACCAAGCATAAAACAAAATAATAAGAAAATTACCCAGATTCTTGTAATTTATGATATTGCTGAGTTTTCTTCATGTAGAGATCTTAATTTCAAGTCTCCTCCTCATCTTCAGTTGATATGCGCCAGAAATATTGAGGAAAATTTAAATTTTAGAGCTTAGTACAAATGAACGATAATCTCAACAGAGCCACAAAATCAAGTAACATTACTTAATTCGTTTCATTCGTAGTGGCTAATTTTCATGGCATTATAATTTTATCAATTTTGTTGCCAATAACCATGTTAAAGATGATGGTTTCTATTTTGAGAGAGGGAGGGGGGGCTGTGAGCTGAGCAAGTACTGAAAAAGGAGGTGGAAGATCTCTTGGTGGGGTTGTCGTCAGCTGTAGATGGAGAGATTGAGAGAGGAGACGGCGGTTGTGGGTAAATGAGATAAAATGGAAAGGGTATTTTGACATTAAGAAATGATATGTCCACAACATTTTTACAATATTTTTACAACAAATTCTAAGTGGCAGGTTGTTATTAGTTATTATTGCTAGGGCAAAAAGGTCATCTTAGTGTTTGGTTTACATAGTAAGCTTCTAAAATTTACTTACTGAGTACAATTGGTCCTTAAAGTTTAAAAAATAAGTATTATTGGGCTCTTTGTTAATTTCTGTTAGTTTTTTTGCCTATTTATCTAACGGAACAGCGATGTATCTTTTTTTAATGACATGACAACTGTTTTTAGTATTAAAAAATTATTTGTCATCAAACAAACCACTCTCAAGTTAGCCATTGTCTCCGGCGCCACCTTTGGCTCAGGCTAGCACTTAGTCCCCCTCCTTAGCTCACCTCCCCAAGCGCTCCTTCTCGTTGTGGACACCTCCTGCAACCTTATATGATTATCTCTAAGTCTTATTAAACAAACTCAATAATTTCTTCAAATGGTACCCCAGATTCCAATCTCAAATCAATATTAGACGAAAATTTTCCCAAGATCTAAGCTTGAATTACAAAACCCATTTTCAATAACTCCAACTGCAACAAAATAGATGGTGGAAACCAAGAGGTGGGACTGTTAGAGAACACATTAAAGCCCATGAAACCACGAAACCACAAAACCAAGAGGTGGGTCTTGTTCTAATTTTTTCTTTTTGGGCTGACTTGGTCTTGCTCCTAATTGATGGTAGTGAGTTTAGTATATTGAAAAATAGCAATATTAAAAGATATTATAGAACAAGATCAGAAGGAATAGGAAACGATTGGATTTTTGGCTTTTATTTTTGGGGCCAAACAAGAAATGTGCAGTAAGCAAAATTGTGGTTGTGAGGATTGGGTTCAAACGCTGCCGGTGTAGGTGACAAGGAGGGCAAGTTGGGGTGGAGAGCCAAGGAGGAGGGAGATGAAAGTATTGGCCGGATCTACTAGTGGCATCGGAGACTACGGCGGGCTTGAGGTAGTGGCAGTCTGAGGAGAGAACTTGGCATGAGGTGAGTGGTGAGTTTACTAACATGTAATTTTTTAATACTAATAATAGTTGCCATATCATTAAAAAAAAAAAAAGACATATTATTGTTCTGTTAGACATATAGGAAAAATCTACCTTCTTTGGTCAAAAAAGACATATAGGAAAAAAAAAACTAATAGAAGGTAACAAAGGGACCAATAATGCTTATTTTGAAAACTTTAAAGACCAATAGTGCTCATTTAATGCTAAGAAAGTTCAATGGGTGGGCTGGCATAAAGTTAGTAAGCCTAAAGAGGAAGGGGGTTTAGGGATTCAGGCAGCCAAGGGTAGGAATCAAGCTCTTTTGGCCAAGTTAAACTCGAGATTTGGGATGGAGAAAGATGCATTATGAGTGAAAGTCCTTAATAGTAAATATTGCTTTTATCGAAGACTAAATGTGAGAAATGGTGATAAACTTCCTTGCTCTAGGACTTGGAAAGCTATGAAGATGGGGGGTGAGGTGTTTAACAAGGGAATTCGATAGATACCGGGGAGAAGTAGTAATTTGAATCTTTCTTATGATAATTGGATGCCCAATGGTAGTTTGAGATCTCCCATTCAAGGCCCTCTTACTAGTGAGGATGATTCTTTGAAGGTGAAAGATGTTTTTGGGTTGCATGGTTGGGATTGGTCTTTGCTTTCTTTTCATTTTCCTTATAATATCCTCGTGGAGATTAGCTCTATTCCCTATTCAGTGAGAATAGTTTAAGGGGAGGATAGGTTGATTTGGTTATTAGGAGCTAATCGGGGGGACTTTGATCTTAAGCATGCTTATGCTTTAGCTATTGGGAGTGATTCGGATGCAAGTTCCTTTAATGGGAAGTGGGTTTGGAAATTGGACACTATTCCTCAAGTTAAAGCCTTTATTTGGCAATGCTTGCACAATGCCATTGGCGTGGGAGAATGCCTTGTTAAAAGGTGCATTAGTGAAACTGATACTTGCCTTTTGTGTCAAAATAAGCTTGAAACAATTCTCCATAGGCCAAAGGATTGTGGAACCTCAAGACGGATTTAGGAAAGATTGGGATTCAACCCAAATAGAAATTTCTATTAGGGAAATTTGGCTGAATGGTTGGAAAACAACTGTAAGAATAACATTTGCAGGTTAGGAATGAAACCCCCTAGGAGAATCATTTTCCCTTTCACCATTTGGTTGCTGTGGAAGCACAGAAATTCAACTATCTTTAAGAACCTACGTGCACAACCATATGTCCACAAGGAGGCTCTTTTCCATGCTTTGGAATTTCAACATTGTGGTTTAAATGCCAAGAAGTCGGGCAACAAGAGATTGGTGCAAGTCAAAGTGGGAGAGACCTCAAGTAGGGTGGGCATGCCTGAATACTGATGGAGCAACTGTAGGAAATCCAGGCCGGGCTGGGTGTGGCGGCCTTATTAGGAATGAGCACGGGGAGTGGCTGGGTGGCTTTTCTAGGAGTATTGGATGCTCTAACAGCTTCATGGCAGAACTTTGGGGGCTTAGCGATGGTCTCAATATTTGTAATGAAATGCAGTTGGGTGTCGTGGATGTCCAGCTTGATGCGAAGGCCGTTATTAAGCTTCTCTCTAATTTTGATAGTGCTAACATTTGTGCTTTGCCTCTCCTTGAAGACTGCAAACAGTTGATATCTTAGATTGGCCAAGTCTGAATCAGACATTATTTTCGTGAGGCCAGTGCTTGTGCTGATTTTTTGGCTTGATTAGGATCTCACCTGGATAGAACTTTTGTTCTACATCATGACTCGCCTGTGGGTCTGTTGGATTTGTTAAGCTCTGATAGAGCTAGTATGTACCATAGCAGATACATTTCTGATCTACCTTGTTCCCCTTAGTTCCTTTCGTTAATGAATTTCCATTCTACCAAAAAAAAAAAAAAAACTTTAGGGCCAATTGCGCTCAGCAGGCAAACTTTAGGGACTTGCATTGTAGTTTTGCCTTGATATTATATAGACTATATGGGTATTTTAGTAAATATGATTGGGTAGATCGAGGGCGTGGTAACCAAAACCCATTCTAGTCCCGCCTTGCAATAGGTGTTGGGGAAAATATTTCTCCTCACCCCTATCCTACTATTCCTTCAAGTTAAGGAAAACCCAAGTGAATCTAACTAGATTGTCATCCTACTTTTTCAAGGAAATCTAATTAAATTTCCCTCTACTTTTTTTTTTTTTGAGAGAGAGTTTCAAGATTGTCATCCTACTTTTTCAAGTGAATCTAACTAGATTATTATCCTACTTTTTTTTAACGAGAATTTCAACTTACAGCATCCGTTCTTGATGATAGCTCTTTATCATCAGATCAAGACACCAATAGATTTTTGGTGTAGGCGAAGATTGAATCTTAGATCTCTTATTCAACTATCAGAGATTCTACCAATTGAGGTAACTGAAACCCACAAATTGTCATCCTACTTAAATTGACTATTAAAAAATAAGATACATTTTTTGTTTGGCTTTTATGATGGGTCTTATCCCATGATTTAGGTTTTAAATTTTCTGGAATCCCACAATCTTTGCGAAAAAGCATACTGTTTTCAATGAAAAAAGAAAAAGAAAATACATATTTTTATACCAAACCATTTTAGGATCTTTCTAAAGTTCTTATAATAACTACCGGTGTTATTAATTTCATACCAGACCACCGGTTAAACCAAAATAACCGTGTTCTTTTTTTTGTTTTTAGAGAGTTTTCAATTTATTGCGTTCGTTTCTGAAGATAGTTTTTTATCATTAGACCAAAACACCAATTAGTTTTTGGTGTAAGCAGGGATTGAACTCTAGATATCTTATTTAATCATAAAAAACTTTACTAGTTAAATTGACTAGAACCCACAAAATAAATGTGTTCTATTACATTAGACCGAATGATATGGAGTGTTTTACCAGTAATGTAGTCCATCATATCAACCCATAGAAAACTATGGAGACCAAGTTATAAATTGTCTGACCGCAACTTGAAATAGAAAATCAACTTGGTGACAAAAGTGATCAAGCATCTGATACAGATAAAGCCACTTTTTGGGGTGTTTTTGGTTTATTACTCAAACCTAACAATTAGCTTAGTCTTTACACGCAGTCCCTCCCTGTGCAGAAGTGAATTGTCACTACATTTCCTATTGAACAATGATAATTTTTTTTATTATCTATTTTGGTATAATTTTGGATTTAACAATGAAAATAAAATTTTTATGAGCTAGTTTTACTTTATTTTAGTTCATTTTTTAATTAAATATTGTAAGGACACAAATCAAACTGGACCAGAGTTGACCCTTCAGTCCAGCCCAATGAGCCATAAACAATGAATTTATAGAGAGTGGGCTTCTAATTTTGGTTTTTAAGACGGTAGATAACACAGAGGTTGGGCTAAACCATAGAGTTCATATATATAAATCTTATACATGGATGTAATAATCCTCTGTTTACATGGATGCCGAGGACAATTCTTGGTTTTTCCTTCCAAGTTTTTCTCCCCCCCCCCCTCCACTATTTCTTCTCTCTTCACCCTTTGTAGGCCTGCCTCCCTCCTCCTCTCCTCCACGTGTAGTCTTGATCTTCCCCCCTTGGATACTTGTCCCATCACCCCCTCTTACTAAGGCCTCTGGCAGTTTGGATGAGGTTGAATTCCAATGTTCAGGCGTCACATCCTTATTAATGCGGCCAGAGAGGTAGGTATAATGCCTTCAATACGGTGGTAGCAGCTTTTTCTCTGATATTTGTCTATCAACTTCCTTTATCCTTTATCCTTGTTCTCTTAGTTATGGTATATAAGGTCCTTAGTACAAGAGTCCTTGAACTGCCAGATCAGTAATACTGTCCTCGGCAGCATGCTGCCGATGACAAGATTATCCTCGGACGTCATGTCTCGTGGCGTTCTGCTCATGTATGGCACCTTCCTTTGTCACGTGACATCGTAGGCTAGAGTTATTATGTCCTCGGACCATTTCATGTTGTCGGTTTGGACTTTCCTCTTTGCGGGAGCCTTTGGACTGGCTCAATACGTGCTTTGGGCCCATGGGCACTACAAATATACTTAATTAATTATTAATAAACCAATGATCTAACCATTCGACCACTTTTTGAACAAATGAATCAGTGAGCTAATCTTTTAGCTGGGTCATTCCTCAATACGACTTTGATAGCCACGACAACTACCCCATGAAATTCCCAAAATCTTATTCACCAATTTTGAAATAAGTGAATTGAAATTATTAGTGGTTAAACAAGTGTTGACTGTCACGATGTATGTTATTTTATAATGAATAGATAGGATTTTAGTTTCTCTATAATATTCTATTAAAAAAACACTAATTCTACCTATGCCTTCCTAATACTATCTCTTAAAATCATTTCAGAAACGACAAAGTTCATGACCTTATCACTGCATATATTGATACAAAGGTAAAGTTAAACATATCAATTATTTTGACTAATGATATATTGAAATCTGAGGATGTGACTGTCCAAATCCTTAATTAATCAAACAAGAGTTAACTATGAATAAGATAGTAATTTTTGAGTGATTAAAATAATATTAATTTAGTTAATGAAAGGCACATCAATGGTTCCACCGTTCCACAACCACCGTCAATTACAAAACGAATAAATTATAACGTGTATCACATCCAGCAATCTTATCAAGGCAATAATGCATCTCTTCAAACTGAATTTTAAATTTGGATGACAAAGTTGTTGGTGCACATCTTTTTCTGATACCCTTTTGGGCAACATCAAAGATAAGGATTCGAAAATATTGTTTATTAACACGTCAAGCTAAGCCAACGCCTCTATAAATATAATAAAAATAAAAAATATTAATTGCCCGTTTGGATAGAGCAGCTGAACGTCCACGTCCAGCTGCTCCACGTTTTCTTCTTTTTTTTTTTTTTCGTTTCTGGCGCTGGGAGATAGTGCGCACTGTGCGCGTACTGTGCACGCACTGTGCGCGCACTGTTCACGTCATTTTTCAGCAATTTTTTATTAAAAATGGGTCCCGCAGTACTATTCACGCATTTAAAAATTATTTTGCTACAGTGTTTTCAGTTTCAGTTTTCAGTTCAGTAAAAATAAGCTCTATCCAAACGGACCCTAAGAATCTTGTACTCTAATTGTTACTTTTAAGATAGGCATCACCTCATGCACAAAGAAAAAATATTTAAGAGTTTAAAGAATATAGGGTTGAAACTGTGTTAAGATATATGTAATTCATGTTATGAATATATGTCAATATTTTATATAATTGACTAATCCTTTGATAAAATGCACTTTACTTGTATTTGGATAGATTTAGGATGTGTTTAATATTTCAAGAAATAAGGTTTCAAATTCAAGTGTTAAAGTCATGCAAGTCTGTCCAAGATTCAAGTGAAGAAGTGTTATTCATTAAA
The DNA here is from genome assembly GCA_032878915.1 of Castanopsis chinensis. Classification (NCBI taxonomy): domain Eukaryota; kingdom Viridiplantae; phylum Streptophyta; class Magnoliopsida; order Fagales; family Fagaceae; genus Castanopsis; species Castanopsis chinensis. The sequence goes on along the minus strand of JAVQMG010000112.1, from coordinate 389,690 downwards.
ACTCGACAGCTAATATCTATCGAGTTTTAAAAACTGTCTAAACACGAAACTTGACAACTATCGAGATTTATGAAAACAGATTTTCAGTTTTGATTTTCATTTAATCTATGAATGTATGTTTGAGCTTTCTTTTTTCAAAATCCTAAACATATATAATGATTATTTTAAGAGTTGTCAAATGTTGCATGAGTATTGAGCAAAGTCTTGTTCATACAAATTGTGACTAGAGACATAACTTGCCCTAATTTTTCTTTCTCTTGAAGAAGCTACTGTGTTTGTACACTGTAGAGTTTTGTGACCAAGCAACTTCATGATCTTCATCGTGTGATGAACAGAAGAACTTTGTAGCCAACATCCTTCTCAAGTTGGTGATCAAGTCGTGTACTGAGATCCGTGCATCTTTGGATTAGTTACGTACTGGGAGTCGTCGTGCAATACAAGGAAAGATTGTCACTACAGAACAAGTCCAATTGGGTGTTGAAGTAAGGGTTTAACTGTAGATTGATATAAGATACTGAGATTCTTTTACTTGTAACTATTTGTTGTAATAATAGTGAATTCTCGAGAGTGGTGACCTTAAAATCACTCAGTGGAGTTTTCACCTCGAAAGTTTTCTCTATTTGTAAACAAATCACCATGTCAAATTTATTTTCGGTTACATTTTACTTTAATTGGTAATTTATTTGTGATGCCACGTACATTACATGTTAATTTGATTAATTAATAAATTAGGCTAATTAATTAATTAATTCATCATAAAAAGTTAATACATTCTTGACTAATCAAACTAATTAAACTACAGAATTAGCAACATATTATAATTATTTCTTAAAAACATAAGACAACAAAAAAGTTGGAAATTCAAATCCATTATCTCTTAACTATTAAATTATTAATTTTTGTTTTTGGTTAAAAAAATTAATGGTTCATAAAGCCGCACGGAATTCCTAACTATTAAATTATTAATTTTTGTTTTGGTTGAAAAAGTAATTGTCAAATAAAGCTGCACGAAACTAACTAAACGCCATTTGTTTTTGGAGATTCAAATAAAAAATTGTTCATTTTTCTTTCGGTTACACACTAAGCATTGTTGGCACTTTCACATAATAATAATAATGGTAAGAAGAAAGATTTATTGGAGAATTAAAACCATATACTTTTTTTTTTTGCTGAATAATTAAAACCGTATACTTGGGTTGGGTTAATTATAGTTCATTATATGGACAAACCCATTTTCATACATACGAACACATACCCATTTATGTACTACATGATTTAGATGACAATGTACAATTGTACACAATGGCTCCCAGCCAAAGGTCTTGATCGAGATTCAATTAAGCACCAACGGCTGTGATCGCCAGAATGGACTCGATTTCGCTTTTGGAACGGCTGATCCTTTGATCAACTCCATCCATTCCGTTGACCCATATTTCCGGAATTACTTGAGCCAGCTTGTTGACATTCTCCAATGCATAATCGGCTTCTTTGCTTTTCACCGTCTTCCCAACCTAAACCAAATAATAATAAAAACAATGTACAATAATGAGAATTTTTTCTTTTCCTATAGTATACAAAGATTATTGTAATAGATTATATGTGTTATGACGTGTCATCATTGTGTTCACGTTGTGGGATACACATAGATTCACGAAATCTTTTTTTTTTTGGGTAAAAAGGAACTTGCAATAAAACAAAGAACTAAGGTGGGTAGATTCACTAAATCTTTATATTATTTGCAAAAGTTTCAAGAGTAGACTTCCTAGTCACCACCAGTTAAACTACCCTGTATAGTTCTTCCCAATATAAAATTCTTTTTAAAAAAAACTCCTATATTTAGGTGTAAAACTTTGCTTTTTCTTGCTAGGCTAACAATTATTTTTGTTTTTTTGGCAAAACAACGATGGGAAACAACTTTTCATTCACATAATTTTTAACAATTTATTTAAGTGACAACTTCCAATTAGAACTAATCCGACTAATTGGTATGGTGAATCAATGACATAATACCTAGAGATGTTCAAGTCTTTAATTAGATCGGTTAAGCATATGGCCTGATAAGATCCAATCAAATTTGATAAGTTCTTTGTAATCCATTTAATTTGAAAATGTTCTTTAAAACTGTTCATGTTATAAAAGTGATTACATAAAAAAAAAAAATTGTAAAGAAGAAGACTATAAAGTATAAATGTAAGGTCAATGGGCCCACGAGTATGAATTGGGCTAAAGGTCCAATCTGAGAACACTAGATGGTTTGAGGATGTGGGAATATCGATTCAAGAAGTAGTGTTGATGGATAAAAGAGGCGGAGGCTGATCAAGGTCGTCTAGGAGATAAGAAAGGGTTGTCTAAGGAGGAGTTCGTTCTCTACTGTTTAAAGCCGAGTTAGGAAAGTGTTGCCCGATGTCCCAACGAGATGTTCTAGGAGATCCTATAAGGAAGGATATGCATGATGGGTGTACTAGTTAGGAAATATCTAAGATAAAGCTGCTACCATAGCATTAAATACTCTGCAACTAAAACTCTGGCCACATTAATGAAGAAGTGATGCCTGAGCATCAGGGTTCAGGCTTACAGCTGCCTCCAAAGACTTTAAGGATGGACTGATGGGACAAGTATCGAAACCAGTAACTTGATCCTTACGTGAAGGATGAGAAGACATTTAAGAAGGGGGGATCGAAGAGAGAAAAAGAGAAAAACACTGTAGACATTAAGATCTAGCCCATTTCAAACCCACTCTCTACAAATTCATTGTATTAGACTTTTTAGCCCAATTGTAATTTTGGATTTGAGTACAAATTGTGACCTTACAATAAACAAAACAAAATTTTATAACATTTTGCTATAAAAGAATTATTTATACTTTAATTTTTCTTAAACTAATTTTTCTTTTATCATTCATCATGTAGGTATAATTCTCCATGTTGGAATATTAACTCCATATACATACTACTATGATGATTTAGGAATTTTATCATTGAAATTTTTCATAAAATAATATAGAGCTCTTTCAAACCTACACCAATCAAGTTTCAATCTAAGTTTAACAAATTTGATTGGAGTCGCATCAGTATTAGGTCATGAAATCACTTTGATTATATGCATTATTGTTGATAAGTACTCTTTGAAATTTCTTAATCAAAATAGGTAATGTATGAGTCATTCAACTTAACAATTTTCTTGGACTTTACAAAGAAGACAATATGTGAGACACACTAGTGTGTCAGTGCATGCTAACAACTTGTCGATTTGTAACAACTTATTTAGTTGAAATTGATATTTTTTTTTTTTTCCTGGAAGTACTGTAAATAATGTTAAAAAAACTGAAATAATATTAAGCTTTCAAACCTACACCAATCACATTTCAATCTAAGTTTAATAAATTTGATTGGAGTCACATCAGTATTAGGTAATGAAATCACTTTGATTATATGCATTATTGTTGATAAGCACTGTCGATTTGTAACAACTTATTTAGTAGGAATTGAATTTTTTTTTTTAATAAAAATATTGTAAATAAAGTTAAAAAATAATTGAATTAATATACTGAAATATATGAATATATTAAAAAATACAACAGAACTCATGAATGGTATGAAAAATAAGGTAAATAGTAAAAAAAAGATGACTTCTTAAGCCAATGAAAGGCACACTTCATGAGAAACTAATTACCAGAACAGTTCGGAGACCCAAAGCTTTCCCAGCAGCGACGTTCTTGACGTTGTCGTCGAGGAACAACTGCACAGAAAAACAAAGAAAACGACACGCGTTTTCACTTTTTAATAAACAATTTTCTAACGAAAATGAAAACACTGATACGAGAAATTATACTCTGTTTCGCGGGCGTACCGTTCGACGAGGATCAACGTCCGCAACATCAAGCGCGATTTTCATGGCGTCCGTCGACGGCTTGAGAAGCACGGGGAACTCATCGGGTCGGGTCGAATTAGGCAGGTTCGGGTTCATGGTCTCAAAACATAGGATTTGCTCAAAGCAATCCTTTAAACCAAGCCGATCCAACACCTTAACCGCGTGGGTCCTGTCCGAATTCGTGAAAACCTGAAACAAATTCAAACATAACTTAGTACTAGTACTATGATTCGGTCAAACATTTTAAGGTTTTGGGCTTACGATTTTTCTTTGATTAATGCTACGTAAGAGGTTGCGTAGCTGAGAATCTGGCTTGATCAAATCGTACGGTAATCTTCCGTGTACGAAACTGTGATGAAAAAAAGAAAAAAGAAAAAAAAAAGAACAAAATATAATTAGAAAGTTTCTATTTTAATTAAGGGAAGCATTTGATTTGATGGTATAGTATTAGTGTGTTTTAAAAAGAGAAAATTAGTGGGATAATGCTCTGCTCTCACCTGTGATAATCATCGGCATCGATGTCATATCCTTCTGCCTGTGACAAATTAATCAAATACAGAAATTAATCAGAAGATTACAAAACAGTTAATGTTTTTAATTATAAAATGTTCACGTTTTTGGAGAGTTTGATAAAGAATGAATTCATACCCTCAAACCAGCAAGGGAGCTGCCGTATTTTTTGAAAAACTCAACACGGAGAGTTGAGGCCTGGCTTTCTGGGAATTTACATTTCTCAACAAGAAAATCTGCAAGAAGCAACCAAAGATGTATATAAAAATTTGATTTTTAATAGGGCTAATTACTTAATTTGGTAAAAAAATTTCAGTTTCTTTCACACACCATCGATGTTTTTCCTGAGTGATTCGGAAATTCCAACTTTGGAAGAGTACAAAGTGTCATCCAAATCTGTGTTCAACAAACAAAGCCAACATAATCAGAGCCCATTTCAAATAGGGAAAAAAAAGAACTATGAGAGAAAAAAGGAAGTGGGAAATGAAATAAGTTACCAAAGATAAGGCAGTTAAAAGGAGAAACAGAATCAAGTAGGGATTTGCTGCAGGAATCCATGGCTAAGCTGAAATGGGAATTGGAAATGAAAGCAAAATTGAGAGCTAAAAAGCAAAGCAGAGCAAAGAAAAAATAATATTGAGCAGAGCAACAACAACAACAGAGGCGTACTAGTGCTTTTGATTTAAGAAGGGTGGGACTATTTATAGGACAAGATGTACACGTGGACGGCTGGATAGAGATGTGCTGACTTAGACATTTGTGAAGGGATTAGAAACCGTGTACGGTGTGGGCCCCACGCGCCAGAGACGCAAACAGGTGCGAATTTGCTAAAGCTTTTTTTTATTGGACGATAATACCCCCGGGAGTCTAATAATTGGGACAAGTGTTCTAATTGTATCCAATGATGTTGGAGCATTGGAATTGGAACTTACGAGTTAAAATCTTCTATCTCACTTTTTCTGCTTTACTCTATATTTTACTAATAAAAAATTGTTACATGTTCACCTAATTAATTAAATATTATTATTATTGACTTATTAATGCTACCGTTATTAATTAATAGTAGTATTTAATTAATTAGGTGAACACGTGACACGTTTTTATTAATGAAATATAGAGTGAATCAGGAAAAGTGGGGCAGAAGATTTAGATTCGGGATTTACAAGATTGAGGAGGTGACATAAGAATCAACTTTGTTACACATACCATAAAATTTGGAAAATATTGATCATACAACGTGAGAAACGAGTATGAGTGAACCACTTGGGTAACCAAAACAAAGCTCGGTGAAACTGAGCTAATTATGTCGTTGAATCTAATGTTCAATAGTAATAATGTTATCACAACCCGTTTGTATTTTACGATACCTGTTAACACAACTCATTTTTATAAATTCTATCACAAATCATTTGAATCTTGCATACGCTGTAATTAAATAATATTTTGATTTAATAGTAAAGAATAATTAAAATGAACATAGGATATTTAAATCTTATCTTATGCATAACAAAAAAACAATTTGGTAATTTTTAATCTTATCTTTTTTTTTTTTTTTTTTTGTTATTCATAAGATAAGATTTAAATATTCTATGTTCATTTTATAGACTGTTATTGATGGAAAATAAATAATTATGGTGGTATTTTCAAATAGAAAAAAAAAAAAAAACAACTTAAAACCTAGGATTTGTTGTGAAAAATATTGTGAATATTGCACTTTTAAAAAAATAAGAATAATAATAAGAGTTTAGTTAGCTAACTTTTACTAATTCTCGTCTAGGTTTACTACTAATAACACTTTTTTACTTACCACTATCAATCTGCCACTATCATTTGAATCTTGCATATGCTCTATAATTAAGTAATATTTTTATTTAATAGTAAAGAATAATTATTATAAAATAAACATAGAACATTTAAATCTTATCTTATGCATAACTATAACATTATAATAATGTTTACCATGATTAATGTTTTATAAAGCTTACTTTAATGATTTTTTGGGGTTTTAGGGAAAATTATTCAATAATTTGGTGGGAGCAATAAAGAATGCTTCATTCTTTTACTTGAAAATAGTAGGTGTCACTATAAATTTATTTAATGAGGTCCACCATAATGTGAAAAGAGAGAACAATGCTATAGAAGTATTGAATTATCACTTGGTGTTTAAGGGTTAATAACTTCAAATAAATAACTTCTTAAGTATAATTTTATGCACAGATGGAAATTTTTAAAATATAATGTCCTTTCATGTTTCTCTTATATAATGTAAATAGAAAATTGGTATGGGTTGGGGAATATAGAGAAAATTGGACTGGCTACAACACGTATACTACGAAGCAAATGGATGCCTTGATATTAATTATTTTTGGGTAAGAGAGGAAAAAAGTCAAAAAACCAAGAAAAAAGAATAAGAGAATACACTTTGTGCCCTTCTTTTTTAAATGCAACAAGCGTTGTTGCTAGATAATATGGGCTGGGCATAGATAGAAATTGCCCCACTTTTGTAAATAGCTTTGGCCTCTGACTTTGTAATATACTCTTAATCATCTCCATGTTTATCTAAAAAGAAAAAAAAATGGTATGTTGATATTTTATTTTAGACTATTTTGTGTTTCTAGTTTTAAAAAAACCAATAAAAATGATTTGTTTCTGTGAATTAAAAAAAAAAAAAAAAAAAACAAACAAACACACATGTGTAGTTGTGTATCTTTCTAAATGAATGAACCGATTCATTATAAGGTGTAGAGGAGTGCATCAAACTTACTAACCTGTCGAAACAGATCCAACTTGATGCCTCAGATTGATTTTCATGGGTTGGGCTGAGTTGAAATCTTATTTTGAGCCTTTGGTCAGGTTAGGTTTGGATTGATTGTTTTTCAACCCACCTTTCCCATCCTAATCACCATGTAAATAAATTTATATTTTACCATTATTTTATTTGTTTTAGTTTGACATATTTTTAATTTTGAGAATTGTTTTGATAAATTTGGAAATTTTGAATATAATTTAAGTATTTTATATGAATTGTAATTATCTATTGATTTTTTTAAAAAATAATTGATGAGAGTTAATGTAGTGCCATTGGGCCCGAATTATACGCAATGGGCCGGCCCACAAGCTCTCACAATGAAAGAGGCCCGACTTCACATCTAGAAATGGTCCGAGGACTCAATCCGTCCAAATCTACAAAGACACGTGATAAGAAGGGATGTCGTGCATGATCAAATACCAAGGAATACCACGTCCGAGGACAGCATAGTCCTCGGCAAGTGTTGCCGAGGATGACGTAGTTGATTTAACAGTCCAACGGCTCCCCTAACAGAAGCCTGTGGTGCTGGAACTAAAGAGATAAAGATAAAGATTAAAGGGGAGGGATAGGGGAACATCCAGAAAAAAGCTGCTACCACCGCATTTAAAGCTCTACACCTACTTCTCTGGCCGCATTAATGAAGAAGTGACACCTGAACGTTGGGTTTGAACCATATCTTCATCATCAGAGACCTGAGTAAAAAGGGATGATGGGACAAGTATCCAAAGGAGAAGAAGGTGAGGATTACACGTGGAAGAAAGGGAAAAGGAGAGAGGCCTATAAAAGGTGAAGGAAGAAGACGTAGTGGGGGAGGAGGAAAAGAGAGAGAGAGAGAAAGAAGGAGAATTTGTAAGGAAATTAAAGCATTTGTCCTCGGCAATAATATACAAAGTAACATTTCGTCCATGATTGACAAGTATATGCATAGGTTCTACGATCAAGCCAAACCTGGATGTTATTTATCACCCAAATCCAAGGATTAAAATCCTGCTCTCTATAAATTCATTGTTTAGGGCTCAGAGACTGAATCCAATATCAAGTTCGATCCGTGCCCTTACAATTGGCGCCGTCTGTGGGAATCCTTGAGTTTTTGGTGCAGATAGCATGATGGCGGGCTTGAATCCAGACCATGCTGAATCTCTCGGATCCCAGCACGGGGATCCATATCAACAGACAGAGCATATAGAAGATCGAGAAGGCAGTGTGCACTCGGTGCGGACCGCCGGTAATCCTCAAGATAGGAGCAGGGGCTCTAATGAGGCAAATACTAGGGCCATGCAGAGGGAAATTGATCATCTGAAAAGGAAATTACGACGGGTCAAACGTAAACGTACGCCTTCCATATCTGACCCTTCGTCAGAAGATTCCCAGAGCAGTAGTTACAAGCGGAGGTCGGCCACTCCTCCTAGTGAAACGTTTTCTTACCAAGAAGGGAGTCCCCATGATATGGTGAGCAAAAAATCCCTTCCCAGAGGCTCGGGCAGCCATGCCATGGGGAAAGCGCTGCTCCAACTTTCTAAATCACCCTTCACACGACGCATTGAGAGGGGAAGACTCCCCCGTCGGTTCACGCAGCCAAACTTCACCATCTATAATGGCAAAACAGACCCAGTGGAGCACGTGAGCCATTTTAATCAACGCATGGCGGTCTATTCACAAAATGAAACCTTGATGTGCAAAGTTTTCCCCTCAAGTTTAGGGCCTGTCGCGATGAGATGGTTCAACGGCTTAAAAGCGGATTCCATCAATTCCTATATGGAACTTACAATGGCGTTTGGGTCTCGTTTTGTTACATGCAGCAGGGTACCTCGTCCTTTAGACTCGTTACTGTCCATGGCCATAAGAGATGGCGAGACGCTGAAAACCTACTCGGACAGGTACTGGGAAGCATTTAATGAGATCGATGGCGATTTTGATGAAGTGGCAGTCAACACCTTTAAGGTCGGCCTTCCAGTTGAACATGATTTAAGGAAGTCCTTGACCAAGAAGCCAGTGAAAACAGTTCGTCGGCTCATGGATCGTATCGATGAATATAAGAGGGTTGAGGAGGATCAGCAGCAATGTAAAGGGAAGATGAAAACTATCCCTCAGGAGAGTAGAGATTACAAGGCAGAGAGGTATAACATTAAATGGCCGCGAAAAGATTTCACTAGCCAGACTAGATCGGCCCCACCTCAGACAGTGAACGCCGTATTTCGTGAGCCAGTACAACAAGTGTTGGAGAAAATCTGCCGAGAGCCGTACTTTAGATGGCCCAGCAGGATGATAGGAGACCCTACCAAACGTAACCAGAACCTCTATTGCAATTATCACCAAGATAAGGGCCACACCACAGAGAATTGCAGGAACCTGTGGAATTACTTGGATCAGCTGGTCAAGGAGGGGAAGTTAAGGCAATTTATGAATCGACCCAATGAACCAGGTACCCAATCAGGTTCCGTGAACCAGGAAAGCAACAATATGAGGCCACCTCTGGGCACGATCAATGTCATATTTGCAGCGCCAGGTCGAACAGGGTCATGTCCTACCAGAATAATGTCAGTACTATGTCCCTCTGCCGACGACACCTACGCCGAGCCGAAGAGGCTCAAGAGGAGCCTCTCGCCTGTGTTGGGATTTTCAGAGGAGGATAAAATGGGCACTATCCAACCGCATGATGATGCATTAGTCATCACTTTAAGAATAGGAGGTTATGATGTGAAAAGAGTGATGGTCGACCAGGGTAGTGGGGCCGACATCATGTACCCAGATTTATTCAAGGGGCTCAATTTGAGGCCTGAAGATCTCACTGCTTATGACTCCCCATTAATAAGCTTTGAGGGAAAGGCTGTTATTCCAAAGGGGCTAATTAGGTTACCTGTACAGTCAGGACCAGTGGTGGTGGACGTGGATTTCGTCGTAGTGGATGCCTATTCCCCTTACACAGCCATAATGGCAAGACCATGGTTGCATGCCTTAGGTGCTGTGTCATCAACTCTGCACGTCAAGCTGAAATTCCCGTATGAGGATGGGGTTGAGGAAATCCTAGGCAGCCAGTCTATGGCGAGGCAATGTATAACGGCGGCCATTACACATCAGACGAGACAGGAGTCTCAAACCCCGGCCGAAAGGGATTTATAGCAGTTAGTATCCTCGGCTGAGCCAAATGAAGCCGAGATTGAAGGACCGGGCTGTGAAGATTTGGAGAAAGTGGTTATCGCGGATGATGCAGAGAGATTCTTTCAAGTAGGAAGTCAATTACCCCCACAAGAGAAGGAAGATCTGGTCACATTTTTGAAGCAAAACATCGATGTGTTTGCATGGGATGCCTACGAAGCACCAGGAGTCAATCCGGAGTTTATTTGTCACCACCTCAATGTTAACCCGGCCGCTGTGCCACGGAGGCAACCACCTCGGCGTTCATCTCGAGAGCACGCCGAGGCCGTTAAAGAAGAGGTGGCAAAACTCAAGAAAGCAGGGGCCATTAAGGAAGTGTTTTATCCGGAGTGGTTAGCCCATACGGTAGTGGTAAAAAAGAAGAATGGAAAATGGAGGGTATGCGTGGACTTTACAGACTTGAATAAGGCTTGCCCAAAAGATTCATTCCCAATGCCCCGCATAGATCAGTTGGTGGATGCCACTGTAGGGCATCCTCGGATGAGCTTTCTGGATGCTTTCCAAGGTTATCATCAAATACCCTTAGCTCCAGAAGACCAGGAAAAGATAGCCTTTGTCACACCCATAGGAAACTACCACTATAAGGTGATGCCCTTCGGCTTGAAAAATGCTGGGGCTACCTATCAAAGAATGATGACGCGAATGTTCGAACCGCAACTGGGAAAAACGATTGAGGTGTACGTAGATGACATGGTAGTTAAAAGTAAGACTATCTCGGCTCACATACCCGACCTCGACGACACTTTTCAAACGCTGAGGAAGCACAAGTTACACCTCAATGCATCCAAATGTTCCTTCGGTGTAGGGTCAGGCAAATTTTTGGGTTACATGGTGACGCACAGAGGAATTGAAGTCAACCCCGCTCAGGTCAAGGCCATTAACAACTTACAGCAGCCTCGGAATCCGAAGGAAGTGCAGAGGTTAACTGGAATGACGGCTGCTCTCAACCGATTTATCTCAAGATCTGCTGATCGGTGTAGACCGTTCTTCCAACTGTTAAACAAATGGAAGGGGTTTGAATGGACAGAAGAGTGTGCCGTTGCTTTTCAGCAGCTTAAAGAATATCTTGCCCATCCTCCTATCATGTCTCGGCCCGAGGCCGACGAGGTTCTATTCGCATATATCGCGGTGGCAACCCACGCCGTTAGTCTGGTGTTAGTAAGGGTAGACGGGGACATACAAAAGCCAGTTTACTATGTTAGCAAGTCTCTGCATGAAGCCGAGGTACGCTATCCGCCATTAGAGAAGGCAATCCTCGCCGTAGTGCATGGCACACGAAAGCTCCCCCATTACTTCCAGTCCCACACGGTGGTTATTTTGACCCAGCTTCCACTAAGGGCTATACTCCGGAGTGCGGATTATACCAGCAGGATCGCCAAATGGGGAACCATCTTGGGCTCTTTTGATATTAAGTACATGCCCCGCACAGCCATAAAGGGTCAGGTGTTGGCTGATCTCGTTGCGGAATTTGCTGAACCCATAATAGAAGATAGTGCGATCAACAAGGACATTGACGAAAAATCAGTTGGCATGGTTGCATGTAAAGGTCTCGCGGTATGGACTGTGTATGTTGATGGGGCTGCTAATCAAAGAGGATCCGGAGTGGGGGTGGTAATTATGACCCCAGAAGGTCTCACACTGGAAAAGTCCTTAAGACTGGGATTCTCGGCTACTAATAATGAGGCCGAGTATGAAGCCTTGCTGAAAGGAATGGATATGGTCCACAAGTTGGGGGGAAAGGTTGTGCAAATGTTCTCAGACTCTCAGCTAGTTGTGGGTCAAGTAGATGGAAAGGTAGAGGCCAGAGATCCGAGGATGCAGGATTACTTGAATCAAGTCAAAATCGCACAACGCAAGTTTGAATCCTTTACTTTGTCCCATGTCCTTAGAAGCGGCAACACGCATGCCGATTCCCTAGCAACTCTTGCCACGTCATCAGCACAGGGACTACCTCGAATTGTCCTGGTTGAAGACTTACCTAAACCCTCGAAAATGATGGGCAGTGTTATTTATGTGCACCAGATTAGAGTGGGACCTAGCTGGATGGACCCCATTATATCCTTCCTCAAAGATGATGTTTTGCCCGAAGAAAGGGTCGAAGCAGATAAAATACGTAGGAAAGCCTCTCGATTTTGGCTGGCAGAGGACAATAAGCTTTATAAACGATCCTTCTCTGGCCCATACCTGCTATGCATACATCCAGAGGCGACTGAGCTGCTTCTGGAAGAACTACACGAAGGGATTTGTGGGAGTCACACGGGGGGAAGGTCTTTGGCTCACAGAGCCCTCACGCAAGGGTACTGGTGGCCCAACATGCAACGAGAAGCTCAAGCTTATATGAGGAAATGCGACCAGTGCCAAAGGTTCGCCCCAAACATTCACCAACCTGGGGGCGTTCTCAACCCCCTCACGAGCCCCTGGCCTTTTGCGCAATGGGGTCTGGACATTGTGGGTCCTTTCCCAAAGGCGCCGGGGAACAGAAGGTATTTGATTGTGGCCACAGACTATTTTACTAAGTGGGTGGAAGCCGAGCCTCTGGCAAATATCAGGGATGTCGACGTAAAGAAATTCGTGTGGAAGAACATTGTTACCCGATTTGGCGTCCCTCGCACCCTCGTCTCAGATAATGGTTTGCAATTTGATAGCAAGATGTTTAGGCGATATTGTTGTGACCTCGGCATAGCCAACAGGTACTCTACACCGGCTTATCCGCAAGGGAACGGGCATGCCGAGGCTGTTAACAAAGTTATAGTAAATGGGCTAAAGAAGAGATTGGAGGATGCCAAAGGAAGATGGGTGGAGGAGTTGCCTCATGTCCTGTGGACGTATCGGACCACACCTCGCCAATCAACAGGAGAGACGCCATTCTCGATGACTTATGGCGCCGAGGCTGTTATACCTTCGGAAATTGGATTCCCAACAATAAGGACAAGTTCCTTCACCCCGGAGAGCAATGATAAGCTACTAGAAAAGGATCTGGATTTGGTTCAAGAAAGAAGAGAAGCCGCGATGATTCATCTGGCTCATTACCAACAAAAGCTGAAGCAGGGGTATGATTTGAACGTGAACCCGAGACCGTTTGCTCTTGGAGACTTGGTGTTGAGAAAAGTGGTGGGTAATACCAAAAATCCGGCCTGGGGAAAGCTCGGACCTAATTGGGAAGGACCATATCGCATCACCGCAATAGCTGGAATAGGAGCTTACTACCTGGCAGATCTGGATGAAAAAGTTGTACCCCATCCTTGGAATGTAAGTAACTTGAAACGATATTATTATTAAAGAAAAGTGTTGCTGTCATTTTATACATGTCGTTTTTGTACTATTCTATTGTGCCTAAGGTTACGCCGGGTCCTCGGATCCTCTACCTTAGCTATAATTCAATTAAGGTTACGCCGGATCATCAGATCCTCTATCTTAATTTAAAATAAAAAAGGTAAGGTTACGCCGGGTCCTCGGATCCTCTACCTTAGCACTAATTCAATTAAGGTTACGCCGGATCATCAGGTCCTCTATCTTAATTTAAAATAAAAAAGGGTAAGGTTACGCCGGGTCCTCGGATCCTCTACCTTAGCTATAGCTCAATTAAAGTTACGCCGGGTCCTCGGATCCTCTACCTTAGCACTAATTCAATTAAGATTACGCCGGATCATCAGGTCCTCTATCTTAATTTAAAATAAAAAAGGGTAAGGTTACGCTGGGTCCTCGGATCCTCTACCTTAGCTCTAATTCAATTAAGGTTACGCCGGATCATCAGGTCCTCTATCTTAATTTAAAATAAAAAAGGGTAAGGTTACGCCGGGTCCTCGGATCCTCTACCTTAGCTCTAATTCAATTAAGGTTACGCCGGATCATCAGGTCCTCTATCTTAATTTAAAATAAAAAAGGGTAAGGTTACGCCGGGTCCTCGGATCCTCTACCTTAGCTCTAATTCAATTAAGGTTACGCCGGATCATCAGGTCCTCTATCTTAATTTAACATAAAAAAGGGTAAGGTTACGCCGGGTCCTCGGATCCTCTACCTTAGCTATAGTTCAATTAAGGTTACGCCGGATCATCAGATCCTCTATCTTAATTTAAAATAAAAAAAGGGTAAGGTTATACCGGGTCCTCGGATCCTGTACCTTATTTCAAATTTAACTAAGGTCCTGATAAATCAACAGGTCCCCCGTCTTAGTTTAAAGCAAAGAAAGGTTATCTCGAATCTTTTTCCTTCATGCAAAGGCAACATTGAAGTTAGTAGGTGAACGAGCCTATATCTGTTGTTAAAAAATTAAGCACAAAACTTGAAGGATAGTTAGTCCAGGTATGAAATACGTCAATATGTTCCCTTTTAATATGTTGTCATGAAAATGGTTGTTAAGTAGGTTTTAGCAGCAAAAATTGGCAGTTATTACTTAAAACATTTGTACGCATATGGATGGCATAAATTTCCTTGAATAAAGGCCGAAAACTATAAGTACATACTATTGATACAAGTTGTTGCATTGTCACATCACAAGGGTAACAAGGAGATAAGATCTCAACACCAACTATGACACAAAATATCAGTTTAAAGCGAGAATTCTTTTCATTGAACAGAAGGTTTATCAATACACTCATAGCCAAATTTGTCAAGTTACAAAGAAAAGATGATAAAAGTAAAATAAAATAAAATAAAAATAAATAAATAAAAATACGAGGACAAATACTAGAAATAGAAAGGGAACATGTAGCGGCAAAGGCATGAGTGATCATGGCTTAGGCTGGGTCTGGTCTTTTGGATCAGCAGGAGGCACCACTAATGCCGAGGACCCATCAACCTTTTCCTTTGGCTCTATGGGCAAAGTCACTAGGACTAGCTCCATAGTCCCGCTAACTTCGGGGTTGATGGGCAGCTCTTTAGGGACAGGAGGAGGCGACGCATCTTTAGCTTGCGCAGTTGGGGCGGCATCATCGGCCACACTCTCCTCTACTTGTACCCCAGTTGAGGAAGGGGGGGAATCATCCTTGGCTGAGCTTGAGGCAGCCACGCGGATTGCTGGAGGAATGTAAGCATTCTCCACCTTCCAGAGAGGAGAGGAAGCATCCACTCCGGCCTGAGAAAGAGCTTCCTTCCACACCTGGAGGCAGTAATCCCTACATACCCCCGGCACCTGGGCTTTGAATGTTTCTGTTGTTTCTGCCACGCCCATATCGTAGCCGCTCTGCTCAGCCTCGTCAACCAGTGCCTCAGCTGCATGTGCTTTACTAAGCGCTTCTTCTTTGGCCTTGAGAGCTTCCTCCTTAGCCTCCTCGGACGCTGTAAGATCCTTTGCAAGACCTTCCGCCAGCGTCCTGGCCGAGGCAAGATCCTCATTGGCGCGCTTAAGCAGCAACCTCTGATCCTCGGCTTGCCTCTCAGTGCTCCTTAATTCGGCCTCCAGACCTGCTTTCTCACTGGTCGCCTTGCTCAAGCTGGTAGACACCTCTTGAAGCCTTTTATCTTTAAGCTCTAGTATCTTCTTAGTGTGGTCCAGCTTAACCACTTCGTCCCTCAACGCTCTGTAAGAGCTGGCAGCGATCTCCTCTGCCCTATGGGCAGACTGGACAGCCTACATATAAGCATTGTTAGCCAAAGGCACACTACAAAAAAAAAAAAGGGGGGGTTTAATGAAAGGCATAAGTGCCGAGGATTGGCCAATTTGAGTCCTTACCATAGCCAACTCCTTTTTGAGGGTCATAAAGACGTTATGATCCCTCATTCTGCGCAACTCCCCCATGTCCTCAGGCAAAAGTAGCGCCTGCTCCAACGCGTCAGCGATGCAAGCAGCGGTGCCCTCATCGGATCCCCTGATAGATGCATCGGCGGTGACCGCCTGATCGTCTACATGCATCTGAAGAGCCCAAATAGGCGCATGAAGGGCAGCCGGAGGATCACTTCGTCTTTTCGGCCTCAAATGGGCGTGGCGAGCATGTTTGCCACCCCTTTCCTGGTCTGTTTCCTTGGTGGGGAGGTCCTTACCACCTTCAACTATTTCCTTCCCCTTCGGCTGGTCTCTCTTTCTTTTATGGTCAGCCGGGTCGGGATGTTGTCTTCGGGGGGAAGGGGGAAGGATAGCCCTCACCGGAGGAAGCTTATCGGCTCCCTTATCCTTAGCCTTCTCCGGTAGCACCTTCGAAGGGGCCTGCGTTCCAACTTGCCCTTCTAAAACATCCTTCAAGCTCGGCCTGGGTCGGCGCTGGACTCCCATTCTTATTAATGGCTGTTCGTCGTCGTCCGAAGAAGTAAAAGAGGGAGAGCCGACGATCGGTGATGGATACTTGGGAGGGAAAAGCGGATCAAAAGCTTCGGACTCCTCGTCTGAATCCGATAGCTCAACGATTTCCTCTTCCTCTTTTTCTTCTTTTTCTTCTTCTTCCTCTCCTTCTTCTTCTTCTTCTAGGGGTGGGTGGGAAGATGAACCTTCACCCAATTGGGGACGAGCCGAGGAAGTGGCGAGGTGAGTGGCTCCTGGAGTAACCCTGATAGGCTCAGTAACTAAAATGTCTTGAGGGGTTGGAGCACCAGGAGGCAACAGAAAACCTTCAACAGCGACGCTGATCCTCGGAAGTCTCGGATCTTTCTCCTTGATGACGCACTTGGTTTCTTGGAAGGCGGAGGAGATGGGGGTGTATCCGAGAATGCGGTGGGCGGCGCGGAGTTGACCGTCTGTATGCACAAAGACCTCGGCCTTCAAGATCTTGTTTAAACGGTCGAAGTTAACAAGATTGGCACGAGGCGTGAGCGCACGACGATCTGCACGTGTATATCAAAAAATAGATCAGTACAAACAAAATAGAGAAAACATAAACAACAAAAAAAAAAACAGCAAATTTATCATTGAGCGAGGCCAACGCAGTGTGAACACTCACCAGGCTCTCCCTCCGTCGTCGGACAGTGGAAGCCGTCATGCCATTCCCCGGACAGTATAAGGTAGTCCTTATTCAAACCCTTGTTGGAATGGGGAAGGCATTGGATCAATCTGACTTCGGGGTGTCTAGACTTCAAGTAGTAAGTGTGCCCCCTCAATCGGTGAAGGGTATACACCCAATTCACCTCGTGGTGAGTAAGACCTAACCCTAGTCTCTCATTCAAAACATCTGTGGCGCCCAAAATCCTAAACATATTGGGAGCGCATTGTGTAGGAGACAACCTAGCGGTTCTAAGATAGTTCATAGTAATGGGCATCATAGGGATTCTCATCCCTCCCTCTATAAATGCTATCATGGGAATTGCTACCTCGCCGGTTTCTCTCTTGGTGAGCCACTCTCCCGCCTTACAGTACCTAACGGACACTCTAGGTGGGATCTCATATTTGGCTTTAAAGGCTTCTATTTTCTCAGGGGTATCCACTAGCGATGCGAACCTACCCATTTCTTAAAACTAGAGAATAAACACAGTGACAGAATTGGGAGATCTAAATAGCCGAAGACAGAAGAAAAGGGACAATCAAAGGAGCAAACAACGATAATGAAAACACAAGGTAAAAACTTACTTTTAAACAACTACGTCACCTCGGCTTAGAGATGAAGGGTGTGAAGACGCGTGCAAGTTGCAGGAAGGGTTAAGTTCAGTGTACAAAGTCTGAAATGAACAGGAGACCTTTGAAGTGGCAGTGTTTATTTCGTGGGAAAACGTAAAGCAAAAAATCTCCCGCTTATTTCCCTTTGAAGCACGCTCGCTCGTTGGATGGTCATCGCACGGCTGGGCGTGGGGAACAAAGAGCCGCCAACATTTAATTTATGCACCGCTCGTAGACTGAAACGTCAGAAAAGAATCATTCCACGCGCATATATCGAAGCCCTCACTTCTCCTAATAAGATAGAACTAAGGGCTTCGAGGAGCTAATGTAGTGCCATTGGGCCCGAATTATACGCAATGGGCCGGCCCACAAGCTCTCACAATGAAAGAGGCCCGACTTCACATCTAGAAATGGTCCGAGGACTCAATCCGTCCAAATCTATAAAGACACGTGATAAGAAGGGATGTCGTGCATGATCAAATACCAAGGAATACCACGTCCGAGGACAGCATAGTCCTCGGCAAGTGTTGCCGAGGATGACGTAGTTGATTTAACAGTCCAACGGCTCCCCTAACAGAAGCCTGTGGTGCTGGAACTAAAGAGATAAAGATAAAGATTAAAGGGGAGGGATAGGGGAACATCCAGAAAAAAGCTGCTACCATCGCATTTAAAGCTCTACACCTGCTTCTCTGGCCGCATTAATGAAGAAGTGACACCTGAACGTTGGGTTTGAACCATATCTTCATCATCAGAGACCTGAGTAAAAAGGGATGATGGGACAAGTATCCAAAGGAGAAGAAGGTGAGGATTACACGTGGAAGAAAGGGAAAAGGAGAGAGGCCTATAAAAGGTGAAGGAAGAAGACGTAACAAAGTAGGAGAATTTAATCACCCATGATTAAATTAAAGCATATGCATAGGTCCTCGGCAATAATATACAAAGTAACATTTCGTCCATGATTGACAAGTATATGCATAGGTTCTACGATCAAGCCAAACCTGGATGTTATTTATCACCCAAATCCAAGGATTAAAATCCTGCTCTCTATAAATTCATTGTTTAGGGCTCAGAGACTGAATCCAATATCAAGTTCGATCCGTGCCCTTACAGTTAATTTTTTACAATACATAAAACATGTATTGGGTTGGACAACCGACCTTATTGGGATGGATTGAAAAAACTCTTCAACCTAAATTAAACCAAGCTGACTCATGCACATATAGGAGCATGAAAGTAAACTTCTTATTTTTTACATTATTTCTAGGGATGCATAGAAGTAAACTATTATTATTATTATTATTATTATTATTATTATTATTATTATTATTATTATAAAACCGAAGCTCTGCTTGCGCCACAATTTTCCACGTCACCGCTATTTTTTTTTTTAGATTCTTTTTATTTTAGGTTTTATATCTTATATATTTATTATTTCTCTTCACCTTGTAATTATCTTATCAAGTGTTACAATAGTTTAGTTCAAGTTAAACTCTATTAGATATATGTATTGCTGCCTTCCTTATCTCTCACTCCAATCCAATCTCTTATCTACCTAGAAAACCAGACTGCTTTAGTCAATTGTAAATGTCATGCTTCTTTTCCTCCTCTATGAATTTTACTTCCTTTGTCTTTGAATTTACATCGGCAATTGTTTTTTCTGAACTTAAATTTGTTAAGATTCTCATTCCTTTTTTCGACAATTTGTATTCTCTTTATATTTTCTCCCATTTTGCTTTTGGTTTAACATTTTGCACTATTATGAGTTAAAACAAAGTTATAATATGTTTTGAGTCCCGTGCATCGCACGGGTTAACAACCAATTATTATTATTATTATTATTGTTGTTGTTGTTGTTGTTTGGGCTTTCAGACCTTTTATTAAAATAAATATTAAATAAAGGGCGTTTGAGTAAAATAGAACAGAACGCGCAAACGTGGCAAAAGCTCCGAGTAGCTTAGAAACTACAAGACTTTTATGGCATGTGAAAGGCGTGGTAGTGTAAAAAAGATATTATTGCCCAAAGCACGGACATATATGATGAAGGTTAATGAGAGGCTAAGGGCTACGGCATCCTTGGTCAGCAGTCAACACTAATTAATGTAAGATTCCATGACTTTTTCACTAAACTTACCATAAACTTACCGTAAATTTTTAGGCAAAAATTGTTGGAGTATATTTAGAAACTAGTTATTTTGTTAGAAATTAAAAATTTTATAGTAAAATAAAATTTAAAAATGTGAATAATGCTGTAAGATTTATTTTTTATGAAAGTTTTAGTGAAAAAAAAGATTTGTAAGTCCTGTAAATGGTGTACGAGATCTACTGAAAAAAGTATGAAATGCTACTCTAAAAAAAAAAAAAAAAAAAAGAGGTGAAAACGCCAAACACAAGACGCATGGGAAAATCAGCCCATTACAAACAGATACTAGGAGTCCAAGACCAAACGAAAAGAAGAAGAAAAAATATTAATTTTTGCTATAATTATTCACATGAAAAATTGTGAATATTGAAAAAAAAAAAAGGAGATAAATTCATGTAAAAGTTATGGACATCTATTAGCAATTTGTCATACAAGATAATTATGACAAAAATTATTATTTTTTATGTGATATTAGAATTATTTAGAAGAAAAGAAAAAACTACTAAAATCGCATTTTTATGTTCTTAAAATATGTCTGATAATTAGACTAAAAAAAGTCTGATAATCCTTCCCAAAAAAAAAAAAAATATGGTTAGCAAGTTAATATATTATGAAATTTTTTCTCTCTTTTTTTCCCTTCAACTCCTTTAAGTTGTCCGAAAATTCCTTCTTATGGAGTATTTTTTTTTTCTTTGCTTCTTATACCACTCTTTAAGTCCTAACGGTTCGGAACCATATATGAAAAAGTGAAAGCACAGATTTCCTCATGATCCACGCCAAACATGAATCACGTGCATGATTGATAACTTTAATTGATTATTGCAAGATTTGTGAATTGTGATACAACCCCATTTTACTACTGGATATGGCGATGGGTTGTGGCCCTAAGGGTCCAGTGGAACCTACCACAGGTGTTCCCCAAGTCCACAACTAATAATGCAGATCAATTGCTTTTCAAAAATATTTATTGATACGACCGAATACTCTGTCTTAATAGTCTCTAGGAGGAAAAAAAAAAAAATTATTGGTTGCTTACAGCATGAGACAAAGAGAGAGAGAGAGTCTTTTTTTTTTCTTAAGAAAGATTTGTGACTGGACTACTGAAGTAGACATGGCAAAATGGATGGATTAGGTCAATTGGGTTGCAGTTAAAGTTAAAGAGAATCTTAAGGGGTGGGGCGTGGACGAAAAATCAGTTGGCATGATCCCGCGCAAGGAATACCCGATATGGAAAGTATATGTTGACAGAGCAGCGAACCAGAAGGGGTCTGGTGTAGGGATAGTTATGATATCCCTAGAGGGAATTGTCTTAAAGAAGTCCTTGAGCTACCAACAATAAAGCCGAGTACGAAGCTTTATTAGTGATAATGGATATGGTTTAAAAAATGGGTGAAAGGACAATACAGATGTTCTCGGACTCACAGCTGGTGGTCGGCCAAGTGAAAGGAAAGTTGGAGGCTAGAGAACTGAGGATGCAAGGGTATTTAGCCCGCGTCAAGTACTTGCAGTCCAAATTTGAATCTTTTGCAGTGTCGCATGTCTCCAAGAGTGGGAATACCCATGCCGGCTCGTTGGCCATGCTTGCAACCTCCTCAGCACAGAGTCTATCTCGGGTCATCCTCGTTAAAGACTTATTTAAGCCCACTAGGATGGGTGGTGGTATCATCTAGATTCACCAAATCAGAGTGGGTCTCAGTTGGATGGATCTGATAGTGTCCTTCCTTAAAAATAATGTTTTATCGGAAGAAAAGTATGAAGCCGACAAGATACGGAGAAAAGCTCCACGGTTTTGGCTATCTGAGGATGAGAAATTATATAAAAGCTTTTTTCTGGACCCTACTTGCTGTGTATACACTCTGAAGCAACGGAACTGCTCCTGAAAGAATTGCACGAGGGAATATGTGGTAGTCACACAAGAAGAAGGTCATTAGCTCATAGAGCTCTTACCCAAGGATATTGGTGGCCGAACATGTAGAGAGAGGCGCAAGATTATGTGAGGAAGTGTGACCAATGTCAAAGATTTGCTCCCAACATTCATCAGCCAGGGGGTGTCCTTAATCCTTTGACTAGTCCTTGGTCGTTTGCTGAGTGGAGCTTGGATATTATGGGACCATTCCTAAGGGCAGCCGGGAATAAAAGGTGATTACTTGTCGGAACAGACTATTTCACCAAGTGGGTTGAAGCAGAACCCCTATCAAACATTAGAGACGTGAATGCAAAGAAATTTGTTTGGAAGAACATCATTACCAGGTTTGGAATCCCGCATACCCTCATCTCGAATAACGGCCTGCAATTCGACAATAAGGCCTTCAGAAAGTATTGTGGGGACTTTGTCATCACAAACAGATATTCTACACCAGCTTATCTGCAACGGAATGGCCAGGCCGAAGTGGTCAATAAAGCAATAGTTAATGGGCTCAAGAAAAGACTGGATGATGCTAAAGGCAGATGGGTGGAAGAAGTGCCGTATGTTTCATGGACATATCGAACTATACCACGAAGATCCATGGGAGAAACACCCTTTTCTATGGCTTATAGGGCTGAAGTTGTGATCCCTCTAGAAATGGGGTTTTCGATGATGAGAACACACTTCTTCAACCTAGGCAATAATGACGACTTACTGCAAAAGGGGCTGGACCTAATTGAAGAAAGGCGAGAGAATGCCACGGTTCAACTAGCTTACTATCAATAGAAACTAAGGCAAGGGTATGACTCCCTCGTGAAATCAAGGCCACTTGCTCCTGGTGACTTAGTCTTAAGGAAGGTTGTGGGTACCGCTAGGAGCCCAACATGGGGCAAATTGGGACCTAACTGGGAAAGGCCCTACCGGGTAACTTCAATAGTTGGTACAGGGGTGTATTATCTTGCCGACCTAGATGAAAAGGCCGTACAACGTCTTTGAAATGTAAATAACCTGTGAATGTATTACTATTAATGAAAGGCATTTATGCCATTTTTGCTTTATTATCATTATGTTGCATAGATTGTCAGTTTCATAGTTTTTAGTGTTAAATAGAACCTTAGCTACGCTGGGTCCTTGGACCATTTGCTTTGGAAAAATTAACATTCAATATATTTTTTCTAAGTGTTAAACAAAATCTTAGCTACGCCGGGTCCTTGGACTATCTGCTTGGGAAAATTAACATGTAGTTTATTTTTTTTAAGTGTTAAACAGAACCTTAGCTACGCCGGGTCCTCGGACCATCTGCTTTGGGAAAATTAACATGCAGTTCATTTTTTCTAAGTGTTAAATAGAACCTTAGCTACGCCGGGTCATTGGGCCATCTGCTTTGGGAAAATTAACATTCAATATATTTTTTCTAAGTGTTAAACTGAACCTTAGCTACGTTGAGTTCTCAGATTATCTGCTTTGGGAAAATTAACATTCAATATATTTTTTCTAAGTGTTAAACATAACCTTAGCTACGCTGGGTTCTCGGACCACCTGCTTTGGAAAGATTAACATTCAATATATTTTTTCTAAGTGTTAAATAGAACCTTAGCTATGCTGGGTCCTCGAGCCATCTGTTTTGGAAAAATTAACATTCAATATATTTTTTCTAAGTGTTAAACAGAACCTTAGCTATGTTGGATTCTCAGACTATCTGCTTTGGGAAAATTAACATTCAATATATTTTTACTAAGTGTTAAACAGAACTTTAGCTACACCGGGTCCTCGGACCATCTGCTTTTGGGAAATTAACACGCAGCTTATTTTTATTAAGTGTTAAACAGAACCCTAGCTACGCCGAGTCCTCGGACCATTTGCTTTGGAAAATTTAACATTCAAATCATTTTTCGAAGTGTCTGACATGACAACTACTCTTAAGTTAAAATGCTCTCATTTTGTTTTCAAGTATACTTTTGAACGTTCAGGTGTTTGTTGTTGCACTATGGACAGAGCAGTTTCACCATTTAGGTTATTTGTTGACTTCTTCAATTGTTCAGATGTTCTCGGGAAACCAAACGTTCTTTGCTTTTCTCCATTCAGAAGTAGCAGGGACTCCCACCATGTTTAGGGCTTCTGCCTAAACTTGTTGGCAATAGTCCCTACATAATTTTGCTAGCTCTTCGGTTAGTCGGTTTTCTGTCGCTTCGACCCTTTCATTGTATGCGACCTTTGTGGCAGCCTCCAGGTCTCTCTAATGGTGTGAGCCGCTTCCTTGGCTTGAGCAAGCTCCTTTTTCAAGTTCGAGACTTCCTGCTGAGCTTTAGATAAGGCTTCGTCTTTTTGGCGCAGTAGCTTGCGTTGCCCCTCCACTTGAGCCTCAGCAGTTTTTAGGCCAGCCTCGACATTCTTTCTTTCGTTCTGCTCATCCGCCAACTTGGTGGCCAGATCGCTTCTCTCCTTCTTAGCGCGGCCCAAGGCTTTCTCGATCTCCATTCTGACCACAAGCTCAGCCCTTGCCTGGTTTTGGTAGTTTTCCACCAACTTTTTAGCAGCAAAAACTTCTTGGATGGCCTGCGAGGAAATGTTTAACAAGTGCGTGGTAGCGTGAAACATATAAAGGATTATATAAAAGTAACGAGTTGGAAGAGATGGAGTGGCACGTACCAAACCCAAGTCCTTCTTCAGGAAGAGGAAAAACTGCTGCTGGCTCATCCTCCCTAGATCCTCCATGTCCTTTGGCAGAAGGATAGGCTGCTCTAGAGCGTTCGCCACGTGATAGGCGTGTCCTCTCTGGAACTCCTTTATACTGGATTGGCTGGATATTAGAGCTCCATCCAATTCCAGCATAGGAGACCAGTTGGACACCTTGCGGCGCACCTCGGCCAAACCATGGTTCTCCCCACTCTCGACGGAGGAGGCACGCACTCCACCTTTAGCACTTTGTTGCTGCTTTTGCTTCTTCTCCCGTTCCTTTTTTTGCTTTCTCGCTTTTGTTTTTCTTCTTCTTTGGGAGGTTTGAGGCAGGAATAGATGGGTTGGAAGGAGGGGGAGGAGTTGGCAGCTTGGGCTGAGATCCAGAAGCGCCCCTTTTAGAAGCTTGTGCGCCTTTCTTGGCGAAGAGTGATTTCAGGCTCGACATGTCTTCTTCTTCCTCGAAGCTATTGTCCACTCGGGCAATTATCAGGCCTTTAATATCGGAACTCCTGTCCAAATGGCTTTCTTTGTCTGAGATGTCGACTATATGTCCCTTCAAAGGTCTCTCAGCCTGCACTAGATGGAATCGATTTATCTTCTCGTCAAGGGACGAGGGCGAGGCAATGGTTTCTGCTTCGACAACCTTTGTCTCGCCCTTCACTGGAGCGGAGGCAACCTTGAATGGGCTTGTGTAGAGGATGACGGATGGGTCGTCCGCTAGATCGAATGGGGCAAGGAAGTCAGGCTTTGAGACGCCTATTCTTCTAAGTCTTTTGTCACAAGCGACGATCGCATTGCCAACCTCCTGGTAGGCGGTGGACAGAGGATCGTATCCCAATATGAGATGAGTGGCCCTCACTTGCAAGTCTTCGTTTACAAACACCTCGGACCTCAAGACTCTGTTAAGCTCCGAAATGCTGGCTTCACTCAGACGGGGTGACGTGTGTTCTTTGTCTGCAAAGGAAATACCCGAGAAGCCACATATGGTTAGATTCAAAACAAACGTTATGCCAAGAGAATATTGAAAGTGCGGTGAATCTAAGTGACAAAGTCAAAGGAACTAAAGCTCAGAATGGAGGTTTTAAATCCTAAGGAATTACACCTGGTTTTCCCTCTTTGATAGGGCAGTGAGGACTGTCGTACCATCTCCCAGAGGCGATTAGGTAGTCGTCTTTCATGCCTTTGTTAGATTTAGGAAGGTAGGATATAAGTCTAACGACGTTAGACCTCGACTTGAGGTAATAACCTAAGTCTTTCAATCGGTGGCACTTATACAAGTGGACGACATCACGCCATGTGAGATGTAGGCCCATCTGCTTGTTTAGAGTGTTGACACAACCTAAGATCCTAAACATATTGGGTGTACACTGGTCGGTACATAATCTATGGTTGCGGAGGTATTCACTAGTAATATTTTTCATAGGAAGTGTCATCCCACTCTCTAAGAAGGCGATTATGACAATGCCAACTTGTCCTTCTTTCCTAGAGTCAGTGACAGCTTCTGGGGGGAAGTACTTTAAACCCACTTCTGGAGGAATGTGGTATTTGGCTCGGAAACATCCATGCCAAAGTCGGTATCTACTAGACATTTGAATCTACCCATTTGGTCAGAGTAAGAATGGAGATTTCGAAAGAAAAAAGGGTAGAAGCTAACAACCGAGGACTATAGCTGAGGAGAAAAGGTTTAGCAAAATGAAAACTTATTGGAGAAAAGTGTACAACTTGTTGAGAGTTTCTTGAAAGAAAATGAAGATAGATACTTCCAGGATGTGATTGCTTTTTGGAATAATGGCTAATTTTGTGATTTCCAAAATGTTTTGAATGCTTGTGAGGCGGCGATTCATGAGAGTTATCCCGCGCAAAGTTTCGGGAAAAAACCTGAGCCATTGGATTTGCATCTCACCATTGAACGTGGGTGACAGGGAGTTACTTGGAGCAATTAATGAGGGCATTGTGGGTTATGAAGCGTCAGGAGTTGGTTCAGAAGGTACAGGTAGATTTCTCACATGCAGCGATTTTGAAAGCGTGTGGAGGCTGTGTTTTTGAGTCAAAAATTCATTTTTCTCCTCGGATTGGAGTATGATGTGCATTGATAATAGCTTAATTTTGCATATTTATATCATTATTAGAAAGCATTATCATATTTATTTTGATTTAATTCATGCATTTTATATTTGGTTTTGGAATAATGGTAAATAATTAATTTTGTGCTTAATTGAATCTTATTGCGTGAATTTATCTTTTATAGGAGAATGAAATTAAATAAGTGAATTTGTGCAAAGAAGAATGCAAATGGGCTTTAAATTTACAAGGGTCATGATGAAGTTAAAGAAGGTCAAGCCAATTAAATTTAGGTCCAATTGGAGCAGGGGATTAAAGGAAATTTGCACCAAATCCAAGTCCAATTCGGATTGGGATTCTAGCCTGCACATCAGTTAGTATTCTTGGCATAACTTTCGGTTCAGATGTCCAATCTAGGTGATTCAAGTTGGGCTAGAAAGTTAACTTAAAGGACTACAATTTTGTAGTTTACCAAAAGTCCGAATTCTGACGTTAAATAGGCCAAAATCATCGATTAAGTGAAGCCTAAAAATCTGGGATTTTCTCCAAACGGGAATTCAACTTGTAATAGGATCCCTTGACCTATTTAAAGGCTCTTTAGGGCAAAATTCAGGAAGGCAAGTGCTAGGGCTGGGGGCTGAACATAGAGAGTGCGGCTACTTCTTTGGTTTTCTTCCATGACAGTTAGTTTTATTTTATTTGTCTAGTTTAATGTTTAATATTTTATTCTTGTGTTTTATTTCAATTACTATGAGTAGCTAAATTTATAATTAGGGTTGAGGATGAAACCTTGTTAAGGATTATCAATAATATTTATGTGATTTGATTTTTCCCACAATAGTTGTTCTTTAATGATTTAAATTGTTCTTGCTTCATATCAATTGACTGAGATGAGATTCGAGATATGAGTTCAATCATGTTTTTCTCATGATTTAGGATTTGTCTTAATTAATTGAATGCTTGGTTTATTAATTCTTGATTATAAAATTGGATATTGCTTGTGATTTGTCAGTCAATGGATACAATTTATGATTTGATTTTTAGAATTGGATATATCTTGTGATTTGTTTGGCTACGGATACAATTGATGATTTGATTTTATACTTAAGAAGTGAAGAAGAACATGCTTTTGATTTTTAAAATAAGGATTTTAATGAGAATATTTTCCATGATAGCAAGATTGATTTCTAGATTATCATGCAGTGGTTGGGAAAAATCAATGATCATAAATATATGCTGATATGAATTAATAAGGTGGATTCCAAAACCTTAATTCCTTTCTCTTAATTGTTTACATATTTTTATTGCTTTATATCTTTTGCTTAGTTAACTGTTTGCTAAATTTTATTATTTGCTTAGTTTATTTAATCTCAGAAAAACCAATTTTTATTAAACTAGATTAGGATTGATTTGGTTAAGATTTAATTACTTTTCCTATGTTCATTCAAGTCCCTGTGTGTTAGATCTCGTTCTTGTCAAACTATACTTTGGTACGGTTTGTACACTTGCGAGTATTTTAAAATTTCACAACAGAGTAAAATAAATTTTTGAGGGGCTATTGTGGGGGCAGAAGTATCAAAGCACGCCTTTGGGCCTGATCCGAGAGCATCAACTTGTCCGAGGATGGTAGGGCGACAACAAGGGCACCGAACTTAAAGGCTCATAAGCCCACCGTTGGGGTAGAGGCTATTTAGAATGGTTTGAGGAGGGATGCATCGTCGGCCAACTGAGGCGAGGGTCATGAGATACGCCATGATGTTTATAAGGAACTAGAAAGCTCAATGAGTGAAGACATGCTCTAGAGGAATGCAAAAAGGGAGTACGAGTGGGAAACACATCGCAAAAAGCTCCCACCACCGCATTGAAGACTTCGTACCTACCCTTCTGGCTGCATTAATGAAGAAGTGACATCTAAGATGATGATGATCAGCCTTACAACCATTGGGGGAAGATTTCAAGAGAGTGGTGGATGGGAAAGGAATCTGCATTGATGATCTGATCAATGGGGAAACGAAGGAGAAGAAGAATATAAATAGAGAGAGGAGAGAAAAATTGGGAAAAAGGATCATCAATGGTAAAACTTTTCTTTAAAGAATAAGAGAAATTAATACAGAAAGTCCTCAGCTTACGTTCGAGGAGAGCTTGTGCTATATTGAAGATTCTTTGCTTGCCCAACATTTTTGTTTTTCACCGTCCAAAGCAATCTAGGTTTCAAGCCCACCCTCTACAAATTTCATTGTTTAGGCCTTTTGGGCCTGTCCCCATCTCGCCTTTGGGTTCAGGTCTAAATTGTGTTCTTACACTATCAATAAATGTCCTAAAGGCATTGTTAAAAGGATATCTTATAATATGTTTGACATTTATAATATATTCATACGTATCTCTCTTCTTTACAAATTTGGAGTTTTAATGAATTTTGATCTATTTTCATGTAAAGCTAACAAAGTAGCTAGGGAAAACTAGTAAAAGACTGCAATGGTGGCTTGGACCACAATATTTAGTTGTTAAGAGCACTTTCTAAATACTTTTATCTGTTTTTTATTTTTTATTGTGTGACATGCTTACATGGATTTCATCTTTTTTTTTTTTTTTTTAATGAGAAATATGTGAATTTTATTAAGAAGAAGATAATAACGTAGCATACTAAATCTCAAGCGATTCAATGAAGGATGGGCATTCTTCCTCAATGTTACAAAAGAAAAATATCTTTAGCATAGGTTGCCAAAGTAGGTGCTGGTTTATTGGTTTGTCTCCTCACATGTGAAGATTCAAATGAGCGAAACTCCTGTAGTCTAAAGTGAGTCCCAGTGATGAGATTAGCAATAGAAGTCAGGGCAGCCGTGGGATCCGCAAGAGCATGAAAGAGCATGCTTGAGTCAATTTCAAAAATAACGTCTTTGACCCCTACATCCCAAGCAAAGAGAGTTGCTTCATTCATTGCCTTTTGCTTTAGCTTCCAAAATTAAAAGATGCTTCAAGAACATTGGTTTAAGAAATATTTCTAAAAAATTTTTATAGGAAAAGAAAGAAACAATTGATTTTTTTGACATTTTTTTAAATATTTTCCATGAAAGTAATATCGAAACTTTTCTAAAATGTTCCATGAAATTAGTATCAAAACTTTTCTAAAATGGTTCATTAACAAATATACTAAGATTTATAGCTAACAATATTTCATTGAGCTTGGCCATATGAATCCAAATCGAAACAATAAAATGGAAAATTTGAGCTTGATATGTATTCCGATGCTATTATTAAGTGAAATATTTTCATTTGCCAGTTAGGTTCCTCTAGACAAAAAGTTTGTACTTGAAGGCAATTTAACCATTAGTTGAATAAAAGTATTTGATCGGATTCTGCAGGAAAAAAAAAAAAATTGCGGAATTTATTTCTTTTTGGACTAATTTAATGGGAATCTGATTTGAAATTATCAAAGGGGCTTGGCTTCAGTCAGCCTGTGAATATCTTTGACCGCGGTGCTTGGACTGGAACTTTATTAGTAGATTTTTTTCTGAAATATAGCCTTAATTTAAAAGTACTTTAGTGTTTTGAGTTTAGCAAATTACAATGAATAAGTGTTTGGTAGCTAAGCTTTAATATATTTTCACACATTTTAAACAATGTTACACACACATTTCAATACACTTATTTTACCTACACATATATCAAAAATACTTAAACAACATTACTCAAACTAACTAACCAAAGAGGCCCAATACATAAAAATTTTGAATTTTAATGGGGTAAAAGACCATATAAGCCCTAAATTTGGTATGTCCATTACTTAAAAAAAGAAAAAAGGTTTGCCTATTGCTTTTTTGAACTTGTTATTCATTATTTTCTTAGTCAAATGTGGGCTGGCAACTTGGCATGTCCCAATTAATATTATGTGGCTAAGAGTTGCTTTCATGGTACTGCCTCTCCTTTCTAAAGATGAATTTTCTAGGAATTTCTGGTACCGAGCACCAGTTTAAATTATTATAAGGCACGAGCTGCTACTAGCTGAGCTTTGATGGTTTTAAGCAAACCCTCTGTTCAATATTTCGATACCAAGGAATCTTTGGAAAGGCAAATAATGCATCCGCAATATACAATTAACTTCATTTCCTTCAAATTTTTTTTTTGTTTTTTTACATTTTTAATTTTTACTTTTTACTTCTTTTTAATATTTTTTAATTAATGGTTAAGATAAAGTTGCTTTTTCTAACTCTCAATTTTAACTATTTATTATAATTGCATCAGTTAATACAATACCAATTTACATGATTTAGGTATCACAAACGCAGTAAACCACCCTTTGCTTTTAAATGTTGCTTCCACACTCTAGAGTTTCTCAATTTCTTCCTTTCTCTTCTTCTATTTCTCCCTCGCTCATGTTCCTCTTTCACTAAGAACAAATTAAAGCCAAGTGGAGGTTTTGCAAACAAATGGTGATGTTTACCCACCAACCAAACTTGATCTAACAAAGGCAACCACCGATCCTTAAATTAACAAGACCAGGCTGCCAAATCCAACATATGGATGTCACGTCACAATCAAACGCTAAAGATCAAGATGTCAAGCCCAACAAATTCACAATGGCAAAAGTCTCCTCGCCCTAAAGCCAAGAAAAATCTAAAGTACCTGTATAACACATCCAGTACAAAAATACACCATTGGCCAAACTCATCAAAACATCCACTGATACGCCCACAAGATTCACAAGAGCCATATACCCAAACCCACCACAAGTTGTCCTATAGCAACCCACAGAATCATAAAGTGGAAATTTCTGTTTTTGAATTCAGAATTTCTGTTTTTGTGGAAAAAGTGGCAAATTCCATTGATTTGTGGACAAACTCTAGAGTTTGACCAAGTTTGACTGAGGTTTGAGTTTGAATGAGCTTAAATTGCAAATTTGTCGTTTGATTGAATTAAATTTATTGCAATATTAACATTCACTGAAAAACCTTTGAATCACCTAATTTTAACAATAAATTTTTTTGAGAGAGGATTTTATGTAGACATGGCAAAACGGGCGGGTTGGGTTGGGTTGGGTTGGGTTCGGGTTGAGTCAAACGGGTCACGGGTCAAAACGGGTTATCTTAAGCGGGTTAAAAAGGGGTTCGGGTCAATCGGGTTGCGGGTCGGGTCGGGTTGGGTCAGGTTGACCTAAAATTTTCACATGAATTTTTTTTTATAAATAAAATAACATGTATTTGTCATTTGAAAAGTTATGCAACAAATTATTTGATTTAAAATGCATTATTTTGACTTCACCACTTATATCAAGAATAAATTTAGTTAAACTTATTAATACTTATTCAATAATTTTAAAATTATACAAATCCTAACATTGCTATCTAAAACAAAATAACACAAATATAAGTAAAACAAATACACATGTTTTATTTCTACACAATATCAACATTCCAAAATATAAAACAAAATTACAAATGACTTATTGGATAACTCATTTGATAAAGAATAAAAACATATAAGAAATTTACAATCTTGAAAATTAATTTTATAATCTATTATCAATTGTGGTTGACACTCTATATCAATTTGAGATATACATTAAAATTTGATTGCTTACTTATTTATACATGTCTCTTTTATGAATATCATATCATTATTAAGCAACACACACTCTAGGAAATATCATAATTTATTTTGAAAAGTCGTTTATTTTGAACATAAATTGTTAAAACATAAGTCTAAGCATTCATAATTTATACTAATTTGATACTTTGGTTTCACTATTTTTACATTTGTAAATGTTTCTCATACATTTCTACAATTTGAAATCTATATTTTTAACTCTACTATAACCATATTATCTTGGCATGTACTTTGTTATTTGATATCTAAAAATGCACAAATTTCTGCAGTTTGTGAAAAACTGAGATGTCATAGCCTTGGACATTGCAAAACTCGCAGCGCGTACATTTGGAAGACTGAGAGGTGGGACGCCTAGAGTTTATTCATGGAGGAGCAGTGAATGCAGCAATGGGAGGCTGTGGAGATGCTGTAGCCAATACATGATCAAACATGTGATGAGTAGGCCGACGGTTCTCCTCAGAAATGAACTCCTTGACTGCAGCATTAAGAGAAGAAGTAGAACATTGGCTAAGCAGAGAAGGCATAATAAGCTCAAAATCCTCACGTTAACCCATCATGAAGTTCATAAATTTAAGGTGATCCCGATATTTGACAAAGAGCTCAATGTCCTTAGAACACACTAGTAGAGGATCTGTAGTAGAAAGTTGTTCCCATATAGTAAAAGTCTGAAAATAATAATCAGAAATAGACTGACTTATCTCTTGACGCATTTGATAAAATTTTGATTCAATGTGGAACTTCAAGCTTGAATCATTAGTACAATTATAGCGATCGGCCAGAAATTTCCAAGCAGCCTCAGCAGTCTCAAGACGAGGAAGAAGATTATGAATGGAGGGAATAGAGGTATTGATAAACCAAGACAAGATATTACTCTAAATACTCTCCCATTCCTCTAGGCGTTCTTCGTAATCATCCGTTGTAACAGCAGTCTTGGAGGCATCTTTAGCAGCTGTGGCTTTGGACTTCGGGTTTGGTACTTGCTTAGGAATTGAACTAGTCACATATCTCTACAGTTTACGACCCTTGAGGAAGACAGTCATATTCTGAGACCATGTATGATAGCTAGTAGGACCATTCAACATAATGGTGATAGGACATATGATATCTCGATCATTTTGTTGAGCCATAATGAGGAAAATAACCAAAAAGTAGGATTTAGAGACCTTAAATGCAAAAATAGAGCCCAAAATCGAAATCTACCCGAAAAACTGAGCAAGACAAGTCATGTTGAAAAATTGACTTTGGTCAAAGTCAACAGTCAACAGTCAACGGTCTGGTCAAAGTCAACGGCTTGTGTGTTGACGTGGCAGTGTGACGTCACCCTAAGGCTAACATGGCAATTCATGAAACGGATCAGGCGTGTGGAGGCACGTCACGACACTATCCAAGCGTGTGTGAGTGGCTGACGGCATGTGACGGATCGTGGAGCGCGTGTGAGTGAGGTAGAAACTTCAGCCGGCGCGTGTCGACGTGTGGAAGGTGGTTTCTGGTGACGCTTTGTTGGGTTTCGCTCGGGATCGGTAGATTTGTCAATCTATGCCTTGAATTTGGCAGTTTGATCAACAAAATTGACGAAATCTGAGTGTTCTAGGGGTTGTTAGCGTGACAGCGGTGACTCGCTTCTAACAGTGACTATTGGATGAAGGCGAGGGCAGCGAAAGAACGTTGGAGATGTCCATAGGAACTAGAAAGTTAGAGGAATGGCTCTGATGCCAAGTTAACAATATAAAGTGAGAGAGAAAGACTGAATAATCTATATATAGATATGTATATAACAATGTACAATAGAGAGCCTCATATAGACTAAGTATGTGTGCAGTACAAGTAATATAAGTGAACTACAAGTACAGTATATTGGGTTATGCCCAATGGGCTAAACTAGTCTAAGCTATACACTAACAACATGCACGCCAAAGAAGTTTCTCACTTTATTTGGTACCGAAGTCCCCAAATATCTTTCCAATGTTGCTGCTGCTCACGCTGAAAAAAGGAAAAAGAAAAAAAGTTTGCCCTTGCCCATTGCTTTCTTGAACTTGTTTTTCATTATTTTCCGTATGTGGCCAAGAGTCCAATTGATTTCATGTTACTACTCTCCTTTCTAAAGATGGATTTTCTAGGAATTTATGGTGAGCCTTTTGTCTAAATATTGCAAAAAATAGAGTTTTTTATGGTTATAGGCACTGTTCAAAGTTATTTAGGGAAGTAAGGAGAGAGAATGAATTTCGGCAACAGTTTTTCGAAATTCTAAGAAAAGTAGGAGAGAGAAAGAGCAAAAGTTGGTGAGAGAAAATTTGGAATTTCGGTAACAGTGTTACCGAAATTCTTTCTACCCAGCCCCTGCCCAGTGCGCAAGTGTGCGGAGGGAAAAAAAAGAAGAAGAAGAGGTTTTTGGCAATGGCATTGCAGAAAATGGAGGGAAGATTAAAAAAAAAAAAGTTTTTGGCAATGGCATTGCCGAAAATGGAGGGAAGATTTAAAAAAAAAAAAAGGGTTTTTGGTAATGGCATTGCCGAAAATGGAGGGAAGATTAAAAAAAAAAAAAGGTTTTTGGCAATGGCATTGCCGAAAATGGAAGAAGAATTAAAAAAAAAAAAAAGAAGAGGTTTTTGGCAATGCCATTGCCAAAAATGGAGGGAAGATTAAAAAAAAAAAAAAACAGAAGAGAATTGTGGCAATGGTATTGCCGAAATAGGGGGAAAAAAGAAAAAATAAATAAATAAACAAAATGAAAACCAATTGTGGCAATGGCATTGCCGAAATCATCAAACTCAAGTACGCTGAGTGTTTGATTCTTATCTGTCTATCTGAATCAAATTTAAGTACACTGAGTGTTTGGTACCTATTCTAAAAAAATACATAGATTCTAAAAAGTACACGTAAGAAAGTTATAGAAGAAAAAAAATGATTGATGTGCACTTCAGAGATTCTTATCTGTCTGTCTGAAAAAAAATGATTCATTCATTATTCCTAACAAAACTATCTTCAAAAATTGTTATTCTTTTTCTTTTTATGTCGCTTGTCAGAGATTCTTATTCTTGTTATCTTCTTGTTATTTTTGTGACAATTGATTTTTTTGTCTTTTTACTTCTCATTTTTCTATTAAAAGGGAAGGGCGCCTGAAGGTTCCTCACAATCACTAAATACTTCTACTTTTCATCTATTCTAATTGTTCAGTTTTTCTTCTATTTTGCTTTAGCGTGCGCAACTAAAAATTGTAAGTGTTGGGTTAATGTAAGTTTTTTTTTTTTTTTTTTTTTGCTTCAGCGATAATGATTATTATTGGTATTGTTGTTGTTGTTGTTGTTTTTTTTTTTTTTTTTTTTATGGTAAGGACTACAAACATTTTTAGTATTGTTGTTATTTTGTGTTTATTTATTATTATCTAATTGTGTTTTTCTTTTTCTTTTTTTGCAAGTATCACTCTATAATTCTCACTTTTTCAGTTGGTATCACAATTGTGGTAAGCATCTCAACTCTCCAATTAAATTTACATATATGTTTTGTTAATTTTGAAATTATTTAATATTATTTATTGTTATTATTAGTATATGACCACAAAAATTGTAATAAATTGTATTATTGTGATCTTTTTATAATCAATTTTACTTTGCTATTATCAGTTATTACATCTATTACTTGGAAAAAATATATTGCATAATATGTTTGTTGGTTTATAATAAAGATATGTATGTGTATTATTTTTATTTTTATTTTTATTTAGTACAATAAATCGTACATTTGTGTTTCCTTTTATTTAAAGTGTAGTTAGTATAAAAATTAATTATGTGCTTTATATATGGTTATATTAATGTTATTATTTTTTATTATTGTTCTTTTGTTTTTAGAACATATTTATGATTATCTGATTATGTTTTTTTTTTCTTTCTTTATTTTCTTGCAAGTATCACTCTATAATTCCTATATAAAAAGTAAAAAGAATAAGAATCTCTGAACGATGCTATAAAAAGTAAAAAGAATAACAATCTTTGAAGATAATTTTGTTGGGAAGGATGAATGAATCATTTTTTTTTGGGCAGATAGATAAGAATCTCTGAAGTGCACATTAATCATTTTTTTCTTCTATAACTTTCTTTCTTGTACTTTTTAGAATTTATGTATTTTTTTAGAATAAGTATCAAACACTCAGTGTACTTAAATTTGATTCAGATAGACAGATAAGAATCAAACACTCAGCGTATTTGAGCTCAGCGTACTTGAGATTGACGATTTTTCCCCTCTCTTTCGGCAATGCCATTGCCACAATTGGTTTTCATTTTGTTTATTTTATTTTATTTTTCTTTTTTTTTTCCCCTATTTTGGTAATACCATTGCCACAATTCTATTTTTTTTAATCTTCCCTCCATTTTCGGCAATGGCATTGCCAAAAACCTTTTTTATTTTATTTTATTTTATTTTTCCTCCATTTTCGGCAATGCCATTGCCAAAAACCTCTTTTTTTTATTTTTTTTTATTTTTTTTTAATTCTTCCTCCATTTTCGGCAATTTCATTGCCAAAAACCTTTTTTTTTTTTTTTTTTTAATTTTTTCCTTCATTTTAGGCAATGGCATTGCCAAAAACCTCTTATTTTATTTTATTCTTCCTCCATTTTCGGCAATACCATTGCCAAAAACCTTATTTATTTATTTATTTATTATTCTTCCTCCATTTTCAGCAATGCCATTGCCAAAAACCTCTTTTTTTTTTTTTTTTTTTTTTTTTTTTTTTGTTTTAAAATTCTTCCTCTATTTTCGGCAATGCCATTGCCAAAAACTTTGTTTTTGTAATCTTCTCTCCATTTTCGGCAATGGCATTGCCAAAAACCTCTTTTTTTTTTTTTTTTTTTTTTTATTCTTCCTCCATTTTCGGCAATGCCATTGCTAAAAACCTTTTTTTTAATCTTTCCTCCATTTTCGGCAGTGGCATTACCAAAAACCTCTTTTTTTTTTTTAATTCTTCCTCCATTTTTGACAATGTCATTGCCAAAAACTTTCTTTTTTTTTATAATCTTCCCTCTATTTTCGGCAATGCCATTGCCAAAAACCTCTTTTTTTTTTTTTTTCCCTCTGGACACTCACACACACTCTCGCACTAGGCAGGGGGCTAGGCAGAAAGAATTTCGGTAACACTGTTATCGAAATTTCAAATTTTCTCTCACCAACTTTTGCTCTTTCTCTCTCCTACTTTTCTTTGAATTTCAGCAACACTGTCGCCGAAATTCACTCTCTCTTCTCCCTTTTCTAAATAATTTTGAACAGTGTCTATAACCATAAAAAACTATATTTTTTACAATATTTAGACAAAAGACTCAATTTATGGTACCGAGCACCAGTTTAAATTGTTGCTAGCTTAGCTTTGATGTTTGTAAATTTTAAGCAACCCTTCTCTTTCTTTCTCTCATACTCGGCCTAAAAAAAAAATGAACTCCTCCAGTCCTCCTCCATCTGAAGATTCTAAAAGACAACAAAAATCACCGTCACGTTTCTAGTAAAAAAAAATCATCATGATGATGCTACTATTAACTCCAAAAAACAAAGCTTGGCAGTACGAAATTTTCCTAACGTACCAAAAATCAACAACGACGTGGAAAGAAGGAGCTCACTAAGCTACGAATCTTGCCCAAATTTCTTTCCAGAATCGAATTCAACCACTCTAGCTACTTCTCTCATCTATCAGTGTGAGGAAGGAAAAGTTTGAATGAGTTGGGTGTGTTAGGAGTGTCTGCATTCTTTTGTATTTTTGTACATGTATATAAAATGATTGGAATGGCCACATCGGCCAGCAAAGAAATTTAAAAAAAAAAAAAAAAAGTGAAAAACCCCTTTAAGGGTAATTATGTTGTTACACATTGAAAAGAAGCGGTGGCCCTAAGAACTAAATCACATTAAAATTACATTTCTAAGCTATTAGTCAAGTTACAATTAAGACTCATTGTTATTAACTATATAGCCTAATTAAACTTAGCAACACTCAATGTGGGACATATGGTACCCGTATAAAACATTTAGTTAATCCAATCCCCACGATCTTGGGTGTCACAAAACAATAAACCGCGGTTTGCTTTTAAATGTTGCTTCAAACAGAGTGCCTATTTTTATGTTCGTGGTCACACAAAGACAACTTATGCCAATGTATTTAGTTTTCAAAATCATTCAACCACGTGAATTTGTTTTCTTGCTAGTTAGAACAAAGTTGGATGCAGTGATTAGTGATTCACTCTTATTATTACACTCATGTAGTTGTTCCTTTGTTTTATTTAAGATGATCCTCCATCCTGGTTATTTTTTTCATAATCTGTGCAAACTAGACTAACTAGTTAAATAAAAGTTTTAAACTAGTGAAGGTTAACCAAGGTAATTTCCTCATGTTCCACGCCAAACATGATTGATTACTTCAATTTTATTTTATTTTTTTTTTCTTTTTGAGGGAAAAGATAGTGAAATTGAATACTTTAATTAATTATGATAAGGTTTGAGAATTGTGATACAATTTGACTACTGGATATGTTGATGGGTTTTGGGCCTTGTAGCGCCGACACTGTGCATATGGCAAGTCTTGCAAGATCTACTACTTTTCATAAATATTTATGGGATGCTTGCAGCATCTGTCTATTAAAATTAGCAGTATAAATAAAAGATTCTACTCAGCTTTTCTAGTCGATTATTGGCTGTTGAGAGAAAGAATAGCATCTATATTGGGCCCCTTTAGTATGGTTCAGCCCAATGAAACACTAATTTCATCGGACATGGTTTTATTTTAATAGGCCTGAGCCTTACAAAGTTTAGGCATAGGCCCAAATAGTGGGATTGTTTTTTTGGGAATTAAGGAATTTATTGAGAGGAAAAGCAAACACCACTGGGACCAGCCCCCTTCTATACAGTCTAGAGACTTTTTCTTTTTTCTTTTTTGGTTGAGAAGAATACAACGTAAAGACTTAATTATACAATGT
Organism: Castanopsis chinensis; assembly: GCA_032878915.1. Taxonomy (NCBI): domain Eukaryota; kingdom Viridiplantae; phylum Streptophyta; class Magnoliopsida; order Fagales; family Fagaceae; genus Castanopsis; species Castanopsis chinensis. The sequence goes on along the minus strand of JAVQMG010000112.1, from coordinate 350,489 downwards.
GAGACTCCACTTATAAAGTTTCATAGGGTCAAATAATTAAATTACCTTATATCAAAACTTACGTGCACAAAAAGGAATTTATAGGTTCCTTGGTAGCGATGATAAAGAACAATTCACAATAAAAAGTACACTATAATTTTTTGGTAAGACTTAGATACAATATTTAGATGTTATTTTTTAGGTTTTCCTCTTAAGATTTTACTATGTAAATTTTTTCTTATAGGATGGAAGTGTATTTTTTAGTTAAGTAAGTAGCCACATAGCTGAATCTTAAGAGAGAAATTTAAGAAATAGTACCTAAGATGTTGTACATAAATTTTTTCCTAATTTTAGATTTAAAAAAAATCCAAATAACACCAATTCAGTTTGGGTCAATTGTCATTTTCATTTATAAACTTTTATAATAATTATTTTCACCTGTAAGGTTCACAATTATTGCCAAAGTTGATCCTTGAGTCTATAAGCTGCAGTTATTTATTAGAAAAAGCCCTCTTATTATAAAAGAAAATTTTAACATTTTACTAATTAAAATATAATTTTTTAAATACAAAAAAAGTAAAAGCATCCACGGCTAACTCACAAGACACTAAAAAACCATCAAATGCCGCATTTAAGTTTCCAACATATGCTTAGAAACAACATATTCCACAATATGTTGTTGATAAACGTACGTTGAATGAGTTTTAAGATGATGGAATGACATTTGATGTTTTTCTAAACATATATTGCACAAACATAACATTCGATTTTTTTTCAATGATATATATTGCACAAACATAACATTTGATATTTTCAATGATAGGATGATTTTTAAGATGATGGAAGCTGGATCCATTCGATTTTTTTTTATTTTTTTATTTTTTTATTTTTTTATTTTTTTATCAGAGATGTATTGATATTCATTTGTAACAAAGTAAGAAATAAATGTATAAGATTTTTACAAATTAAATGGAACTTCTTTTGTAATAAATTGAATAACAATACATCTTCGATAAAAAAAATGCAACTGGAATTAGCCTCCATCATCTTCTCTCTCTCTCTCTCTCTCTCTCTCTCTCTCTCTCTCTCTCTCTCTCATGTTTAGGATGAACTTGCTTTAAACTTTCTTTTTTAGTCTTTCTCTAATTTATATTTTGGCCCACATAATTTGGAGCTATATAGTCGAAGAGAGAGACAAATTAATGAACTATCTAAAGTGTACGTATATTAAAAATCTGAAGGGAAAGTATACTTGCTATAGTAACAGCGCTCGACAAGTAATGCAGGTTAGGATAATTTTCATAAGGGAGAGTTTAGTCTATTGCAACAAAATTATTACAAGTTATTGCATTAATATATTGATGCAAAAAATTGATACTTTTACGGCCTTATTGCAACAAAAAAAGGTTCACAAAGTAAATTAGTTCATATTGCCACTAAAATTCTTTTTTTTGCAATATATATGTTTTCTTGTAATGATAAGTTATTATAAATATTTTTAATTTTATGATTAATGTAGCATTAAATTCATATAAAATTCTCTTATTTCTCTCTTTTCTTCTTAAATTAAAAATATATATTAGACAATTTTTTTTAAGGTGATTAGGACGTGGGTTTTAAGAGTTCTTTTTGAATTGGGTAATGAATGATAATTAAATTTATAAACATATGTTTATTTTATAAATGATTAAAATCATGTTTTATAATATGTTTCTTCTTCACAAATTAGGAGTTTTAATCAGTTGATCTATTTTCAAATTAAAGCTAGTAAAGTAGCTAGGCAAAACTATATTTAGTTGGCTTGGTTCATAATATCTATTTATTTGTTAGGAGCACTTTCTTAATATATATATATATATATATATATTTAATATCATGCTTACATGGAATTCATCATCCCTTTTTTAATTTTTATCTTCATTAATTATCTAACTACATCTTCATATATATTTGGTCCTAAAATCTATATTTATATGTATAATAATATCTACAAACAGAAAGATAGTATTTATTGTTATTATACTCACATCATTGTAACATTTCAGTCAACTTTTGTCTACTCGATCTAATTTTTGGTCCATTCAATCCACTTTTGTCCATTCGATATACTTCAGTGATGCTTTGGGATGAAAGGTTTTTATAGAAAGTAGAGCAACTTCATTAATAACTTTGTCACATTCTTAGCGTATTATTGGTAGATTTTTTTTTAATATTTATTTATAAAATTAAATTTTTAATATTATTAAAGTTTTTTTTTTCTCTAATATAAGAGATGAACAGGAATTCAACCCGGTTGGGTCCATATGGGCAAGCCATATTCACTCATGAGCTTAAGCAAAGTTGGTGAAACATGCTTGTAGAAAAATATGTTGAATCTTGATCACTTCAGTTGCTTTTTTGAAAATTTAAACACTTTATGTATAATATGAATTATGAAGTTAAAAGATTGAATTGAATTTTAGGCAAAGTCAGATAACGCAATTTATAATTTAGCCTAAAAAGAATTTACATGTTGTTTCAAGTAAATAAAATTAAGCTACTATTTGTTAACCAATCTCTTATTTATATAGTTATCTATGACTTTTTATTTACATAGTCACACCGTTAAACAATCTTAAGCCATTGCTCAATATGTTGCTAAACATATATTGTAAACAAAAAAGCAACATTTGATGTTTTCATTGATAGAATGTATTTTAATTAAGATGATCGAAGCTAATTCCATTTTATGAATCTTTATTTTTTATTTTTATTGGAAATGTATTTCTATTCAATCTATAAACTATTTAAATATAAGGGGGAAAAAAAACGAGAATAAGGGAAAGAACAGATAATTCCTTACCACTTTAAAGAGGTGGACTAGAATGTTTAAGGAAGGCGAAAATACACTTTTGGCCTAGAAACGCATCATTTGTTGTTTTTTTATAGATAAGGATTCATGTATGTACCTTATGACATCTATAACTAAAGATGTAGCGTCCAACCCAAGGGAAGCTCCCAACGTGGTTTATATGAATTTAATGGAACATCACACCTTAAAAGTAGTATTCTTATGTCTTGATAGACAAGGTTCATCTTCATGTGTTGGATCTTTTGTTTGGTTTTGGTAGGCTAGGAATATTGACATTATCGTTAAAATTATTGTTGATGCAGTTGTAATTTTGTTTGCTATTGGTTGCTGAAAATGGGAGTTAATCTCTAATGTTAGGTTTGTTGACCATGACAAGAAGAGATATGGGTTTTAAGATTTTTTTTTTTTTTTTTTAAGAAGGAAGTTCCTTTTGAATTAGGTAATGAATATAAAATAAATTTATAAACATATGTTTATTTTATAAATGATAAACATCTTGTTTTATAATTGGGAAACGTTAATAGATGCCTAAAGGGAATTGTTTTAGGAAATATTTTCAGAACTTTTTATTTGAAAAGAAAAAAATAAACAATTAAGCTTTTTTTGATTGCTTTATATATTTCTCATGAAGTAATATAAAAACTTTCATGAAATAGTTATCAACAAATGCGTTGAGAACTGGACCTTTTATAATATGTTTATACATATCTCTCTTCTTTATAGACTTGCAATAAATTGTGATCTATTTTCATGTAAAGCTAACAAATTTTTTTTTTAAGAGAAATAAGCAGCAGGGCATTGTTCAACTACAACAGTGATTGGCTTGGCTGTAATTATACAAAATACAAGCCATTCATCAAAAAAAGAAAAACATAGGCCATACAACAGTGGCTGGCTTGGATAGAATTATTTAAGCTCTATTCATTTCTTTGGACCATGCATTGATGACTGACCCCTATCGACGCCCGGGCCTCAAACGGTTAGAAAACCACCGGGCCTTTGTTCGACCACCCATCGTGGCGACGTTCCCGTGCGCGGGGGGACATTGGAGGCCCCTTTCGATAATTGTGTGGTTTGCGCGAAGCTTCGTGTGCTCTCTCTCTCTCTCGAGGGAGGAAGGTATGTCTACTTTAGAAGGTGTGGTACGAATCTTGGCCAAATTTTAGGTGATTACCAAAGGTAAGTAAAGTCGCCATCAATCATTGGGTTTTTTTAAGGTGTGATTGGTCACCTATTTCTAATTGATTTTATTATCAATCTTAGGCTAAGAAAAATGTCATTTTTCCTAATCTAATGTGGATGGAAAAAACATCTTGATTCTTGAGTCTGGAAGTTTGGTTACGTGTGGGGAAGGTGTTAGGCATCCCACAATGTCTGTCCAAGGACAGACCTTTGTTTTGATAAAACCTTAATTTTTAGATATTTGTAGTGAAAAACATGATTTAACGTTGGCTTTTGGGGCTTTACATGCATGGGGCTTTGAGGTTTGGCTTTTGAATGGGTGTGGTCCCAATTTATACTTTCCTAAGGCATTCAGGCAAATACCAAATTTCCATGGCGAAAATCCGGCAACATGTCACCTTACTTTCGCGGCGAAAATTAGGCATCACTTTACCTTAAATGACATGGACTGTGACAATCACACCGAAATGTGCGAGTAGGTATATATATACATATATCATGCACAATGCTAGCACACAGCAGGAAAGTAAATGCCTACATCCACACAGCAGGAAAGTAAATGCCTACATCCTTAGAGCATTGCCCAAAATATAGGTGCATGAAGTAAAGAGGGGTCGCCATACTCTAGAGATGAGGACGAATGGTACATGTAATGATATACCTAATACAACCCATCTAAGAGAGAAAAGAGGGAGGAAGGAAGGGGATTTAAAAGAGTACATAACCAAATGGGAGAGGCTAGACTCCTAATCTACTAAACATAGCCGCTTGGCTCATATCTACATGCTTGCATTCATGCCCTTTTTGCTTGCGCTTAGGAGGCCATGCCCTAGCTCCATGCATCCTCGCTCAATGTGTGTACATGCAAAGGCAAAGACAAGAAACTAGTAGATATGCAATAGAAAGAAAGAGATGCGTGGATAATGCACAATGGGTATAAAGCAAACAAGTATACAAGCGAAACAAGTATAACATGTGGCAAGAGACATGACAAGCAACAAGATAAGCAAGCAAACTAAAAGGAAAACAAACAAGGAAGCAAGCAAACAAGAAAGAAGTCATATAAAATATGGTGTCCGCAGGAGGACAAATGTAGGTTTGAATCGGATGTCAATGACTTCATTGTGTTGAAGTATGGATGACACACTAGCAAGCAAGACTTATGCATTAACATGTAAGCAAGCATGTAAAAATGTATAGAAAGCCAACGAGTGGCATAAACAAGTATACTAAGCATAGCATCACGTGGAGCGGAAAAGGGAAGGGTACGCATGAAGTAACTTGGCATTCGAGGATGCCTCCCAAATGGTCACATCCAAACAAGGCCTTATGGGCATCAGATGTAACCAAACAAGATCTAGCCCACTGAGAGCATCAAGCATAGTAAAGCCTAGAACAAGAGAGGCTAGCATAAGCATAAAGTATAGAAGTAAGCAAGCATAGACATGCAAATAGGATGATCCAAACCCTTTGATGTGGGCCTTGGTGTATGGATGATGACAAAGAAAATGTGATAAAAGGAACAAAAGGGTTAGAATAGCACATGACATGACAAATAAGGTCTAGACCTAAGCATATAAACATGGCGTGAAGCACGCAAACACATAGATGATGGCATAAAGCATGTAGTAAACATCGATCTAAGCGTGTAAACAAACCGATCTACACATATAAGCATGGAAATGCGCATATAGGCATATGAATGTGCATCTAAGCATGTGGATGTGAGCATAGAAACATGGAAGAACACAAATCCAAGCATACAAGCATGTGAAGGCATAGACAGAGGCATAGGAGCATAGAACATGCATACAAACATTTAGATCTAAGCAAGGCATAGCCAAAGACATGATATCAAGCATGTGAGCATGTAGACCCTAACATCAACACATGGGAAAGAAAAGATCTAAGCATCTAAAGCATAACATAAAGCATAAAACATGTAGATGAGGCAACTAACACATGAACAAACATGGAAGCATATGGAAATAAGCTAAAAAGCATGCTAAAAGCAAGATAAAGCAAGGAACATGCTCGATAAAGTAATTAATCATGTTATTAAGAAAAAAAGAGCAAGATAAATGCTAGAAAATGATTTAGAAAGTTAGGGGGGTGTGGATAGTAGCTAAAAAGCTACATCCACAACCTTAAACCCCAAATCCAATGTGTAGAACCAAGAAAAAGAAGATTGGGTATAAGGACAATACCTTTTGGTGAAGAGAAGAATCACGAGGCTTTGATTTGTTTTGTGTGTTTTTGTGTGTAGAATTGTGTTTGGAAGAGAGGGGAAATGTGTAGAAAACGTCCAGACAAATAGCAGGACCCAGGAAAGTCTTATTTTTTTTTGGTCTAGAGGTGCCTGGGGCCTTTTATAGCCTCAGCATGCTTGGAAAGATCTTGACACCCCTAGGAAGATTTTGACTTCCAGTTTCTGAAAAGGTATGGAACTTGAAAATCCAACAGCCAGATCAAAAGTTATGGCTCCGGAAGTTAGCGGTGCATCGATTGATGCGTTAACCCGATTTTTATCATATCTTGGCCGTTCTAACTCCCATTTCGACCCATGAATAGTCGCTGGACTGAGAATTTTGATAATCTTCATAATGGCGTTAGTTTCAACCCGTTCTGAAGGTTGGATCAAAATTAGGATTTCTAGGGCTCGCCGGGAATCAATTTCGAGTCAAACTTGGTCAAAAGTGCTAAAAAATCTTTGAAAAGCTCAGGTTTAATATAAAACTATGAAAGATAATGTTTTGAGGGGATTTTGACTTTGTTTGATTTCGGTCAACTCAGGGTTGACTAGGAGCATTTTGGTCGTTTTAGCTAAAAAAGGCACCTTGGGTGTTCTGGTTTCTGAATGAGTTACACTACATCATTTTGGATGTTCTCGTGGCCCTATGGAGAGAAAATAATATTTTTGAATTTTTTGAGGTCCAGCACACAAATCAAGGACGGACAAAATATGGTATTAACACCCCTCTACCAAATCTGATTGCTTCTATGTATCTAGATACATTCATGGAAGCATTTAGAGTATTTAATGTGACCACCATTTTCCTCTTTAGTCTTGGAGTTGTACAAACTTGAATGAATGAGCTTTTCCTGGCTTGAAATGGATTGGATGTGTTGACACCTCATTTTGCAACCCGCATTTAACCTCACTTGGAGGGTAAAAGGGTAATTTCACCTTAGAAATATGCATCTTGATTTTGGTCATTAGATCCTTAATCTCATTTCACCAAAATGATCTTGATGTTGTAACGATCAAATCGATTAGTTATAAGCCCTAATCGGACCATCAGATTGAAAGTTATCATCAAATCAAGTTTTAATGGCCGAGATGCACTATCACAAATTGAGTCCGACCTTATGTAATTATGAACAATTAATTCCAATTGGTTATAATTATAATCAATTTGAAATTAATGATGTGTCATAATTTGATTGGTTAAGACTACATTTTATGGTAAGGTTGCATACACCTAATTAATTAGATAGTTAAACATTAATTATTCAATGAGTAATTTGTGCAATTATCTTTTAATTAGGGTAAATTTGGAACTAATTAGGTCTGAAATGGGAGTGATTGGAGCCTATTAATGTTAATTGGAAACTAATTTGGGACCTATTAATGTTAATTGTGCTGAAACTATTTTTCTAAGAAATGACCTCTACTCACTATTTCATTGATATCTCTTAGAATATTTTGAATCTGTGAATGAAGTTAATTTTTCCAGAAACTAGACATCCAGGGCTTCAATTTGAGCACAAGAACGACACAATTCCGATCAAAATTGAGTCAGGTATGAGTTTTCAAAGTTGGCTCTACGGGCTGTTACAGCAGCTACGGGAAAACCGAATTTTGGCTTGCTCCCCACTCCCACAAATCTCTCCATTTAATGCACCAAATTTCCCCAAAGGCTAAAATGAGGTCTAGGTTCATGATTCATTGTCAACCCTCATTAATGGCCTTCCATTCCTATTTCCTCCACCACTACTATATAAACCCACCTCTTCTTCATTCCAACAAACAAGAAAACCCCCCTCTCTTCTCATCTCTTGAGTTCTAGGAAGTTGAGTAGTCTTGTCATATTTTGGTCTTCTTGAGACTCAAAGTATTGAGTAAGACTCACTCTTCCTCTCCTAACTCTTCTTTTCTTCCACCCATAGGACCTCCTTCAAGAGTCTCCTCATCCACCATATGGATCTTACATGAAGGTATAATTTCTTTCCCTAACTTGTTTTTTGTGTTGCTATGATAGGAATTTAGGATTAAAGCATTATAGTAACTGTTTAAATTCCCTTGAATATGTTTGAATATTCTTAAATGTTATTATGTGTTCTTTACATGTTATTGGTTGTTTATCACATGTTCACGCATAACAGTAGTTTTAATCATAAATTCACATAAAAAATATGAAAAACATGTTTATTTCATAATTCTTTCAAATCTTTGAATCTAGGATATCACTATCCACACACATTCACTAGAATTCATTTTTCAATCCAAATGCAATGCTTAATAAATTGAATTAGGGTTCATCACATGCACACACCTTAAATTCAACATGCAAATTGATTGACATATTAGATGATATGATATGAATGTTGGCCACCATAGTCTAGAAGACCGGTTTCACCGGGCAAGGTGGGTGCCTAACACCTTCCCACCTTGTAACATAGCCTCCGAACTTAGATCAAGGGTTAGTAGATAAATACTTGTCCATGTAATTTTCAATTTTTAGATTGTAACTAGGAAACAAAGCCATGTACTTTTTCTTAGATTGTATCTAGGACCAAAGCCATGTAATTTTCCTATGACCAATGTAAATTCAATTGAAAATTAATAAAATGATGAATTTTTCAATTTTGGTTTTCTTATTTTTCCAATAATTAAATAAGTGGTGACTCCATTGTAAAACCCTTAATCTAAAGGGAAAATATAACTAGTCGAACCTCCATTTTGAGAGACAATAACACGACTTCACCCATTCACGTGGGTTTGGCCCAACTCATTATAAAACGGGCCGGGGGCGCGGTCTCTCACAGGATGACCCAGTGGGGGCCTAGGGTGGTGTACTTGGACTGGATTGGCTCATATTGGTTTGGTGTGGTACAAATTGAGTGGATGAGCTTCTCTTGGCCTTAGGTTGTGCACTTGGATTGGATTTGTGCATGTTGGACTAGGGTGGTGCAAATGGTATGGCAGAGCTATGCATGCTGGTCTTGTATGGTGCAAATGGCCTGGATGAGCTTGTCCAAGACTAAGGTGGTGCACTTGGATTGAAAGTGTGCATGCTATGCTGGAATGATGCAAATGGTGTGGCTGAGCTTGTCTTGTTGGAAGAGTCCTATTGAAAGAGTTTCTGGTTCTACTAGTCTACAAATAAGAAAGCTAACAAACTTGCTACAAAAAAAAAAAACTACTAAAGATTGAAATGGTGGCTTGGTCCAGAAAATTTAGTTGTTTAGTGCATTTTCTTATTACTTTTATCTATTTTTAATTTTTTTTATCATGTGACCCGATACATAGATTTCATCCTCTCTTTTTATTTTTATTTTTATATTCTTATATTTTATTTTCATTTAATTACGGAAAAAGTTAACAGATGATTCCCTAAGGACATTGGTTTAGAAATTTTTTTTAGAAACTTTTTATAGAAAAAGATAACAGTGATTAATTTTTTTGACAATTTTTTATATTATCCATAAAAGTTGTATCAAAACATTCTTTAAACGGTCCATTAACTCCTTAGGGCACCCAAACCCTTTAATTATTTAACTACTGATCGCTTTGTTCGAAATTACTTCTTGCAGTGTAGCCACAATCATCCTCTATTTTTATAGCAAACAACATTGAAATCAATTTTGATCCATTCTGTGTAAGCCAAAGAGTTGCAAAAGAATGAAAAATTGAGCTTGACCATATGATTCCAAATCCAAACAATAAAATGGAAAGATTGTTAGATTATACAAGCATCCTTTGGTATGTATTTAGATTTCCAATGCTATATATTATTAAGTCAAATATTTTCATTTGCCCGTTCGGTTCCTCTAGACATTTAGTTTGTACTTGAAGGCAATTTAATCATTATTTTTTTTTTCCAAAGAAACCAGACCACAATTACGGGCTGGGCTTTATTGAAAACAGGGGAAAACCACATCAAGGAACATCACCCAAAACTAGAGGGGCAATGTCCTCAGGACAATCCTCTAACCAAACTAGTAAATTAGGCCCTCTTTTAGCACGTTTAGCCAAGGCATTTGCTCTTGAATTACATAAACGAAGAGCAAAACAAAATTCAGAAAAATGTAAATTAGAAGCTTGGGCTAGGAGGTCATTGACTATATGGCCATACAAAGATTGATTGGACGCTCCATGAGAGATGGCATTGATGATTACAGCTGCATCACCTTCAAAGATCACTTCGTGTAACCCAATCTCCACAGCAAATTGTACAGCTCGCCTGCAAACTAGAGCTTCGACCAAAGCCACGGACTGGGGTAGAGGGACTCGCGTTGACAGAGCACCTATGACCACACCATTGGAATCTCGAATTATCACTCCTGAACCAGTAGAGTCAGTACTTTTGAATAGCGCTCTGTCAAAGTTGGCTTTGTAGCGTGGCTGTGCTAGGGCAGACCATTTTGGCTGGATTGGAGTTCGGACTATGATTGAGGCCTCATCTTGAGATTCAAGGAATTCATGTAGGAGTTTTGCAACTTCAAAGAAGAGTTGGTTCAGAGGTCGAGCTGGGCGTTGGAAGTGAATTGAATTTCACCTATTCCAGAGCAGCCAAGCTGAGATAGCAAAAATCTCCACCCTATAATCATCCTAGACCTGCAAAAAACTTAAGAAAAGGTTAGAAAAATCCCCCGGTGAGTGAGGGATTGAGTGATTCACCCAGCCAAGAGTGCTCCATAGATTTGTAACCTCCGAATAGCCCCACACAACATGCAAAATATCTTCAGTTTGGGCTTGACAAATATTGCAGCAGGCCGAGGGGGTTATTTGCCGACGAAACAAGTTGTCCATTGTTGGGAGTGAGTTGTTGCAGGCTCTCCAAGTGAAGTGCTTCACCTTATTTGGGGTACGTAGCATCCAGACACCTCTCCAAAGGTTTCTCTGGGGGTGTGGATTTGAGCTACCTGGGCTGCTGGCCGAAGCCTCATTAGCTAGCAGCTTATAAGCGCTTCGAGTTGAGAAAATACTCGAAGGCATTTTGGACCATATGGGGCTGTCTTGAGGCAGTCTAGTACTAAGAGGGATGTTCATGATTTTCTTTGCTTCATGTGGCAGAAAATTTTGTCTAATTTCAGCCTCCTTCCAAGTGCCATTCTCCTCATCAATAAATCTACTAACCTTTGCATCAGGGGGTATAGAAGGGAGAGGAGAACTAACTGAACGATGCACTTGGTCTAGAAGCCACTTGTCTTCCTTTAAACTCACTGTTTTGCCGTCACCTATCTGCCAAACCATGCCTTTCCTCACCACTTCCCTTGCACTTAAAATACTCTTCCATGCATATGACCCATTAGCTGAGGGGTCAGCTTCAAGAATGGAGCAATCCGGGAAGAAACAAGCTTTAAAAACTCTGTGGCAAAGAGATTCGGGATTTTTCAACATACGCTAAACTTGCTTGGCCAACAAAGCATCATTAAATTTCTCCATCTCTTTAAACCCCATGCCTCCACAATCTTTAGTTGAATAAAAGTATTTGATCGGATTCTCTAGGAAAAAAAAAGGGGGGAAGAAAGATTATACATTATTTATTTCTTTTTGGATTAATTAATGTGAATGTGATTTGAAATTATCAAATTGTACTGCGAATATCTTCGACGGTGGTGGTTGAACTAGAAATCAACTTTGACTGGTCCATATGGGACAAGCCATATCTACTCATGAGCTTGGCCAAAGTTGGTGTAACATGCTAGTCGAAAAATATGTTGAATTTTGATCACTTCAGTTGTCTTGTTAATAAAAAAAAAAAAATTAAACACTTTATATATGCTTAATAAGAAATATGAAGTTAAGAGATTGAATTGAATTTTTGGCAAAATCAGAGTGCGTAATTTGTAATCCAGTCTAAGAAAAATTTATATGTTGATTCAACTCTCAAGTAAAATAAAAGTAAGCTTCCATTTGTTAACCAATCTCTTATTACGTGATTACTGCGGCTTTGTATTCAACTTTGAGGCAATAGTAGTTAGTACCCCTTTCCAATGGGTGGTTTCTGGCTTTATATAGAATAACTGGCATTGCTCTATTAGAAATAGAACTTATAATTCTAGAATTTTAGTAGTAGAGTTTTTGTGGAATACAGCTTTAATTTAAAAGTACTTTAGTGTTTTGAGTTCAGCAAATTAGAATGAATAATTCATTAGAATTTTGAATTTATAAACTATGAAAGACCCTATAAGCCTAACTTCCGTTTGTCCATTACTTGAAAAAAGAAAAAAGAAAAAGAAAAAAAAAATAGTTTTGCCATTGCGGTTTTGAACTTTCTTAGTCATTATTTTCTTAGTCGACTGTATGTTGGCATGCCCTAATTATGTGGCCAAGGGTCAAGTTGCTTTCATGGTACTACTCTCCTACCCAGGATGACTTTTCTAGGAATTTCTGGTACCGACAACCAAGCACCGGTTTTGGTTACAAAGATAGCAGTTTTGACCAAGTCCCAAACCAGCTGCTAGCTGAGCTTTGATGGTTGTAAGCAGACCTTCAAATACGTAGGAATCATTTGGAAAGGCATATAATCCTTCGACCATGAAAAAAAATGAAAATATTGTTTATTTAAGGAACCAACGGGTTGGAGGGAACTCTGTGTTCTCGATAGATTATACTAATTTTGCCACTATACATAGTATGAGATTAGTTTCCTACGATGTAATTTACCGACAAAGTAGAGGATGGAAGGTAACCTGTCCCGAAAGGGTTAGTCACATCTGAACCATATTTCAAAAGTATTAGTCAATTACAATTAATGCTCATCACTAATTCACTATTATCTATATAGCCCAATTCAACCTTAGTAACACTCAATGTGAGACTCTATATATTATCCCGTATTACATATTTATCCAATCCAATCCACATGATCCCGGTATCACAAAACCTGTCAACTGCCCTTCGCTTTTAATGTTGATTCCACATATAGTGTGCTTATTTTATGTTTTTGGTGGTCATACAAATATGAGCTTATGCCATTGTGTTTAGTTTTCAATCATTCAATCACGTGAATTTGTTTTCTTTATAGTTAGAACAAAGTTGTAGGCAGTGGCTAATGATTCCCTCTTATTATTAGTTGCATGTAGTTTGTTCCCTTTTTTCTGTAAATGATACTCCATCCTGGTCATTCTTTTTCATAATCTGTGCAAACTAGTTAAATAAAAGTTTCAAACTAGTGAAGGTTAACCCAGGTTGTTTTTGCCAAAGTCATTAAAGCATTCATTTATAACAAAGCACTGGTTTATCAAAGCGGGTTCCTATAGTCTTATAAAGTAGTTGGCTCTGCGTTTCAGATTTGACATACAATTTACTCAAACTTCCGAAGAGAGAAACACAAAGAGCATCCATGACCATTATATCATACCTTTCAAGTAAGTACGCATACAAAAAGAAAGAAAAATAAAAAAGGAAAATTGGAAATATAGATAATACACCCAAGATTGTGTTCCAGTACTTGCAGTCTTATATTTCTGTGTTTTTTTGCTAGGGGCTCCCTTCTATTCCATTTCTCACCCATGATTGTTTTTATAGGCACTACCATGACCATATATAAACCTTGCTGTTCCCTCTGTGTACACATGAGTCTCATTATCCAGCCTGCCAAATGATCATCTCAAATTAGTTTCTAGTCAGAAAATGAAATTACATATATATATGTGCAGAACAAGGTGAAAACAATTAGGCTTACGAATTTCGAACTGCTTTGCTCAAGGTGGATGCTGATGAAAATGTTTTCCCATCAAGATATCTGTTCTCTCCCTTGATCTTGTGTTTCATCCTCAGGTCTAACTCATCAGCATTCAGCACAAAGGGAGAATCAGAAGCCTGCCATTTTCAACAACTCTTAGTCGACCAAATTAATTTCAATTTTAGGAATATATATTATGAGAATATAAGTCACCTAGTTGTATTTTAATGTTGTATTATACAATATGTTATAATAATTTTCTCTCATGGGCTTGTGCAAGATTCTGAAAAATACTAAAAAACAGACGAAAGAAGTCATTGATTTGTCATACCATAACCCATCCCCAAGTATCAGCAAAAGAAGGAATATGAGCTGAGTAAGGCACAACATCTGCACGCGAAAAGAAGTCAGTGAGCCATGTGATCATTTCTGTTCTTGTTTAAAGGGGATGACTATTAGAAAGCTTGAAAAAGCAACATATCATTGTTTTTCCAGGTTACTTACATTTGAAAACCTGTCTTAAAGTGTTGTAAATGCAAGAGAATACTTCCGTATGGCTGAATATTCCAGCTGGTCCTGCCTACATAGATTACAATACATGAACTGGTTAATTTTTTCAACAATGCTACAGATATTCACAATTTATTGCAGTGTCAAACTATGATTAGTGCAATATCACTTTCACGACCACCATTGCCTCATTTTTATTGTACATTAATCACAACATTTTGTCTCAACAGTTAAAAAATATGTGGTGTCATTAGACTTTTTGTACTTCTTTTCCTTCTCTCTCTCCAAACACGCTCACACATACACACCTGTGTGACAAATATGCCACCCTGATTCAGTCTAGGCTTGACAGTAAATTCATAAAAGGATTTGGTGTAGAGTTTATAACATGGGCCTCCCTCAATTGGGTCAGCCAGGTCGCCTATGATCACATCATAAGCCTCTTCTCTGGTTTCTAGCTCAGCCCTGCAGCAAACCATGACAAATCATAATGGTTATAACAACAGCAATAATGGTAATAACAATAAGGACATCTATGTGTTGTAATTAAGTAGAGAATGGGGACCTTGCATCATTGATAATGAGATCAAGTCTTGGATCACAGAAAGCTTCCCTGTTTACAATTAAGTAAGACTTGCAAAAATCAACCACTTCCTGCACCATGGAAGAAGTAATTGCTGAGCCACCATTCCTTATTGGGTATAAATTATAATAAGAAATTTCCATTTAATCATATATTTGTCGACTCTAAAGTATTACTTTTGTCACATACATGTAATAGAAGGTCAGATAAATGTTAGACAGTTCCCTTTAATTAGATATTTTGCGGCTCTAAAGTATTGCTTTTGTCACATACATATAATTAAAGGTCAGATACATGTTAGAAATTGGTAACCATTGCTGCTTTCACTAATCTTATTCTTGTCTTTTGTGTGAAGAGACAAGACAAAATAAAGGATCTTTTGCAAGAGCAGCACAAAGAAGAAAAAAACCATTGCTTGTTCACATATCACAGTAAAAAGTGTAAAACAAATATGATGACAATAGTCATTTTCATTAGAAAGTACTTCAAGAAAAAGAAAAAAAAAAAAATTTAAGAGAGAGAGACAAGAAAAAACGAAAAGTACATACGACCTCGTGAAACCAAAAAGTCTTGGAAGGAAATATTGAGTTAAAACACATAATACACACACAAATATATAAATTAAAAACTATGGAAGTTTTACCTCATCAATGTCACACATAATAACCTTCTCTACAGTCTTATGTCTAAGAATTTCTCTTGCTGTGGAACCTTCACCTCCTCCCATAATAAAAATGGTCCTTGGACTATACAATCAAATATATATGTCAGATTAAAATGTATCCTCAACATACTATCCAATACTACATAAAACAAGAGTAATAAAAAGAAATAACAAATAATAAGAGGAAAAGGTACTTTGAATGATGAAGAAGTGCTGGATGAACCAGAGATTCATGGTAGATGAATTCATCAGTCTCAGCACTTTGAAGCTTTCCATCAATGACTAGAGCCTATATATGTAAAAACAATGTTTAGGTCAATAAAAAATTACACTTAGAATTGCTACAAATGAAATGTTTCATTGTCTTTTCAACTAAGATTTTTTTTTTTTTTTAGATATACCTTTCCAAAAGGCTTTGTGTCCAACAGCGCAATGTCCTGGTACTGAGTAGCTCCTGTATGCAATATACTACACAAAAGGAAAAAAAAAAATTATGAATTATAAATATAATTAACAAAAGCCATTACAAGACTTTTTTTTTTAATTAATGCTGTCTAGCTTTTTCATGACCATGGTGTTGAATTGAAAGACTTGTCGCCTTTTTAACAATAGTCTTTTTGAAAGGATTATTATAACAGTTCCCACTTCCTTGTGTCGAAGAAATAATAATTACTTAAAAATCTAGAATATAACCCCAGCAGACAACTTGGGCATTGTCGATCTTGTTGTCCCTTACCCACTTGAAGGGTTAAAAAAAGGAAAGGAAAGGAATTCAAACTTTGCCACAAAATCCGCCAGTGTCCGATTATTATTATCATTAAAATTCGGCGGCTTAGACCTTAAAGAAAATAAAAATAAAAATGAACTCTTCTGTTATTTTGGTAAGTAACAAAAAAGTATATAAATAAAAATAAAAACTCTTTAAAATAGGAAAAGTGACAGTTAATAACAGGAAAAATATGGAGTTTGGATTCTTAAATTTGGAAGAAAGTTCTCTATCTGACTCTCAATTTTCCAACTTTAGTTATTTTTTAAAGGAAAAAAAAGAAAAGAATGTGTGATATCTTACTATTTGATGGAGTATGAAGTGAAATACTTAAGAGTGGAACAGCTAGAAGATTTTTATTCAGTAACTCTGTTTAGTCTTAAGATAAATAAATTGACCAGAATAAATTACACCACTGTGACTAGATAATAAAATAAGCTTTTATGGGATATATTTATATATATACCTATTGAGAGCAAAGGACCATCTCAAATTCTCTTCAATCTCTTCCTCATACCAACAGCTCTTCCTATAACCATTTAATGGAAGTTCTTTTCCATGAACTCCATTCCCATTTGAAATACCATTGGAGCAAGAAATATCACCCATTTTCCTATATCACTCAAAGAACCTTGACACAAAGAGAGAGAGAGAGAGAGAGAGAGAGAGAGAGAGTGAGAGCTAAGTGATGAGGAGAATAGAGGGCTTGGTACAGAATATAAATGGGAGGGTAGTAGGGAAAGAAATGAGAAGGACTATGATTTGTGCTATGGATGAGTAGAGATATTTATCGAAGTGGGTGTGCTCTCAAGTGTAAAAGAAACACAATATCCTCATGGAGTTTCGGGACAGAGTGCGTGGTTTCTAAGGTTGATTTCTTCGCGTGGTTGTATCCATATAGTCTTCAATCTCTTTAATCCAAAATAGTCATTATATTGGACATACGTGATGATCTTTGCCATGTGCATGCGCAGCCATGAGTATGATAAAACGAAGGAAGTGATTTTTACGTATATGATGTGTCAAGGGCTAAAGATTGTGTAAAAAGTAAAAACTTAGCTAAAAAAACAAAAATTTGTAGCTAGGGACCAATGTACCATTGAATTAATTGAACCTTTGTGAATTTTACAATGGGGGCATTTGACACGTGGCATGTACATGTGATGGCATACATATATAAGGCTAGAATGGATGATGATGACCCTTGTAGGTAAAAAAGAAAAGAAAAAAGTAATGTTAGGACTACTATCAATTTTATTATTTACAATTGGTGATTTGATTTGATGATAAATAATAATTATTATGGAACAAACATTATAAATTAAAATTTTCTTTTATCTATATATATATATATAAAAGTATAACTAAATAATTTATTTATTATATGTTATTGATATGGTACTAATCACATTTATTGTCATATTGGTTTTTGAAAAAAATTATATTAAAATTGGTAGTATCTTTAAGTGGTTTGCAAATTTTATATCCTAAATTTGCCATACTTTAAGAAATTTTCTATCTCACTTTTATTGTTCTGCTTTATATTCCACCCATTGTAGTATATCATATGTTTGATTATTTTGTAAAGAAAGAATAAAAGAAAGATATATGAAAAGTTGTTATTGGGAGAATATAAAGTGAAACACTACAAATGGGGTAAAGGATATTTATTCATACGTTAAACATTTTTTATAATTGGGTTTCATAGTTAGCGCAACTGGTAAAGTTTCTAATGGTTGAATAAGAAATCTGGAGTTCAGTTTCCACTTATACCAAAAATTGATTGGTGTCTTAGTTTGATGATAAAAAGTTATCATTAAAAGTGGATATTATAATTTAAAATTCTCTAAAAATACAATTTTCATAATAAAAAAAGAATTCCTTATACCACTCTTATCGTTTTATTTTATATTTTACCGATAGCAATCCGTCTCTTATAAAGTTCTACAGTAACAAAAGTTTAAAATAGAAAAAAATTTAGATACACCACATCATCCTGTAGTTGTATTGCGCATAAAGCAGAGCATGGGATATGAATTTTTATTCAGTTAATTAGAGTAGCAGAAAAGGTTAAAGGATGATGATTGATAGGCTGACAATTACCGAAAATTTTGGTTATTCTTTTCTTCAGGAATGTGTGCAAATCTTGGTTGGAGAGAGAGATGAAGAAGAAGTGAAGAGCGTGCAGTGGAAATCATCATCATATTCTCTTTGTTGCCTCAAAAGATTGAGGAAGAGCGTGCTATGCCAGGCGCACTCATAATCACCATCACAAACTAAAGGCATCAACATCCTCTCTAAGTCTCTACCCCCACCATGGCCAGAAAAAAAAATCCAGGAAAAAAAAAAAACACCACTAAGACTGTAGAGTTCACCATTTTGATCATTCTTATTCCACGTGTCACGACATGATCACATCTTGTAAATCCACTTTGTGGGTCTAGTGGGACCCTAAATGTCACGTTTTAAACAATATGATGTAATTTTGGCATCAGCATGATGTGCATATTTTGGACCATTGGTAGACAAGGAGGGTTCATTAGAGAATTCGAGTGGGTGTGTTTGTTCTTGAGTCTTTTTCTTCATGCACGCCAACTATGAATACAAAGAAAAAAAAAACCAATCCTTTGTAGGGTTTCAGGGGTTATCATGAATTGGAAAGTTATCATGTTACCGAAGGGTCTTCAAGCCAATCCTCTTTCATTTGCTTCACTGTTCTGTTCCCCTTTCTTCTTTTACTTCTCTCTGTTCCCCTCTTCATGACCTGTAGAAATCATTACAAATGGCAATGTTTTAGCTACCATCTGATATAACATAACATAAAATATGATTGGTATGTTCCAATCCTTGATGCTTTTTTAAAGCTATTTGTATCTGTCTGTTTGGATAAACCTTTTTTTCTTTCTTTCTCCTAGCCTATTTGTTTATGTATAATTTTTAATATTATATATATATATATATTTTTTTTTTTGATGAACTATTATATATATATATATGTATGTATGTATATGTATGTATATTTTGAAGTACATTGATAATTTTTTAACTTTTAGCAAATAAATAATTAAACTATTGAGTTTTGAATAAAAACCTAATGCAAATCCAGGCTTAGATTTTGTACATGTATACTGACATATTAATTTTCTCTTGTCCTCCTTTATTTTGTTACAACCTTCATAGTTTCTCATTTTATGAAACACAAATTAAGCCGACTGATAGTTCCTTTTTGCATTCTATGCACAAAATAAACCTGTTTTGCCCGCATTACTAAACACCATGTTTTCAATTTTCTCTTGGGAAAGTTTCACAAACTTTTTTCAGTTTGTGATCATAAAGCCAGATTTGAAAGAATTTTGAGGCTTTTCTTCAAATACGAATGTATAAGTTAACTTGGGAAATTTTGCAACCTATACCTAAGATTATTAATTTTTGTTATTATTATTTTAAAATTTAAGAGTATATACCTAAGATTCATTACAAAATCAAACTTACACCGGCTGTATACCTAACTTCACATGCAAATACACATCTTTAACTTTAAGAATATTTAGACCTAACTTTCCTTTCTGATAAATCCGAATTTATTCAACCTAAAAAGTTATAAGCATAAAGAAAGTGCCTAGCCACTGTCAGCCAATGAGACTAGTAGTCAATGGGAGGGTGAGTAAAAATCCTTTTCCTCAATGTGGGTACTCCACTCGATGCTTCACTGACTGCATTCTCTTACATATTTATGTTTATTCTTGTAAAGCATAAATAAATAGAATATATGGCAATATTGTAATGGATGGAGTATAAAGTGAAACTACTTCACCAATTACAATCTCTTACATATTTATGTTTATTCTTATAAAGCATAATTATATAGAATATATTGCAATATTGTAATTGGTAGAGTATAAAGTGAAACTCTCTCTCTAGCTCTCTCTCTCTCTCACATATGTGGTGAGTCCCTTATAGAAATTTGGAAAAAAATGGAATACATGCGGTAGAAAATGGTTTGTGGAGCATGAAATTCAGTATTTAGAGGGAGAGTCAGAAGATTTGGAATCCTAGTTTTAATTATGTACACCTAACTAATTGACACAATTTCTTAGCCAAAAAAAAAAAAGGCATTCATGACAGACCAACTATCTTTTTAAAAACTATCTATCCTAATAGTTTTTAAAAAGACAGATTTCAAATTGATGGGGGTTCCAATCTTATTAATTTAAAATGATGATAGTAAATTACTAAATTGTAATGGTAGAAATAATAATTTGTTAATGGTGGTGGTATGGAGTTTTGATGTTTAAATTTTAATAGTAGTGGTGGAGGCAACACTGGGTTATTGGGAGCAGAAGTGACTGTAGTGACGGTGGTTTTGCCACCAGCAACTTCAGCAATTATGGTGACAACAATGGTGGTGACATGATGAAGGGTAAGGCTAATGAATGTATATATGAAAATGATAATGTTTGTACAATTTGTCAAATGCCAAATTATCATCAATGGGATTTAATTCATCAGGAAGTTTGAAATTTCACAGAAAATTTTGAGATATCTCTTTTGTTTACCCAAGTGAAAATAGCATTGACAATTCTCAAATTACAACTTTTAAGTAAGATCTCGTGTCAAAACTTCTCATCTAAAACATACCTTTGTTATCATACCTAAACACCTAATGTCTATAGCTATTTGCATAATTTATAATCCAAACGCATCAAATTCGTACTCAAAACTTAATATTTGTTGATAGTATAACAGTTGCAGCCAAATTTACACCTAACTTAGACTACTTATGGTACACGTCATAGCTTCATCTAATTGATAGACTCACAATCCAAACCACTGTGAATAAAGCACGATATGCTTATAAATGCATTTACCAAAAAAATTTGACGAATCAAAAGTTATGTAAAAGGAAGAAACTAATATTTATAGTAGTTTCCAAGGTCGTGGCCCCTTTTGTTGCACATATATTCGATGAATATGAGGAAAAGGTATTTGGTATCATTGGGATATATTACACCTTTTACACAAGAATGGATAGTGTGAGCTAGACTTACTCTCACGCGGGAAGAGTGTGATATTGGCATTTGATTGGTAAAGGCAAAATATGCATCGTGGAACCTCAAGGGTTTTCTTATAATTAGGGAGTTAGGGACATTAAAAACAAAACCCATGTATAAGGTTTAGCTCTAGTGCCTAACCCTAGCTATTATGTTATCATATAATACTCAAATCCATTGTCATAATACTAGGTCTTGTCTTGTCATCCCCTTGGCTTGCAATTCAAGGTGGTATTCTGTGTTTCGGTTGTATGCGGCTAAACTCCCGAAATATAGGAAACCTTTTCTAGCAACTCTTACTCATGAACTTTGCATAATCACATGACGTTGTTTCTTCTAAATTTACCAATGCCAAATTTCAATCTATTCAACATGTGCTAATTTACTAGAAGTCGATCTTATAGTTTTGAGGTATTGTTTGCTCTTCTTCTATATAAAGAGAATCACGGTACTAATTTTTTTCCCTACTTAAAATATTAATTGAACTATTAAAAAATTACATGTATGCTAATTCAAAGGAATTATACATTCAAGCATTAGTTATCCATAAAATTTTAATATGTTTACTGGAAAAGGAGAAGTGGGCTAAGCACAAAATTCTTTTAGAAGGACCCCCCCCTACAAAATATAAGGCCCAGCATGTGGGGTCCAAGTTCTTTGCACTCTTTGGTGTCCAACGACCACCCAAAAATACCGATCCGACCTAATCTAATCCCAGACACCCTCGGTTGGTGGATTGGAATTTTATTTCGAGTTTCGGGATTCAGTTGATAGTTTTTCAATCCTATCTAATCAATTTTGATTCAATATCTTTATAAATATATTTTATTAGAGTTAGTTTAATTCATTTTGTTGTTCTGGGAATTATTTTTATTGAGTTCAAAACTTTGGAATATAATTGAAACATTTTTTGTGAATTGTAATCATTTATTAAAAAAAAAAATAGTATTGAAATTAAGAATTGATGAAAGTCCAAGTTTTTACAAGGAATGAAACATATAAACCCAATCTACACATATGATAGGTTGACAATTTTTCAATCCAACAAGGTTAGGTTGGTTTGAAAAAACCCAATCTCTTGCACATTTCTTACTCTTTTTGTTTAACAATCTAGACTAGGCTTTGATTGGACTTTGGGCCATGCACTGTTCTCTTACTACAGTGGCTTTATTCTTTTCCTTTTCTTTTATGTTTAATGACTTGTGATCAGGTCATGCATAATAGCAATGCAATCGGCATATTTTCCGGGACGCAATCTTATATACTTATGGCGTTTTTGGTATTGCGTCATCGACAATTCAAAGCACTGTGAATAATGCATTAGGCTAAGACAATGCAACATACTAAAATTCACATTGGATAAGTGCGAATTACATAGACGGAGTCAGTTTGTCATATTAACAGGCAAAGGAATGCACATAACCAATAAGTAGAGGAGTACTTTAGGGAGCTATTGAAAGAGTGAGAAAAAAGGAGTATGAAAGCAAGAGACTGTGTAACACTCCAACCTAATTGCACATTTAATTTTATGAGTTTATATGTTTGTTATTATCTTAATTAAGTTAAGTGCATAAAAACTTTGATATTGTGATATTATAAAACATATATGCTCTTTTAATGCTGTAGAGAGAATTTTATAAAGATAAGGATATGTATATGTGTGTGTATATATATATATATACAAAGTTATTTTGTCTTTGGGCCTTTCTTGAAATATAAGAATATATGGGGTGAAAAGTGCAAATGCCAAAATGTGGGAATGGTTGGACTTGGTCTTCTTTTTCTCCTTTGCATTAAACGTATCCCACAAAGTCTTCTTTCCTTATCTTCTTGGCTGCATCAGACAGCAAGTCCAGCTCATTTTTTTTCTTTCTCTCTTCCTTTTCTTTGCTCATTTGTTTCTCTTCTTTCTTTGCTTTCACACGGCAAGACCACTCTCTCCCTCTCTCACTAAAACAACATATATCTCACTCTAAAGAAGGAATTAAGAGCCTAATATTTAAGTTTCAGCTTCAAAGTTGAGGGTAAGTAATCAAAACCTCATTTGATTTAAGAGAATTTTGATAGTTTAATTGTTCTCCTTCTTTATTCTCTAAGCTGATTTTAGAAGCTGAAATTGTATTTCTGTTTTAGTAAGTTTTAAGATTGATGGTTTTATGGTCTATAGAATGCTCTATAACTTATTTTAATGTTTATAGTATTGTTATAAAAATATCCAAATGAAATGAAGATCAATTGCATTTAATTGATGATTTTGTAAGAACATGCACTGAAGCTGTCACTGTGACAGATTTGGGGTTTACACAAAGAAAATTATGTATTAAATCATTTGCTGTGATTTAGGATGCTAGGAGTAGTTTTTATGAATCCTAAGACACATATGGTTGTTATGGAATTGGTCTCACTGAATTTGGATTAATAAAAAAATAATGGTTTAATTTCTAAGTTGCATGATTTTCTGTCAGGACAGATTTGAGTACGTTGCCTTGTACGATTTTTAATAAATCATGGTTTTATTCTTTGACCCTGAAATTTATACGGCATATACTAGACATACAGGGGAGTAGCTCTGTAAAATTTCGTGACATTTGGATGTGTTTTGATAGCCCATTTGTATTTTACAAATGAGGAAATTACTACTGAAAGGAGCAGTAAACAGAGAAGGATAACTCTAACTTTGTGGATTTAATTTTGAAGTTAGGTTGAATGTTTTGAGCTATAATTTAATGTGCTTACCTTTTGGTATGTTTAGATTATAGAGGAATTTTTATGCCTTGGTTTCTCTATGTTTTGGTATGTAATGTGTTTGATAATTGTACTTTGTTCTTGGGGTAACTCTATGTGATGGGAATTAAGATTTTATTAAGTTTGAGAGTTAGGTTGTGTTTGAGGTTTAAGTTATATATTTAGCAAGAGTAGTTAGTAATAAGTCTTGATTTTTTCTTTTAGGTGACGAGAACGAGAACGTGGACACTTGAGCTCCTCTTGTACAAACCTCTCGCGTTTTCTATTTTCAGGTAAGGGAAATGCAACGTGTGCATTTGATAAGTATAAGAACTATTTATAAAATTATTATGCATCAAAACTTTTTAGTTAAAGATATTACCTATAAGCATGATTTAAGTAAAGATTTATATTCGTGACTTATTGAATCCTATTTATACGACAATTTTAGCATATTGATGCTATTACCCATATCACGAATGTAATGTTTAAAGATTGAAATGGATATGCTACTGTTATGAAATATCGATGTAAAAGCATAATATCTGAAAAATATATAGTTTTCAGTTATTCCATTGTTATAATCTAAACTCAGCCAGTAGGGGTTATAGTAATGGTATTTCCATGGAAATTTCTGATTGGCCATTAAAAGTGGGACTAGCTCTGCTGTACCCGCCCTTGTTGGTAACCGCCAACTTGTGGAGGATGTCAACCTACCTCCATGGTTGAAAGTATGTATTATGAGATGATTCCGGAATAACCTAGTATTGTGGGGAATGCTGGATGCCTGGCACTATGTGCTGGAAGCCTCCCAAAGTAGTGACAGACTTCCAATTGGACTAACTAATATGTATTATAAATGAGCTATTAAACTATTTGGAAGTTATAGGAAAAGTATGATGATAAGAAAAGTATGTTGAATTATGTTTCAGTTCCTTACTATGTCATTTTATTTCTATATGAAAGGAAGTGAAGTATTTCATTTAAAAGCTCATACGTTATTTTAGGAACAATATGAAAGCTATTTTATCAAAGTTGGCATATCCATCAAATATTTGTTTTACATGCATTCTTATCAAAGGCCCATGGAGCATAAAACCTTATTGGGCTTCGCGGTTCACCATATTATATTTCAGTGCACGGGTTCTTCCTAGAAGCAGCGAGAGTGTTAGAGGTGGCAAGATTCTATGATTCTCGTTTCTTAGATTGTAGTCTTTTTGTTGTATAGTAGTTTAGCTCTTTTGTTGTATAGGAGGAATTAAGATATACTTGATCCTTTAAGCACGGATGTAATTCGGAACTTTAGTTTGTTTTGAACCCCAATTGTATGTCTTTGGGGTTAGGTTTGTAAGTAAGAGTTTTGCTAAACGTTTAGCCATGTAATATTTACACGAATACCTTAAGTTTCCAGCAAGTGGTAATCTTGCAAAGTTCAAATGAATGAATTTTCAAGGTTTTCATCATTTTTATATATTATGGCATTTATGCGAGAAAATAAGCAGGTATACAGGAAATAATTCTTGTTAAGCACCTTCAGTTTAGGTTGGTTTGTGTTAGTATCGAGGTAAACTTGATATTAACATGCCGGTCATGCTCTAAATGCTAAGTACAGGTTTAGGTCGTGACAAACTGTATCAGTGTTTTCTTCAGTGACGGATGCTGAAGACTTTTCATTAAAGTTGGCTTCAAGTTTTCCCCATGCATGCGTGCATCTATTTAGTATACAAGATTTTTCTCTTCATCTAACAAAAACCACATAAAACACCACAATTTTTACCACAATTGTTAACAAATGCTCCATTTTTTTCAATTTTCAACTAGAAAACAAAATCTGGTAAATATGTTTTTTGCATTTTTGAAGTACATAACTATATATGACGTGGCAAAGAACACAGGTTATAGTATACAATCCCAATAGTGTGGGAACTGTTTTCCACCCAATATAATGAAAGATGAGTTTTAAAGAGCAAAAGGCATTTTCTAAAAAGTTAGGAACTAAATAGATAGCTAGAAGTTAAATTCACACCACAAAAAATTTCCCAATTGTAACTTCTTTCTTCTCCCATCTGTTCTTGAAAGCTTAGATTTGTGTGAATACACAACAGCTTGTTTAAACCACCAAATAAAAATTATGGCTAGATAGTTTTTACTCTAATTTATACTAAATGCGGAAGAAGAGTAAGAAGCGCAAACAACCGTTATCACTACCCTAAGCCATATATATCCATTATCAACAATATAAAATAAAGCTTAAGAGTAGGGAAGAGAGATGTAAATACAAGTTAACATCGAAGCGTGTTATCGAAGAGAAAACCAAAGAACTCAGCCAAAAACCTTTTTGCGACTCTCCAAGTCGAAATCGATCCACTAGAGAATAAAGTTGGAGTACAAAAATAACAAAAGACCCTCTAAGCTTAGTATACTTAATGTACTTGAGCCCTCTAAGCTCTTACTACCAACTGGCTTCTCGAAACATTGTCTTCTCTAGTTTTTAGGATCCCACAATTTAGTTCGATTGCATTTGTCAATAAATGGCTCCTTCCAACACTTCCCAACAGCACCAAAATTTCACTTTACACTCAGGTTGGGTGTGGTAAGTGTTTGGATTATCAACCTCTCAAGGATATAGAGATAGAGAGGTAGGAGTTAAGGAAAACACAAGGAAATGTGTAGATGGTTGTAAGTATAACAATCTTTAACTCTCAAGTGTATTTTTTAGGGTTTTTTCTTTGAAACACACTCCTTACAATTTGTAAGTAATGAAGATATATATAGTGTGGGTAAAGACTTGGTAAAGCAAGAAACAACTTTTTGCCAAACAAAAAGTTTCGCGAGTACTTCAGATTTGCCAAACACAAATCCGAGCTTTCAATTGGTACCAACTAAAAGCTCGGATTTGTGTGAAAGCATAAGAGCTTGTTCAGACCCCCAAAAACATAATCTAAAGATCAAAATCAATGAAAAAAATTAAAGATTACTCTAGAGATGTTAATGAAATAAAAAAAAACAGTTGAATTTAGTTGGGTTTTAATGTATAAACACCAAAATAAGGGTTTGGAAGAAGATGAGAGAAGTTTAAAAAAAATGTACCACGAAATGCCCTTTAAAAAGCTAATCTGGAAATTTTCGCGGGAAGCTAGATATTTTCGCAGGTAACTTGCAGGTAAGCCCTTCTCGCAAAACTCTCTGTCCAAACTTGCAACTGAGCTTACTCATGACATGACTCGTAAAAACACCCAGAAAACATGTTTTTCACAAAAAATTAACTTGAACAATTTTGAAAAACATGGGTGATACAAATCATTTCCAAACGCAAATAAAAAGAACAAAAATCTTTTTGATTTGATCCACATGTGGTTGAGTACACACACATTACATTTGAACAAGTACAAACACACAAATGAAAAAGGCATTCTTTGAACATTAAACTTGTGTGTTGTGTGTGTAAATCAAGTATGAATTAGTCTATAGTCTAGTATGAAACTTCAATGATCAATTCAATTAAGTCATACACAACTAGTACAAAGTCAAGTGACCTATCTTATTTGTAGAAATGAACATATATGACCCTTCACCAATGTGTTTACATCTAATTGAAAGCTTTTTATTTGGCTTCCATTTTTCATACTTTTGATCAAATATAACCTAAATTTCTGAGAAGCGATGCCATGAACTTTTTCATATATATTTGACTAATAAGCTTTTGGCTTTGGCATCATACATTTTAATGTATATTTGCTATACATTTTCCTAGTCAAACTAGTTTTTGAAGTAAGACTTTTTCAGCTCTTTCTCCTTTCGGAGATTGACATTGGAAGAGCTATTTTGGAAAAGAAAAAAAATGTGAGGCAATATATAGTCACAAGTCTACTAATGTATCAAGATCAAGTAAGATTACTGGCTAATCATTCATGCAAGCTTGAAGATATATTTACAACAATCAAACGTAGATTTCTAGATGTCACTCACATTTGAAAATGTGCATACATAACAAGCCAAGCTCATAAATGCACTACGCCATTAGTACGGAGGTATTAGGCCAAACTCATATGTGAAATGTGCTCAAATATACATAATCAAAATTTTTGAATTTTCAACTTTTTATATATTTTTGTATTTTTACACACACAAAAACAAAAGCATAAAAATAAGATCAAATGCAAAAATAATGCATATAAAGAGATGCATGATGCACAAATATATGATAATGAAGCATCTAGTGCACGAAGGGTCTTACAAAGATTGAAAGAATTAGATTAATAACCAAAAGAGTATAAACTCAACCATAGAAACCCTTCTTCATCCAAACGGAACGATTGTTTGGAATGAGTATCTCATGAGAAGTGAGACGAGGGTTGGAAGAATGAGAACTGGAGATACCCGTAGACAAAGAGGTAAGGGCATTAAAGACTTTTTTCAACAACTTACCATTTTCCTCCAAATCCGGTTTTGCTTTTATAGCACAACTTCCAAAAAAACTCAAGTTTCTCTTTTCTTTTGATTCTTTTAAGAGTTTGAAATTTAGAGCAATGAGGTCTTAGATGACCAAAGGCACCGTAATGCTGACAAATAATGGGTTTAGGTCCACTAGGCCTTTTAGGTAGGGATCTAACAACATGATTTTGTTCTCTCTTCAACATAGAACATTGTGGTCTTATGTGACAAATCACACTGCAATGGTAGTAAGTAAAAATAAACTTAGATCCATTCAAATCCCTAGGATGAGACCTAAACGAAGACGTAGGCTTAAGAGCCTTTCTCTCCACTTTTTGGTTTCTTTTGTGTGGAGGAATGTCCATCGATTTGTCTTTAAAGGTAGTACTCACAATAAGCACAAAATCGGGCAACACAACATGATTACAACAAAGATTTTCTTCCCTTTTAGCAATAAGTTCAACAATCAAACACTTGGCATGCATATTAAAAGATTTATTTTCACATTTAAGATCATTAATTAGTTTGTTAGACAAAACAAGTTTAGTATCGAAGTCCACATTCAGACATTCAAACTCCTTTAGTTTTTCAAGAGAATGTTCAGCAAGTGTCTTATACTTTTTAACCAATTTGTTGGATTCATTGAGCATAACAATCAAATTATCCTTTTCACAAATGAACTTGCTCAAATTCTAATGAAAATTCTAATGAAAATTCTTAGCATTTTTCTTCAAGAGTTTGACATTTGGAATTTTAACAACACCTATAGATTTATGCAACACGTCATCACAATCACGAGGATTAACACTCATAGAGGCATTTTCACAAATACATAGCATGTTATAATTAACAACATCCATAGAAGTTTACAAAGCACTATCCATGGCAAAACATAAAGGGGTAAAGGATCACACTTAGGTAATGAAACCAAAATAAGTGTACCTGTTCTGATACCAACTGAAAGCTCGGATTTGTGTGAAAACATAAAATCTTGTTTAGACCCCCAATTAAAAATTATGGTTAGATTGCTTTTACTCTAACTTAGACTAAATACGGAATAAGAGCAAATGAGTGCAAACAACCAATAGCACTACCCTAAGCCATATTCATCCATTATCAATAATAATAATAATAATAATAATAATAATAATAATAATAATAATAATAATAATAATAATAATAATAATAAAACCTTAAAGAGTAGAGAAGAGAGATGCAAATACAAGATAAAACCGAGACGTGTTATCAAACAGGAAACCAAAGAACTTGGCCAAAAACCTCTCCGCGATCTTCCAAATCAAAATCGATCCACTAGAGAATAAAGTTAGAGTATATGAATAATAAAAGACTCTCCAAGCCTAGTCTACCCAATGTTCTTGAGCTCTCTAAGCTCTTGCTACCAACTGGCTTCTCGGAATCTTGTCTTCTCTAGCTTTCCAGATCCCACAATTCAACCTGATTGCATCCGCCAATGAATGGCTCTTTCCAATATTTCCTAACAGCACCAAAATCTCACTTTACACTCAGATTAGGTGTGGTAAGTGTTTGGGCTATCAACTTCTCAAGGATATAGAGATGGAGAGGTAGTTGAGGAAAACCACAAGGAAATGTGAACATAATTGTAGGTATAATAATCTCTAACTCTCAAGTGTATTTTCTAGGATTTTTTATCTGAAAAACACTTCTTACAATTTGTAGGTAATAAGAGTATATATAGTGTGGGTAAAAACTTAGTAAAGCAAAACACAACTTTTTGCCAAATAGAAAGTTTTGGGAGTACTTTGCAGGATGGCCTTTCCTGCAAGACACTCACGAAAACCTTCAGGCTAGCATGACTATTCATCTTCCAGTCATGTGCTCTATATGTGGCTCTTTCGCAGGTAAGCTCTTACGAGACACTCTCGAAATCCACTTGTTCATCCTTTTAAACTTGAGTCTTCACACTCTTTCACACTCATACCTTACAATTAAAAACCCACATAAATACAGAGAAATATGATTGAATAAATTACAATTAAATTTGATACAAAATTAAAGCCAACATAAAGCTTTTTTTAAAAAGGAAAAAAAATTGTAAGAAGATATATAGGCACAAGTCTACTTATGTATTAAGATCAAGCAAGACTATTAACCAATCATTCATGACAAGTTTGAAGAGCTATTTACAACAATCAAACGTAGAATTCTAGATATCGCTCACACTTAGAAAATGTATATACATAACAAGCTAAGCTTGTAAATGCAATACGTCATTAGTACGGAGGTACTAAGCCAAGCTCACATGTGATATACACAACAAAAACGATCAAATTTTTTGAGATTTTTCAAATTTTTATGGGGTTTTGAATTTTTCAACACACTAAAAAGCAGAACAATCAAAGTAGGACCAACAAAATAACAAACAAAAACTTGAAAAAGAAACATGCATGTGCGACCTATATGACAAGGATGCACAACTAAACAAAAGTAGGTCACACACAAATTTTTTGAGATTTTTCAAATTTTTATGGGGTTTTGAATTTTTCAACACACTAAAAAGCAGAACAATCAAAGTAGGACCAACAAAATAACAAACAACAACTTGAAAAAGAAACATGCATGTGCGACCTATATGACAAGGATGCACAACTAAACAAAAGTAGGTCACACAAGAGTTATGAGTCAAGGGATGATACTGTCACCGATGGTCTTACAAAGACATTCAAATCACCATCAAGGGGTTGAGTAAAGATGTCTGCCTTTTAAATTGATAAACTCCAGCAAACAATTTTCTCCTCCACCAAGTCTCAAATGAAATGATATTGAATCTCAATATGTTTTGACTTTGAATGTTGAACAGGGTTCTTGGATAGATTTATGGCACTAATGTTGTCATAGAACGCGCACATGGTATCTTGAGAGATTTCATAATCATGTAGGAGCTTTTTCATCCACAATAGTTGAGCACAACAACTCCCTACTGCAATGTACTTAACTTCAACTGTTGATAGAGACACTGATTTTTGTTTTTTGCTCATCCACGACATTAAGTTATTTACGAGGTAAAAGCAACCTCCCGAGGTGCTTTTTTTATCATCAACACACTTGACCCAATCAGCATTCGAGTAACTGGCTAGGCAGTCATTTGAATCTCTTGAGTACCAACTCTCATAGTCAGAAGTTCCATTCATATCGCAGATGGTTCTTTTGACCGCTGTTAGATGAGACTCTTTGAGTGTTGCCTGAAAACGTGCACATATCTCGACACTAAAAGCTATGTCTGGCCTACTCGCAGTGAAGTATAGAAGAATACCAATCATACTTCTATAGAGTGTTGGATTAACTTCCACATTGGCTGGATTAGAGCTTAGTTTTACTGAGGAACTCATTAGAGTGAATGCACGTTTCTTGGAGTCTAAACTGAATCTCTTTACAAGATTTTTGGCATACTTCTCTTGAGATATGGATATTCCATCTTTCCCGTTGTTTCACCTAAAGTCCTAAGAAGTAGTTTAGCTTCCCCACCATGCTCATCTCAAATTCCATCTTCATTTCTCTCGAAAATTCTTTAGCAAGGTGATCAATTGTTGATTCGAATACATTGCCATCCACATACACTTGAGCAACAAGGAGAGATTTTTCATCCCGTTTGACAAAGAGTGTTCAATTGGCTTGACCTGTCTTGAAACCATGATCTAAAATATATGAGATGAGACGATCATACCATGCTCTTAGTACTTGCTTCAGCCTGTGCTTTCTTCAATCTTAGTACATGGTCTAGAAAATGCGGATCTTAGAACCCCTTTGGTTGCTTAACAAACACTTTTTCATGTAAAAGTCCGTTCAAAAAAGCATTCTTCACATCTATGTGGTATAGCTTGAAATTCATAATACATGCTATGGGGAGAATAATTCGAATCAACTCAAGTCTTGCTATCGGAGCAAATGACTCATCAAAGTCTACGCCTTCAAATTGAGTGTATCCTTGAGTCACCAATCTAGACTTGTTTCGAACAACTTCACCGTCTTCATTGGTCTTGTTCTTAAAGATCCACTTGGTGCTGATTCCATGTGTGTCCTTAGGTCTCGGAACCAACTCTTTACATTGTTTATAACAAATTGATGTAACTCTTGGTGCATGGATTCTACCCAATTTTCATCTTTCAAGGCTTCTTCCACTTTCCTGGGTTCAAATTAAGCAAGGTAACAATGATACGTCACATGATTTACACTATAGCTCGGTCCTCTTTTCAAACGAAGTTCTTCATCCAAATCACCAATTATGTTACTTTTGGGATGATTAAGAGTTACTCTTGATGAAGGTTTCTAGGAAGTGGAGGCTTCCTTCTATTTATGGAGTATCTTAGAAAGATCCCTTCATCACTCTTGGCATAAAACTTCTCAAGATTCTCCCTATCATTGAGAATGAAGCATTTACTTCCAAATACTCAAAAGTATTTCACCTTCGGCTTCTTTTCCTCCCAAATCTCATATGACATTTTCTTCGTTCCTGCTTTGGAGAAAATCTTGTTTCTAATGTGACATGATGTGTTCACTGCTTTAGCCCAAAATTTCTGTGGAATGTCTTTGTTAAGAGGCATCACTCTTGCCATCTCTTGGATCACCTGATTCTTCCTTTCAACAAATTCATTTTGCTATAGAGTCTTTGGAGCTAAGAATTCCTTTTTAATACCATGTTCATTGCAAAATGCTTTAAATTTTGCATTCTCAAACTCCTTCCCATGATCACTCCTAATTTTGACTATGGGAATTCCCTTATCATTTTGGAGCTTTTTGCATAATCTTTTCATCTTATCACATACCTCCGACTTTTCTTTAAGGAATTCCACCCAAGAGTACTTTGAGAATTATCAACCATAACCATGATGTATCTTTTCCCACCCATGCTTTTCGTTCTTGTTGGACCCATTAGATCGACATAAATTAACTCCAATGGACGAGATGTAGCAACAACGTTTACTTTGGGATGGGATGCTTTGGTTTGCTTTCCCAATTGACATGGACCACAAACATTTGTCTTGATCTTTACAAATTTTGGCAATCTAAGCACGACTTCAAGCTTTGAAACTTTTGCCACTTTCTTGTAATTTGCATGTCCAAAATGTTGGTGCCATAACTCCAACAGATTTACTCATGCTCTCCGGCATGATACATTCGGCTTGGAAACTACGCCATAGCAATCTTCGGTGGTTCTAAGTCCCTTCAAGATTTGCACACCTTCTTCACTGAGAATTAGACACCCTTTCTTTGAAAATTGAACTAAAAAGTCTTCATCACATATTTGGGTGATACTCAGCAAGTTTGCTTTCAACCTTTTGATGTAAAGAACATTTGTCAACAAAGGAAGTCTCGAAATATCAATAGTTCCCTTTCCGAGGACTCGTGAGTGGCTACCATCTCCAAACGTCACATAACCATCCTCCTTCTCCCTAAGATTTCTAAAGAGTAATTTATCTCCGGTCATATGCCTTGAACACCCATTGTCAAGATACCACAAACATGAATTAAACACTTTCAATGCGGTATGAACAAAAAGACAAGGATGAGACAATCATTCTTGATCGTCAAAGCAAGACTCATCTTCCTTTACATTATTCATGGATGAGTGAAGTTTTCTTTTCAAACCATCAATTTTCACACAAATGTCTATTCCTTCTCTTATATTTTGCAATTAAGGAATTAAACTCACGCAAGCTATTATGAAGCTCATGATTCCTATGCTTTAAGCATTTCAGCATGTGTACAAGAATTCTAGCATGTTTTTAGACTTGAATAACTCTAGAAGCTCATTGCTAGGACAATCTCCAAAGATGCTCATAGAATTATTATCACAAACATATGAATTACACTTCATGTTGGCCTTTGTCCTAGCTACATCCATAGCAAGAAAAAGGGTCTAAGATCACACTAGAATAATGAAATTCGGTAAGTGTGCCCACTCTGATATCAATTGAAAGCTCAGATTTGTGTAAATATACAAGCACTTGTTTAGACCCCCAAATAAAAATTACAACTAGATAGCTTGTACTCTAATTTAGACTAAATGCAGAACAAGAGTAAGAAGCGCAAACAACCGCTATCACTACCCTAAGCTATATATATCCATTATCAACAATATAGAATAAAGTTTAAGAGTAGGGAAGAGAGATGCAAATACAAAATAATACTGAGACGTGTTATTGAAGAGGAAACTGAAGAACTTGGCGAAAAACCTCTCTTTGACCCTCCAAGTCGAAATTGATCTATTAGAGAATAAAGTTGGAGTACATAAATAATAAAAGACTTTTCAAGCCTAATTTACCCAATGAACTTGAGCTCTTTAAGCTCTTGCTACCAACTGGCTTCTCGAAACCTTATTTCTCTAGCTTTCAGTTCTCTTTCTCCATAAACTAATAATTGATAGGCTCTAACCAAATTGTCTGTGACCAATATTGACTGTGGTTTTTTCAAATGACTTTTTTTTTTCCCCTTTAACCAATTGCTTTCCTATTAACTTTTTAGTACTACTTATTTCACAATCACAGTTATACATTCACAAAAAACAAGGAAAATCGTTTTTTTAAGTCACCATTTTGAAGTGGAAGGAAGTAAGTTGGTGTTTTAAATAGGCTTGCCCTATGTAGGAAGTTTACAAAATTTTTGGGGTATAGAAAGTAACACAAACGTATCAGATTTTAAATTACTAAGAGACTCTATGGACACGTGATTTTAGAACATGCACACTCATGCTTGCAATGCACAATGTTATGTGACACATTTAGTAATTGGACACGTGGTATTTGTGTTCAAAATCTGAACGTATTGATATATATTTTTTTAGGTGAAAATAAAATGAAATTTACGGAATGATAACTTGTAGAAAATATTTTATGATTACAAAAAATTAACTTTTAAAAGACAACTTTTTTTTTTTTTTTTTTTGAAGGATTATGAGTCAATCTAAATAGTCATAATTTTCTTAGTGGTGCAAATTCAAATGAAGAGCCCAAAAACTCTTCATTTTATAAAAAAATAAAGGGCCTAGAGCGGATTAAAATAATTTTTTGTTCTCATTACTATAGTCAAATACACAATTTTACAAGAAATTCTTTGCCAAGAAAACTTTAAAATTGTGCTATCCAGAGTTGGTGATTTTTTAGTAGCCTAAGTATGTGTTTTGTTCTCGTTTAAAAAGTCAGTTTATTTTATTATTTATCTTTTTTTTTTATTTATAAATTTTATTGTACCTTTTAGTAATATTTATAAATCTCATTGTATTATTTCAATTAATTTTTATTTTTATCTACATTATTTTTAATAATTTTTTTTTAATTCTAATAAAATAAACACATACTTAAAGTGAATTACCATGAACCTGACAACAGATTCTTATGAGTTGGAGTCAATTATCACCTTAAAAATTTTGTTCAAGACACGTCTCAAAGTCCAATTGGTAAAGTTTTCTTAGAGCATCTCCAGCAGATGCTCTATCTCTATTTTCAGTCCAAAAAATGCCACTGTTCACATCCTGTTCACCCTCCAACAGCTTCTTCAAACACAAAATTTTTCCAAAATTTTTTTGAAGTTGCTACAGTGATTCTCTACCTTTGAAGAACACTGTTGCAACTCCAAAGCATTATTTTATCTTAAAAAAATACCCGGCTGAATAAAAAATAATTCTCTCTCGTTCCTTTTTTTTTTTTTTTTTTCGTTCTTCACTCTCTATCTCAACGGTAATATACCACAATCAAAACAAAATCACAAAACCCAATCGAAAGATTTGAAACACAAAATCAATATTTCTCATAAGCCTAATGAAATCTAAACAATAAAATAAAACTAATCAAACCAGAACAACCAAAAAAAAAAAAAAAAAACCCAACAACAAACAAAGCCGATCTGTAGAACGCCAATCTCCACTCTCTGCCGGTGATCTATGTGTGTATGAGAGAGTTTGTGTTAGATAGAGGGAGAGAGTGTTTTAGAATCAAGTAGAAATGGAAAAAGTAAAAAAAGAAAAGAAGAGATAGCTAGAGAAAAAGAGAGACAGAGAGCTGAAGAAGAACAAATGGGGCGGAATGAACTAGAAAAAGAAAAAGAAGGTAGATAGAGGAAATGTGTGGGATACGTGTATGGTGGAGAAAAAACCAAGAGAGAAAAAAAAAAAAAAAAAGAAAAAGAAACGCATGGATGAGGACAAAAGGGAAGAAAGAAAAATAATATAAAAAATAAAAAAATCTTAATTGAGACATACTACCAAAATATCTTCACAATATTTTCACAATAAATTTTAAGTAACGTATCGTTATTAGTTAATATTGACGAGTAAAAAAATAATTTCAATAGTAGGTTCAAATTAAAACTAGTAACAACTTTCTACATAAATTTTGTTGTGAAAGTATTGCGTAAAATGTTGTAAATATAACATTTTTCATTGAAAAATATTATTGTTGGGAATGAATATATGAAGAATAAATAATGATAAAAAAAGAATAAAGAATGAATGAAGAAATAATATTTAAATGAGATAAAGAATGGGATAGAGAATCTGTTGAAAAGTGTATTTGAAAAAGTGGGTAGTTAAAATGTAAAAACTACTGTTCATTCTCCAAACAGTACAAAATTTTACAAAATCTGTTGGAGATGCTCTTATATCATTGGCTTTTACTCTTTTTCCTCGATATTGGAGCTGGACCCACTGTCAATTTTAGCCACTGCAGTCTACCCTTTAGACTTTGCATTAAAAAAATAAAATAATAATGAAAATAATAAAAATAAAAATAATAAAAATAAAATAATTAAAAAAAAAGGAGAGGATAGAAAGTCATCACTTATACGCTCCGAAATTTTCTCTACAGCCATAGCTGTCGGCATGCCATATTATTTTATACGTGCTTACAATCATGAGGAAAACAACATAATTTGTGTAGTTAAGACCGACCAGGCAGTGGATATATTTTACATTGGAAAAGTGCGAATTAAATAAACTAGGGAAGCTTCAAGCGCATGGTTAAGTTAACAGGCAATATTGTAGTCACGGAGTCAATGTGCCATATTAACAGGCAAAGGAAGATGCATAACTCAGTAGAGGACTTTGGTAAGTTATTCACGAATGAGAGAAATATAAAAAATAAAAATTGGCTTCAAGTTTGTCCCCATGTACTTACAGGTTGTACTAAGTGGTATAGTTATTAGTTACAGTTAAGGGAGTTATTACCTCGACCTCGACGTGGATGGTGAAGAGAACTCCTTTGTCAAGGCCAATTTTGAAACAAAGCAAGTGAAGAACAATAACTCACTCACCAGGAAAGAGGTTATTGGATGGTTGTGATAAGAGATTTAACCAGTCAAGTTAATTGAAACAATTTAACTATTTGTAGCCCTAGGTGTGCAATTTAATAATTTTAATTCTGTTCTATTAAATCTAATTATGTGTACAATTTTTTATTTTTTTTTGAGAATCTAATTATGTGTACAAATTAGTTGTTGATTATAATGGATAGTATTATAACTCACTCACCAGGAAAGAGGTTTTTTTTTTTTTTTTTTTTTGAGAATCTAATTTATTTATTTATTTATTTTTTAATTATGTAGGAATAGGAAGATTGAAAACAAGGACATTAAATTATGGCACACCATTGGATATCATCATATCCCTTTGCAAGAAGATTTTCCTGGGATGCCAATGCTTAACCTCGGATTTGCGCTTCGACCAATCAGTTTCTTTGAGAGCAATCCGGTGCTTTAAGCCCCCTATTGTGCAGGATTACTGCATGCATTGGCATATTATTATTAGATTCCTGTTGAATTAATTTATTACCATATTATTACTATTACTATTATTATTATTATTATTATTATTATTATTATTATTATTATTATTATTATTATTATTATTATTATTATCATCCCTAACCAATGTAAGAACTAAGAAGGCCATGTGGCCATTATATCTCCATCCAAGACACAAGGATATAAATAATAGGTCTTGACCTAACCCATGAACCTACCCTAAGCTCAAGAACCCACCTAAAACCCACTTAATCTGGATAAATTCTGACCCAACTCAATTGAATATTTGGGTTAAATGGATAAAACTCAAATGGATAATTCAATTAAATGGGTTTTAATGGATAAACCACTGGATGCACAATTACCCTGTAGGAAGGAAAAATTTTCAACCTATCACGAGTTGACACATCATGCTACCAAGTCCACAAAATATAGCTAATTACAAAGCATTGCGTACTGCTGCTAAGTTTTGCTATCACTACTCAAAAACCAACAGAAATTTTCCAAGTGTCATTGAAATAGAGGCATGAAATGCATGCAAAAAAAAAAAAAAAAAAAAAAATCCCACATTAGCGCGTGTAAGCGATGACAAAAGCAATCCAACAAGCTTAAGGGACGACATAAGCAATCCAGTGTGTATAAGCGATAACATAAGTGGATCAATCAGGCTATGACATGTGTTACCAATCAAACTCCGTCATGTATTGCTCACCCACCCCCAAACTCCTATAAATAGAAGCCTTCCTAAGGCATTTCAACACATACTAAGCCATCTAAAGCACAAACAGCATCATAGAAGATTCAAAAGCACTCAGAAGTACAAAAGCTTTGCAGGAATCAAGCATCAAAGCCTTCAAGAACTTCAACCTTAAAACCCAAGAACATTCGAAGCAAAACCATCCAAACTATCAACCTAGATCTTGAAGTTTGCTAAAATCAAGCTTAGAAGTCTCCAGAAACCTCAACAAACCATAAATTAGTGAAGCTCTACGGATTCAAGCCTCTAAAACACCAAAAAACTTCCACAACAAACCTTTGAAGACGAAGAATGTACCAAGAACAAGAAGAACACGAAGAGCAAAGAATTTCTAACAAGCTCATAACCAGAGATTCATTGTAATTTTGTTTCAAGGGTCTTCAATCCATTCTTCAACCAAATTGAAGGATTTTTGGTGTTCAAGTCAAAATCACATTATTATAATTCCAACCAACAAGTCTTTCAAGGAGATCAAATTAGAGGATCACTCTTTTGTAATTTCAAAGAGTTGTACCACACTTTTATCAGTACAAATTCGCATTTGTGAAACTATTTTACTTGTTTAATTTATTTCAAACTTGAAGTTTAGTTATCTACATACCCATTTAAAATTTAAAGTTTAATACTTAAAAAAACAAAAAGCCAAAAACCCTAACAAACAAGAAAACATCACAATAGCTACAGCCAGCCACCTCTTCCTGTATCTAATGTAAACATTTTCTCCTCCATTTTCTAGGTGTTTTCTTAGATACCAAACTTGAAAAAATCTAAACACCTTTCCCTCTTCAACTTTGCCTTGTAAAACACCCACAAAATCTCACTCGCTCAAGCCAAAAGAAGAAGATCACAGATTGAAAATTGAGGAAACATCATTGGACTATGATTTGGATTCATGGCGTCAAAAGCGACATTGGAGGGATCCAAGACGATGTGCTATGATTCGAACTCCATGTCATCAAAACCATGGATCTCATCCACTCGAATACGTCTTACCATTCTATAACTACTCTATATTTTCCTTAATTTTTTACTAATCCTATATTTGGTTGCTGAGAAAAGTTAGGAGAAAGGGAAAAATAGCTATCTTAGGTTCAGTTTGGCATTTGTGTATTTGCTATTTATCTCTGTTGTAGGGCATGATTTGTTTTGAGGGAAAATATTTTTTGGAGAAAATTTGAATTAGTTTTGTATTGAAAAATCTATGTGATTTGCAATTTTCCTCAATTCTTATGATTTAATTAATATTTTTTTTACTTATCTTCTGTTTGGTTGCCAAGAAAAGTTAGGAGAAAAGAAAATCTGCAAGTTAGTTTCAGTGTTATTACCTTGAGGGAAAGGTGAATTAGTTTTGCCAAAGAAAAAAAAAACCTCAAATAATTTGCATAGTATGGGTGAGAAAATGTTGAATATCAATTTTATAATGGGGTAAATGGGTGGGTTGGAGATAAAATGGGTTGGGTAAATAATAAGTATTTAAATTTTATTTTTAAATGGGTCATAAATGAATAAGTGGGTAATTATACATCTGACTCATTCATGAGCCAACCCAAATCCTACCCAACCAGAGTGAGGCCACTAAGTGCAATAGTCTTTGAATTCTCTTGTAACCTTATTTTACAAACAGTACATTTTTATATGTACTGATTGGAGGAGCAATAATATGGGTTTTTTTTTTTTTTTTTTTTCCTAAAAGGTTTTCTACTTAAAAAATCTTAGTGTTCTCTATTAATATTTTCTACTATATGCTTTGTCATCGGTTGGCATTCTTATCACTCAAATATTGTGACAAATGCCAAGAGCTTTGTAGCTGAATTGACACTTCTCTATGTATAAAATGTTTAGAGATTCAATTAGGAAGAAAAAATTCGAGCTGCCGACTTAATAGCATATTGTAATTATCTCTAAAAAAAAAAAATATTATAACAAATCAATGAATCATTTAGAGCATGTTTGGATTGCATGAAAACTGAGTGATATCACTCAGTTTTCATGATCCATCATCCAAAACAAGTAGGGCCCACAGAGGAGTAATTGTTTGGAGTCCATGACTTAGTTTTCGTGACTCAGTTTCCATTACTCAATTCTCTGATTTTTGAGTGATGAGTTATGGAAACTGAAAACAGCTAAAAATGTGTTTTCAGTTTTCATAACTCATAACTCAATGATATATTTGTAATTAAACACACTTAGAGGGACCCATAGCCGCAACTTTTGACCATTTGACTTTTTTTTTTTTCCTTTCTTCTCCTGGGTTCAGTCTTCAGCTCCACTTCTTTTTTTTTTTTTTTTTTTTTTTTTTTCTTTTTTTCTTTTACTGGTTCCGTGTCTTCAGCTCTTCCTCTTTTTTTTTTTTTTTTTTTTTTTTCTTTTTTACAGTTTCGGTCTTCAGTTCGTTTGTTTTTTTTTTCTTTTCTTTTACTGGTTCGGTCTTCAAATCTTCCTTCTTTTTTTTTTTTTTTTTTTTCTTCTTTTAGTGGTTCGGTCTTCAGTGTTTTTTTTTTTTTTTTTTTTTTTTTTTTTTAACTAGATTCGGTGAGTTTAGGTACTTGAAAAAAAAAAAAAAAAAAAAAACTGAACTAAGTGACAGGTATGGGGCCCACAAAAAGTGTGAAAAATATTGAGTGATGACAAGTGAATAATGGTGCCAAATGGGTAGGATATTTTAAGTGATGACTGATGAGTGAAGAGTGACGAGTAAAGAGTGACGAGTGATGAGTAAAGAGTGACGAGTGACGAAAATTGAGTGACATTTTTTTTTAAACCAAACAAGCCCTTAGTTTTCCCTAACCCGTCAAGTCAAATAAATACCATGGGATATCATCTTCGTGTCCCGAAACTCAGTCCCCTCACAAGATTTTCAGGTGATGATGCCAATGCTAACAATGAATTTGAACTTCGAGACTGACCAATTAATATATTTCTTTGAGTGGTAGAGGACAGAAGCACGGGGTGCTACAACAGTATCTGGCCACACTACCCCTTAGCTTTTGTAGTCAAAACTCATATTATGAAAACAAATGCTGGACCACTGGATTCTTGGGAGATCCTTTCTATAGTCTGGTTAATATGAAGTCCATGTGAAGAATAAGAAAAGTAGACACATCAGTTTTTAAAGCTTATAAAATTTGTGATATCTTTATTCCGTATCATCCTAAAAAATCAAGTAGAATTTAGAGTTTTTAATTTTTAAGTTGGAGTAGAATTTCTATTATATATAAAAAAATATTAATTCTTTCACCCTTCTTTTAAGTATATACATCCGAAAAGCAAGGAGGTTGTATATGTCCAATAAGAAAAAGAAATAATTTAGAGAAATTTTACAATATTATTCGGGCCCACTATTGAGCGCTGATATAATGTTTCTACACAATAAATTATCATTTAAAATTTGTTTTAAAAAATTGAAAATAGTATAGATGTAGCATTTGTTTTTATTTATTTATGTTTCTAATCTATTAACAAGTTCTAGGTTTGAATGGCTAGCTAGCTACAAGGAACCAGTAGGAAGCCAAAAGTAATGTTTCATGGTGTGGTCTATTATAAATTTAAGAGGAAAGAGTATATGTTATCCTGTTCTGGGAGCAGCCACTAATTTTCTGATATTAATGTTAACCCTAATAATTAACATGGAAGTTTTGTCGCATGCAATTTTTTCCTTTAATAAAGTAGGTAGCAACGAAGAAAATCAAACTGGTTGATTTGGTTCATTCTGCAGGAATAGCCGAATAGGGATATTGATGACAAGGACATAGTGTTATGGCACACAATAGGCTTCCACCATAGCCCTTCCCAAGATGAATTTCTAGTGGTGCCGACTTTGAATGGTGGGTTTGAGCTCCGTCCTTCAAACTTCTTCGAAAGCAACCCAAATCTTGAATTTAAGGCCTCCTAAGCCTGTGGACTTACCCACATGCAATGCCACCACTCCTTAGAGGAGGAAATTAAAAAATAATCGGAATAACTAGCATCTTCGGTAGAAGATCTAGATAAATGTTATTTGTGCTATTAGATATTCTAAATAATTGTAAACTTTTATGTTGTTTTTAGAATAAGAATTTGAAAAACTATTAGAACTTTTAAAATGGTGGAATTTAAATTTGTGGGAATTTCAATCTTATCAATTAAGCTTTTATTAATTTCCTGGGTATATCCCTTCTCAAAAAAAAAAAAAAAAATTTCCTGGGTATATCTGAGAGTTAGGAATTTGAAGTATTAAATTAGTTACAATAAGTATGGTAACAGGGATGATAATGCATTGGTGACATTGAAAATATGGTATCATG
Source organism: Castanopsis chinensis (assembly GCA_032878915.1). NCBI lineage: Eukaryota > Viridiplantae > Streptophyta > Magnoliopsida > Fagales > Fagaceae > Castanopsis > Castanopsis chinensis. The sequence continues at coordinate 307,017 of JAVQMG010000112.1, read as the reverse complement.
GTATTGGTGGTGGTGAAAATAATAGTGAAATCAAAATAGTTTGTTCTTGGTGGTGGAGACAGTGATAACGGTAATAGCATAATACTAACAACATTATTGCTAAGACTATAGTCTTAGCAATAATGTTGTTAGTATTATGCTATTATGTTAATTTGGTAGTGTTGGTGAAGTTGATGGCAGCTATGGGTGACAAGCGGTGGTGGTGGTTTTGGTGGTGATAGCCACTTGTGTTAAAATATGATGTTATTTTTTATTTTTAATACATGTTGCAATATTATACCATCAATGAAATTTGTTCGGAGAAGTGTTTTGAGTTTTGACTACTAGATGAGAATGAGGTGTTAATTTTTACTACTAAATCTTCACATTTTCATTTCACAACATTAGGCCGTTGTACAAAACACTTCTTCAATAACGACACTAATGAATTTCGATATGTCTCTAGCATTATTTGCGTTTATTTTTTTGAAACCAAGATTTTGAATTGAAAATTAATTTCTGTTTTACTAAAAAATTTAATATCGTTCTTGTTTTCTTTAGTAATAAATCATTATTTTTTTATTTAATATTAAATATATAATAAAAATCCGAACTATTTTTTATATCCCACCAAGGAAAAAAGAAAAAAGAAAAAAAGAAACAAGATCCTCGTTTCAAAATATATACGTAAAATATAATGGTGGTTGACTCACTTGCCGTCTTTAATCAAAGTGACATATCCCCGTTTTAAATATATATATATATATATATATATATATATATATATATATATATTAAGGCCTTTATTATATTAATTGTGTGTTTCTTATTGACAGCTCGAAATTTGTGTGAATACACAAGAGCTTGTTTAGATCCCTAATTAAAAATTATTGTTAGATTGTTTTTACTTTTATTTAATCAAAATGCTAAACAAGAGTAAATGTGCGCAAAGAACCAATAACTACTCTAGTGCATAAATAAGAACAACAAACAATAAAAGTAAAGTACAAGAGTAAGGGAAGAGAGATGCAATCCTAAAATAACACCAAGATGTGTTATCGAAGAGAAAACCAAAGAACTCAGCAAAAAACCTCTTCGCCGCCCTCTAAGTGGTAAAATCGAGCTACTATAAAATAAAGTTGGAGTACACGAATAACAAAAGACCCTCTAAGTCTTGTCTACCCAATGTACTTGAGCCCTCCAAGCTCCTATTACCAACGGTTTTCTGGGAGCCATGTCTTCTCTAACTTTTCGAATCCCATAATACTTCCGATTGCATCCGCCAAGCCTTACCGACTTCTTTTGCCAAATCCCCAAAGTTTCCCAAGCTCCAAAACACTCACTATACTCTAAAAAGGTGTGAGTTGTGTTTGGGTACAAATCTCCTCTCAAGGTATGATAATGGGAGGGGGAAGGAGAAGATGCTAGAATGATTTTTTACTAAGGATAAGTAGCTCTCTCTCTAAAAGATGGGTGTGTGTGTTGTAGAAAACATATCTAAGATTTTTTTTTTCTAAATGACCTCTCATGCTTTTGTGGATAATGAAAGTATATATAGTATGAGTGAAGGATAAGAAAGTCATACTTAAAATCTTTTAGGCAGAATGTTTCGCAAGTATCTCGCGGAAAAGCCTTACACGCGAGACACTCGCGAAATTGATAGTCTGGCATAACTTTTCAGCTTCCAGCATGCGCTTCTCACGTGACTCTTTCATAGGTTGGCTTCTCGCGAGCTTCTCACGAAATCAACTTGTTCATCCAATACATGCTTGATTCTTTACCAACTTAGTACTAAACTCAATATAATAAAATTCCACAAAATACAAGAAACAAAAATAAAGCAATTACAACATTTTTTATCATGTAATAAAGCCAACACAAAACATAGTTATAAATCATAATTTTACACTTATAGAGCATGTTCTACTCTGTCTAGATAGGACGTAAAACATGTGTTTTACGCCCACCAATAATGGATCAACACATCTTCATTTTATTAGACAGTGAATATAATATCTCATTCAATCCCAAAATGTATCATACCTCTGTCACAGGTGAGTTGCTGAACACTCTATCTCAAATACCAAATTTAATAAAAAAATAAATTAAACCAAAAATTTGCAGACAATCAAAACCCAATCTTATGAAACTTCTGCGTTTTGATTAGGTTTTGATTTTCTGCAGATTTTGGGTTTAATTTTTTTTAATTAAATTTGGTGTTTGAGAGGGAGTGGTAATGTGTCATTTATTTTTTTATGGGTAAAAAACTAAAAATATTTTAGGGGCCATTTGGTAACGTTGTTATAATAATATTGTTTGTATCTTTTAGAAATACGTATGGGTAAAAAGTGTGTAAAAATGTGTATAATATTGTTTTAAAACTAAAAACATGCGTTTAAACACATATATCAAACATGCCCTTAGCTTCCACAGTCCACACTACAACGATTTTCTTTGATGTTATTTTCTTAAAATAAAAATTATTAATGATTGTGTTTAGTAGCTAAGTAAATCATTAGGAAAAAACTGCATAAATCTTCTCCGCTCTGTGCTTGGTTGCCTAGAAAATTAAAAGGAAAAGCTAAACAAAGTTTCATCTCCCTTCAGTGTTTGCTAGCCAAGAAAATCGAAAGGAAAATCCTCATGTTCTTCACAAAGAAACCCAAAAAACACTCAATGGCCTTTATTCAAACACATTGGCCAAGGCCCTATCCTCTAACACAAAATTGTCATCAACCACCACATCAAACTCCAAATGCCCACTACAGCCACACCCAAAATCCAGTCAACCCAACTGCCATTTTAAAAGGATAAAAAAAATTACTGAAAGAAAGAGAGAGAGAGAGAGAGTGTGTGTGTCAGCAGCTCACGTGTAACAGAGGTGTATTACAATTTGGGATTAGATGAGATATTATGTTCACTTTCTAATAAAATGTTGATTGTTGATCCATTATTGCATATCCGGATAGAACATGCACTTCCATTACAAACTCCACTCCAAAGTCCGAACTATATCTCACACAACAAAAACAAAGCTCTGTTTCAGTGACACTCATAGCTTCAACCTTCACTGTATCATTTTCACTTCTCTTCCTCCTCTCCATCCCAAGCATTCTCTCTCACTCCTTCGACCCCTTCACCCCCTTAGAAATAAAACAAGTAACCAAAATTATCAAAGGATCTAGGGTGGGCTCCTTGGCAAACCTTACCTTTCAATATGTAGGCTTAGATGAGCCAAGCAAATCAACCATTCTTTCATGGCCTTCAAACCCCACCAAGGAACCCCCACCTCGTCAAGCTTTTGTTATTGCACGAGCTTATGAAAAATCCTACAAATTTGTCGTAAGTTTATCCCATGGTTCAATCATTTCGCAGCACATTTATAATGGCACTGGCTTCCCTTTACTGAACCTTGAAGAACAGTCTGCCGCAAATGACTTGGCATTTAAATATCCACCATTTATCAAGTCCATCAAAAAGAGAGGGCTAGATATAAAGGATGTGGTTCCTGCAGTTTTCATGGTGGGATGGTACGGAGAGAAAAGCATGAGTGGGAGGGTTGTTAAGGTACTCTTTTTCTACACAGGGGGCACGCCTAATGGTTAGACCTATTGAGGGTATTGTTGTACTTGTGGACCTTGATAAGATGGTGATTATGAAGTACTCTGATAGTGAAGTGGTACCAATACCAAAATCTAAGGGTACTGAATATCGAGATTCAAAGATGAGGCCACCATTTGCAGTTGAAACAAAGCATATCACTGTTGTCCAGCCTCATGGTCCCAGATTCAAGATCAATGGTCACACCATAAGGTAAACAATAAGGCCACACAAATTGTATAACTTTTTCCCATCGCTGAATTAAGATTTGATTGAGCTATAATAAAAATGATGTCAGTACTTATCTCATATTAAAGTGTCATTACACTAATCACAGTTTGTTATCTTAATAAGTTATGAAAATTGTTATCTAATACTATATATAAAAGCAGAAGCCTTTAAGGAGGTGCTGCCACGTTAAGAAAAATGCCTATCTAAAAATCAGACACGTATAACCTAAAAAAGCGATATATTATAGTGCTTGGCACTGTTACACAACGTTTAAAAGTCTCTCTTATAAATAACAAAAAAAGAAAAAAAAACTGTTAAAATTAAAGGGTACATGGAAACAAAATTAGAGAGGCGATGAAAGAAAGGGACACGACGAGCAGGGAAAGAAGCAGAGAAAGAGGTAGAACGGCAAACTCAACATCAATTCAGCCAAGTTTACGGTTAAATCCATCCAAAATCCCGATCATTACAACGTTTGGAAGCCCGATTTACACGTAAAACCCAAAACTACCCACTGCCGATAAACCTTTTCTTCTTCTTTGCCTCTTCCTCCACATTGAAGCCATTTTCTCTGCCTCTCTCAATTCTCAAAACCCCTAAACCATAACCCATCGCCGCTCTCTCACTCCTTCAGCATCCCACCACCATCATATACTGATGAGTTTTTATCTTCGATTTAAGTTTGTTTATTAATTAAGATTAGGGTTTGATATTATGTTTGGATTGATTTCGATTTTGGTATTCAAATCAAGTTTTTCTCTTCAGACATTTTGATCAGGCTTTGAGGCACGCCGAAGACCCTAACACACAGAGAGACCGAGAGCGAGAGCAAGAGTTCCCAAGAATGGTGACACGTTTCCTTCCATTTTTTAGCAGACCCAAAACCTAGGCAAAACGGTAAAAAGAGAAGGCATGGAGTGGGACTGGGGAGAGAGAAAAACCTGAGACCGTAGAAGAAGAATAATAGAGATTGAAAGAGAGATAAATCCCAGGGTAGCCACCATCGTCACATGGCTGGAACCGTTATAGGTAAAGGTTTTCTTTATTTTATTTTTAAAACTACACGATAACTATGATTTATGTTTGGGTGTTTGATCGTATAGGTTCAATTTAAGCATTTGGGTTACATTTGGTTTTGATTAAGGTTATTAAATTAGATTTGGTTTATGGTTGGGGTATTTGTGTTGTTCATTTGTGTGGACGACTAAATTCCTCGGTTGGAAATGAGCCAAACAAGTAAAATAGTTCCGCAAATGCGAATTTGTATTGATGAATGTGTGGTACAATTCTCTGTAATTACAAAGAGTGATCCTCTGATTCGATCTCCTTAAAAGATTTATTGATGTGAATTGTGGTGATGTAATTTTGATTCGAACACAAAATATCCTTCAATTTGGCTGAGGAATGGATCGAAGATCTTTGAAACGGAATTACAATGAATTTCTGACTATGAGCTTGTTAGAAATCCTTCGTTCTTCATGTTCTTCGTGTTCTTCGTGCGTTCTTTGTCTTTGAAGGTTTGTGGTGGAAGTTCTTCGGGGCTTTGGAGGCTTGAATCCGTAGAACTTCATTGATTTGTGGTTTATGAGGTTTCTGGAGGCTTTTGAGCTTGATTCCAGTGAACTTTGAGATCTAGGAGGATGATTTGGATGATTCCTCTTCGAATGTTCTTTGTATTTGAAGGTTTGTGTTGGAAGTTCTTCGGGGCTTTGGAGGCTTGAATCCGTTGAGCTTCGTTGATTTGTGGTTTAGAAGGTTTTTGGAGGCTTTTGAGCTTGATTCCAGTGACCTTTGAGATTTATGAGGATGATTTAGCTTCGAATGTTCTTCGTATTCGAAGGTTTATGGTGGAAGTTCTTCAGGGCTTTAGAGGCTTGAATCTGTAGAGCTTCGTTGATTTGTGGTTTATGAGGTTTCTGGAGGCTTTTAAGCTTGATTCCAATGACCTTCGAGATCTAGGAGGATGATTTGGATGATTTAGCTTCGAATGTTCTTTGTATTCTAAGTTGAAGTTCTTGAAGTTCTTGGAGGCTTCAGGGCTTGATTCCAGCAGAGCTTCTGAATGCTTCTTTGATGCAGCTTGTGCTCTAGATAGCTTGGTGTCCTCCTATGTCTTGGTGTCCTCCTCCTCCTTAGATGATTTCAAATGCCTTAGGAAGGCTTCTATTTATAGGAGTTTGGTGATAGGTGAGCGACATATGGCGGAGTCTGATTGGTGACACATGTCACAGCTTGACTGGTTTGCTTGTGTCATCGCTTACACGCGCCGGATCGCCTGAGTCATTGCTTACACGTGCCGACTCACTTGCATCATCGCTTACACGTGCCTGGTGGACTTGGTGGCATGACGTGTCAGCTTGTGATAGGCCGGGAATTTTCCCTCTCTATAGTTTGGTTTTCATTAATTTTTCAATCAAGGTAGAAAGCAGAGAGTATTTTTGGTCTCTTTAATTTCTTTACGCTTCTCAAATGAGTATTTAGGTTTTTTTTTTTTTTTTTTTTTTTTTAAACTCTCTCTTGGACTCAGTGGTAGGTTTCATTTGTCATTGATTGATTTCAATTCCGATCTGTGTAATAAAAAATTAATGGGTTTTTCTTTAGCTTTTCTTTTTATGGGTTTGTAGGTGGAAAGGCAAATCATTGGAATTTCTGTTCTTAATTTTAATTTCTTGGGTTTTGTTTTATTGATTATTGTTTTTTGGTTAGAATTTTTTCCCCTGTTTAGTGGATTTTTGTTAGATTTAGTTCCTGTTTCTGATCTTAATTTTAACTTCTTGGGTTTTGTTTTGTTGATTATTGTTTTTTGGTTATAATGTTTTTCCCTGTTTGATAGTTTTTTGTTAAATTTTTAGAAAGTATCAAATGTTATTGCTTTATAATCAATCTTGTGGTCTCTTTTGCAAGTAGTTATGTACTGCTCCTATTCATTTAAGGGGTAATTTAATCACTGATCTCTATCTTAAGCACATATATGGTTTTGATCAAGGGCTAATTCATTTGAAATGTTTGTAGGGAACGTTAATACATGCAAGCATCAAGAAGCAGGCACTTTTACCAATGCTTTGAGCTCTAGCCCCACTTTATGCAGTTGAGATGCTCTTAAAATCATATGTGTCCAATCTTTCTCCTCTCTTTCTAATTAATAGTTTATATTCAGTTCTACTTTTTTTTATGTTTTTTCTTCTTTTTTTGATTTAATTTTGTGAATTCTTATCTAGGTTCATGTGGCTACCACGTAGAAACTTGATTTTAGTGTATAGTTTCTCTGTAGAAATTGATTCGTGTGCTTTTAAATTCTGGATATAATTTTGAAATTCATAAGGAATTTTAACTTCCAATTCTCATTGGATTCTATTTGGGATTTATAGATTTAATTTGAACCAAGATGGAATCACAATGGACATTGAGATTGTGTATTTGAAATTTTAGGGGAAACTAAGCTATGGGTTTGAATTTTAGAGTTTGGTCTCAGGTTCTGTCCAAACAAAAAAGATTTATACCAGACAACAACAGTGGCTACCACTGCTGCATAAGATTGGTTTAACTATCAATCTAGGCTTGCATAACACAACCATTTGGACGAAATAATATTCTATCTTGAATAATTTGTGCATCATGAATTGTATTCTCTCAATTGTAGAGGATGAAGAAGCTTTTGATTTAATATGTTGTATTGCTTGCTTCTGAAATGATGGACGGTCATTGACTTGCTATGCATGTTGCCTATGTGGAGTTTTATTTACAATCACTCTCTCTCTAAAATCAAATTCTGAATATTTAAGTAGTCAAAAAAATTTATAAAAAAATGTTTGTTGTTGTAGAGTAAACTAGCAAAACATGAAAAGGTTTTCGATTTGGTTTTAGGTGAGTCAATAATTTTGTTTTGCTGAAATAATTTAATTATAGTTCTTTTTTTGCTTTTTTTTTTTCAATTAATCATATGTCTTCCTCATGTATTGTATACTATTTTGTATTAACAATATGAAAACAACACAGTTATATAGAAGCCTCAACACTAGAAAAAAAAATGCATTTAATCCTATGCAACACTTAAATCAAATGAAACCATGTTGAGTTCAAGTGTAAAAGAAGGGTTGTCAATGTAATAGTGTATGAAAATTGGCAAATGTCTTGATTTCATTGGATGAAAGTTAAGTTCAAAGCTAAATTATCTGGCTAGCTTTTTTTGTTTTTGTTTTTGGGCTTACAAAGTAATATTCCTATAATCGTTTGATGATTTTATAGCTATTTAATAAAATGATATTGTTGGGAAATTTAGACCCCGGTTGATAGAATTAACAAGTTTTAAATCCAAGTTGTTAATTAGATTTATTATGCATAAAACTTGTTAAAACAAACAAACATCAATATCATGTCAAAACTAAGTGCAGCGGAAAAATAAATAAGACAAGATATGATGACCCAGGAAAACCAATGAAACCAACCAGTTTCACAGTAAAAAACCTGGGGGGAAACCTTCCCGAAAAGCAATCCACTATAGTAAAGAGAAGTTTCAGATCTAGTACAAAACCTTTGTCACTAGACTCTACAATCCCCGTAGATGAACTCACAGCAGAAACCTTCTACTGCTTCAGAACCTCTAAACTCTTCAATATATGAACACCACCCTTTGATGCACGGATCCCAGTACGTGACTAACTCCTTTGCACGAATCCCAGTACGTGACTCACTCACCAACTTGAGGAAGAAGAATGTTGGCTGCAAAGTTCTTCACTTCATACACACGATGAAGATTAAGAAGCACTTGGTTACAAAACCCTAAGGCGCAAAGACGCAGTAGCTTCTTTTAGAGAGAATAAGGCTTCAGTCACCTTTTGCATGTGTTCTCCTTGTATTCTCTTGTGTGACGGCCTAAAAAATATGCCTTATATATGCCTAGGATTGTGAGAAAAGAAACCCTACACAAATACAAAAGCCTGGCCCAAAAATCAGATCTGAAAATTCTGATTTCCGTAACCTCGATCGATCGGGCTCGATAGATAGCAGGTGTCGAGCCTCATTAATTCTCGATAGATACCTCGATCGATCGGGCTCGATAGATAGCTATCTGTCCAGCAGCTATCCGCAGGTGTCCAGCAGCTATCCGCAGGTGTCCACCAGGTGTCCAGCTTTAGTACACACTTTTTCTTCACTTGTTTCTTGGTCCAATCTTCATGGCTTTAATACTAAACTTGAACAACATGTTCTTTGAAGTATTAAACACATCCTAGATCTATCCAAATACAAGTAAAATGCGTTTTGTCAAAGGATTAGCCAACTACATAAAATAACGACATATGTTAACAAACTTGAACTACATATGTCCTAACAGATATGTTATTTTCTTTTGTTTTGTTTAATTGAGGATTACATGGTTTGATAGATTGGAGTCACATATATTCCCCAAATACCAGGTCCTTTTTTAGATAGTATGTTACCCTACTATTTTTTCTGTTTGGTTAATGGGAAATTGTGAAAATAGCAAAGGAGAAGATCGGAATTTTGGGGTTTTTAAGTTTATTCGTGAGTCAATCATTTATGCAATTTACACTTCATTTGACTAGATTTAGTCCTTAATTCTCAAATTTTGGGTACCTTTTTATCTTTCTCCTTGGTTGGCTGGAAGTTCAAGATGGTAAAAGAATAGAATATTTTTAATATTGTTAATGTTAATGTCGAATTTGGCATAAGTGATGTTATTTTGGGCTAGCATTAGGCGCTATCATTTGCCCAGCCAGTAGGCGCAAAACCAATAATATAGATCATTAGATAACTCATGTTGTAATCTTTTCAATATAATTTTTTTTAGTCTTACCAATCTGAGATTCTAAATTAATTTGTCAAAGGGTTCAAGTGAGGTTTGACTTGCATTGTAAAACAGATGGTGAAGATTAGCTCTTTTTGGTAGGGTTTCTAGATGTTTCTTGCATGTTTATAAAGCTTGCCAAGGTGGTGAAGGAAAATTTTTAATTATTCAAGTAGGAAGTAATTTTTGTTATAAATGGGTGTTAATTTTGAAGGGAATTTCAATGTAAAGAAGACGTTTCTGTAGTTGGGTATGACGATAATGATGATGCTGGTGGCAATAATGTTCCCTCATCAAGTAGATTTTTCATCTTATTATTGCAATTTTTTACCAAAAGCACTATTTTTCACCCTAACAAAAATCTGATTGTGTTTTTTTTCTTTTTTCTTTTTTTCAGCTAGCCTAGATTCCTTGTGTTAATACTTACTTACATATCATTCATGTTGAGCTGGCTGTGTTTGGTTTCTGAAATATTGGAGTAATGTAATGTGCTATTGGATTGGTTTTGATTAAGGTATTTGGGTTAAAATTCATTTTGTTTTGGGTTATTAACCAAATCCAAGTTAGTTTAGGTTGTAATGAAACTGTAAGTGGTATGTCAGTATAGACTTTTTTAATATTAAATAATCACATAAGAACTTTTGCGGTGGAATATAGACTCAACAAGTCTATGTGCTCAGTGCTCTGTACCTTAAGTGGCCAAATAGTGATCACCTTAATTTTTACAGAATAATTAAGCATTATCATCACATGAGGCTTTTTTGTGTGTGCGTGTGTTTGTTTTGGGCAGTAAAATATATTTTACTGTGAAGGATACTTTGATGAACACTTCTTTCATTCTTTTTGGTCTTTTTTATATAGGTTAGGGAAGAGTTTTAGACTTGCATTTTTTTTTTTCTAGCTAAAAGTACTTGCCTCTGTGTAGTAAAAAAAAATTCTGTTGAGGTTTTGGACTTTCTTATTGTCAAGGATACTTTGATGAACGTTTCTTTCATTTTTTTTTTCTCTTTTTTATATGGGTTAGGGAAGAGTTTTAGACTTGCATTTTCTTTTCTTTTCTTTTTTCCCCCCAGCTAAAAGTACTTGCCTTTTTGTAGTAAAAAAAATTCAGCTGAGGTTTTGGAATTTCTTTCTTCAAGCCAGTGAGTTAAGCTGCTTAGATTTGGTGCAAATGTGAGTTGGGTGTTTTGTCATTTGATGAATTGCCTTGAATGTGTTTGATTATTGTTGTCAATCAGACTCACATAAGAGTTGTGAATGAGATCTACACTACTTTGACTCAAAAGAACAAAAAACCCAAGCCCTCTCTCAAAAGTATTTTTAAAGAACGGAGAATGCCAAGAAGAAATTTGCACTTGACCATAAATTAGGATTTAATATTGGATTAACTCAAATAATTATGTAGACTGTTTAATCTATCCTTATGAATTGTTTTCCCAGTTTCAAGCTTCTTTTTTTTCTTCTTTCTTGAGTAAACAATATTTAACTTCTTCTTTTCTTTGTTTGCAGCATCATCCTGATGCCAAACTCGGTATTTACTGTCAAAATCAAAGTTTGAGAGGGAATTTGTAGCTTGAAAGTGGATGGATTTATTTCATCTTTGATTACTATGTTTTCAGTTATTGTAATTTTTCGACTAAGTCAATATAGTGTATTTAATTATATTGTAGCTGTTTGGATCAGTTATATATCTGCTTGAATGCATCAAAATTTTCCTTATAATTTCTATTGAATTTTGCATAAGAATTTGTATCATGACTATAATGTAGTGATGTCAAATATGGTTCACCAGTTTTTTCATATTTTCAAGGTAAAGTTTTAAAGCAATAAAGCACAATCTTGATATAGAAGTTTGATAATCTTATACAAGTTGTTTTGGTATTGCATGTCATATTATATAGGCTATTGTTTTCTTCTCATCATCTATTGAGTATTTTTTTTTTGGAGAAAATCTTTTGAGTAGTTGAATGCATGCTCAGTTTCTTAATGGAACACTATGGTGTAGTTTTTGTAATTTTTAATCTTTAAATGTCATCCAAACTTCTTCTCCAAAAAATAAAAAATAAAAAAAAAATAAATAAATAAAAAATCCAAGGGTTAATAATTTATGACAGCATTATACACTCCTTATCAAGGGTTAATAAATTATGACAGCATTATACCCTCCTTATCAAGGGTTAATAAATTAATAAGTCTTAAACTATCAAAATCTTGCAAATGTTCACAAAGTAATTGGTTTTACTTAAGATATGCTCAATCTGTTTGTTGGGAAAGGTCCTTAAAAGATATTCCTTCAACATATATACTTGGTTATGCGTGACTTTAAATGAAGCTAAGCATTGTTGGGCACAGAAATTTAATAGCAGAACAAATTATAAATGTAACGTATATACTTGGATGCATGTAGTGGAAGCATGAGAACTACAATTATATTGAATGTAAAGTTTATTAATACATAAAATGATCTCGCGCATTACGCAGGTTAAAAGCTAGTGTGTATAATGTTATTAGCCAGATGATGAATGAAATAAGTTAATGGTTGTTTATTAATTAAAACTGAGGATTTCAAAATATAATTTTTGAATGTTGGGTTTCAATTTTTATAAAACAAGTACCTTTTTATTTCAAGTTAAATGAAGAATATCATTTACATAGTTAATTTAAGAATTTAATTATGTTCTAGATTTGATAGTGTATGACGTGTCAAGTTATTCAAAATTTTAAATTATGTGGCACTGAATACTCTTTAATCTTGCAATATATAGTATATATCATAAAATGCATCCTTTTAAATGGAAATGATCTTAATACAGTTTTTTTGTGATAAAATTAGTTGGGCAGACTAGAATTTGCACCTTGCCTTTGATGTCTGAGCTGGTCTTGTTATATCTCTAGCTGCAATTTTCAATTCCATTGAAGATAAACATCACCAAGTCCTATATAAAGGCCATGTTTTTGAGCTATTTGTGCCCTACATAGATCCCACAAAGGAATGGTACTATCGAACATTTTTGGATACTGGAGAATTTGGGCTTGGCTTGAGTGTCGTATCTCTTCAATACCATACAGATTGCCCAGCCAATGCAATCTTCATGGATGGGTACTATGCCAATTAGGATGGAGAGCCTATTAAAGTTTCAAATGCATTTTGTGTATTTGAGCGATATGTAGGCTGTTAGGATGTGTGTCCTTAAATCCTATTGTATGATGTTATATATTTTATTATGTATGACATTATGTATGGCTTAATGTTGTGATTGATAAAGTTGTTTTATTATTATTTGAAAATAATGGCAACATGAATATTGAGACATTATTACATAGTTCATGAGATGCATAGTATGTGACTTATGTGATTTAGTCACAGAAGATATAAATCACAAGTTCTTTGTAAATTCAGAATTATAGTACATAGTCGGTGATGAAATTGAGCATTTCATCTGCGAAGACTATAACATATTAACTAAGATGATTTGTCTTGATCATGGAAATGGAGATTTCTAGTTGGTATGTTGATATGTTTTAAGAGTTAAAACATATTGAACAGAACCGATGCGAGATTTATTATTTTCCTAGTGATTGTCAATTGAATAATAGACTCATGACTTATATTTGCATGAATTCTTAATCCTAAGAGGATAATGGACCTTATTATGAAGTGTAAGTTGCTTTGATATATTAGGAGTGAGATCTATAGTTATGGTTAAAATCTTAGCATGTTGGGTAGCCACATTTAGTGTTGATGGAACATATATTCTCAAGATAGAATTCATAGTCTCTTGACGAAGATACAAAATATTCTCTTGAGATAAGTTTAATAGGTTTGTTATTCAGAGAGTTGGGCCTAATCACTTTAGTAAGGAGTTACTAAAGCATATATTTATGAAATTGGATTTCATAAATATATGATGAATAACTTAAAGAATTAAACCGGGTACTCAAGAAATTAAGATGTAGTAATATACAAAGTGGCAATCTATTTTCATGACTTTGTATTACTATGAATATTTTATGAAGGAGTTGCATGTATAATAAAGTCTTGGGATATAATTTATAAATAAGGCTTAGAGTACAACTATATTTATATAGTGGTATTAAATATAATTAATGGTAATTTTGGACTTGTCAAGAGTTGATAGAAAAACCCAAGGCCTATTGGAGCTAGTGTCTTATTGGTCCCTTTTGGTCCCACTCCAAGCCACACACTTAAACCCAATTGGAAAGGCCCAAAAGGCCAACCCAATTAAGTAATCAGTTAAATACAAAGGGAGAAACATACAGAATTTTCTGTAGAAATTTTTAAGAACATTATTGCGAAGTGGTGTAGTTAGTGTTAGACACTTTTTGACATTCTCCCTTTGGATCTAATTGAGAGACCACACATCTTGGGCGTTAGTGGAATTGGAGTGAAGATTGAAAGTATTCCCAAGTGCTTCTAAAATTCAGTTTTGAAATTCATCGCTCTAAGGTACACTATCTTGTTCTCAAATTTTGAAAATTATATAGTGCATGTTAACTTTTATGAATGAAGTAAATCTGTTATTTTTTCACTGCGTATGTCTTGTACGCGATACAAGCATGTTATTTTTTCATCACAGGCAACATAGCTTGGGGTCACACAAAGACAATTATCATTATTATTTTTTAACTATGTGCTAAAGTATACAACAAACAAAGTATATACACATGGGTGTGGAAAGGGGGGCTAGAAATCGAGAAGAAAAGGACAAAGAAGAGAAATAGGGTTATGAACAGTTTCAAACCTAGGATTTAATTCCTTATAAAATTTAATTTTTTATTATTTAAAAATTGGTTAAATTTTTGTAACACATGACACAAAAATAAAAGTATAGATGTGCCTTGTGTGTGTGAGCATATGGTATGCGTTCACATTTACATGCAACATAACACAATAAATGTAAAAATTAGGAAATTAAATTCAACTATTTGTAAAAAAAAATTTCACAAAAAAATAATTGCATTAAAAAAATATTTTTTAAGGGAGTAGCAATGCTTTTTGGTTATTTCTCTCTCTCTCTCTCTCTCTCTCTCTCACTGAAAAATAAGTAGTACTACTTATTTTTTAGTTTCATTTTACCCTTACTTTCCTTTGTTTTGAATGTTAAAGTAAGAAAAGTAAAAGAATTTTTTTTTTAAAGTATATTTCCTCAAAAGTGTTCAAAACATAAAAGAGATTATAATCAAATAAATTTTTTCTATGAAATATATCAACAACAAAATTTGTAAGTAATTGTAATAGACTGTTTTATATTTTCTGTTTTTGAAAAAAAAAAAAAAAAAACAAAGTTTTAACAAATTCAACCAATCAGGCTCAACAATAATTTATATATGAAATTTTAATTAGTTGGGATTATCTGTTTTCACTAGTTGCATATATACATCTTTTATTTATTTTTTTATTTTTTTATGGCTTCACAGATAACAAAGGTTAGACCTGGCGTGAACCTAGTTGTTAGGACTGTTTCAATCATTGGCAACTATGACTATATCATGGACTGGGAATTCAAGAAAAGTGGTAGTATTAAATTTGGGGTATGGAAATTAAATAACCAAACCATCTATTTATATTAGTATCCTTATTGTTTTTAATAAAAAAAAATTATCATTATTGTTTCAGTTGGTTTCATTACTAAATTATGATGATCCATTTCACAGTTATAATTTTATTTTTGAAATATAACAGTTCTTGAGTGCTATGTCATTTAATTAAATGTCAATTTTCAAAAAAAAATTAAAATTATAAATAATATATATGTCACTAAATGTTAGGTTCTAAGAAATTAGGAACTAATGTATTAGAACTTCAAAATATATATGTTAGAAAACCATGATCAAAACATTTAGTCTAGATTTAGACTGCTCAAAGTATGTGTTTGTGTAAAATTGGAATCGAGTAATTGCAGGAAATTAATATTCAATTTCTGCAAGGCTAGATCGATCAAAAATTAGACTCGATCGATCAAAACTCGTGCAGAGTGTTTTTCTATAGAATTTTCTAACTCAGCCAAAGCCAGTTTGACGTGTAGGGTTTTATATTTTATGTCTCATATAAATTGAAAAACCCTAGTCATATTTTAGAGGTTGTTAATATGCTGTGTGTGTGAATCTCTTATGAGATCTAGAGATGTTTACCTTCATATTCACTTAGGGTTATCAAAATCAAGATTAATGTTGAGAGCTTGGTGATCACTTTAGTTGCTGTTTCAAGAGCTTAAAGAAAAACACAAGTGGGTGTACTTGTGGATGCTGTGGATCTGAGAAAGAAGTGGTTCATAGACTCGGAGCTGTCACATGGTCGTGGTAGTAAGTTTTCTATTCGATGAAGAATAAGATGTTAGTGAACTAAGTCGCTGTTGTAAAACTTCAATTATTTCATAGTGGATTTTTTTTTACCTTGAGGATAGCTAGGTTAAATCCTCCCCAAGTTTTTCACCTATTTGGTTTTTCTGAGATATCATATCGTTGTGTTCTTTATTTTCTACATTGTTTACTTGATATGATTTGCTTTTGTTATCCTAGATTTGAATAATTTACCTAAGCAATTACTTGGCCAAATAACTAGGTTAAACAATTGGTGTTTTAAAGGATCTAAAAATGTATAAGTGGTATCAAAGCAAGTTAGCTCTGGTGTTTAGATCTTTTAATCTAAGAGTTGATCCATGATCCCTGTTATCATGGAAGATGGTTACTCCCTTATGATCCCACCTCACTTTGATAGGAACAACTATACCTACTGGAAAGTAAGGATAAAAACATTCTTGAAATCCATTAATGAGAGAGTTTGGTATTCCATTGAATACAGATGGGAGAAGCCGACTACTCCTGTAAGCGAGTGGCAAACTTCTCAAAAAGAAGCAGTCGCTTTTAATAGTAAAACCATGAATGCTATTTTCAATGCTGTTTCTATGGAGAAATTCAAGAAGATCTCAAATGTTGAGGTTGCTCATGCTGCATGGAATATTCTCCAAACTATGCATGAAGGCAAAAAAGCAGTTAAGATCAATAAGTTGCATCAGTTAACAACAAGATTTGAAAGCATTCGAAAATTGATAATGAAATTTTTGATGAATTATATGCTAAGCTTAATGACATTGTTAATTCTGCTTATAATTTGGGTGAAATTTATGATTAACCTAAAATTGTTAGGAAGATTCTTAGATCCTTGACTAAGGATTTTAGACCTAAAGTAACTACCATTATTGAGAGTAAGGATGTAGACTTCATCCTTGTTGATGAGCTTGTAGGATCTCTCTAATCCTATGAGTTAGACCTACCCAAGATAAATAAATTCAAATCAATGGCTCTTAAGTTGGTTGACGATGTTGATGGGAATGGATTTGATGATGAACTTTCTTCTACAGGGATTGTATATCTTACCAAGAACTTTAGAAACTTTCTTAGGAACAATAATAGAAGAGCAAAAGGTAAGAACAATGTTGACTGAGGAATTATAAAAGGAATGAACCCACTAAAGTGAACAATACTGATAAATCTAAAAAGAAAGTAGGTTAAACCTCTAATAATTCTTTGGGTCAACAATGTTTTGGTTGTCAAGGGGATGGTCATGTGAAATTAGAATGTCCTACATTCTTGAGATCAAAGGGTAAGACTATGGATGTAACCCTGAGTGATGATGAAATTTTTGATCATAAGTCTAGTAGTGATAAGGATGGAAGCTTTATTGCTTTCACAGCTATTTTTGTAGTTGATAAAAGTGTTATTGTTGAAGAGAGCCCTTCTGATAGGGAACTCTCTAAATATGCTGATTTGCAAGAAGCTTGCAATAAACTGTGGAAAGTTGCTACAAAAGATGTAATGAATGTGAAAAAAGGTTTAAAGAAAATTACTTCTCTTGAACTTGATAAGAAAGATTTGTTGTTGAAATTGCTTGATGCTGTCAGACTACAAACGCGTTGACCCCTTGTGATAACTTAGATTAATTAATTAGCTCAGTTATTAATTAATCAAATTAATCATGCAATATCACGTGGTAGCACAAACAAATCACCAAACTAAGTTAAGCAGCGGAAAATAAATAACACGGTGATTTGTTTATGAATGGGGAAAACCTTACGGCAAAAACCCCACCGGGTGATTTAAGGTCACCACTCCCGAAACTCCACTATTATCACAACAAGCAGTTATAAGCAAGGAATCCCAGTACCTTACCAACCTACAGTTGAACTCTTACCCCAATACCCAATTGGACTTGTTCTGTAGTGACAGTTTCTCCTTTCAATGCATGGCTCCCAAGTACGTGACTAACCAGATGCGCGGATCCTAGTACGCGACTTCAGATACCAACTAGAGAGAGAATTGTTGGCTGCAAAGTTCTTCAAATCATCAGAGATGAACTAGGACATGAACTTTGTCTTTCAGATCACAAATTGCATGAACAGGAAGTTCTGAATGAATGTGCAACTTGCATCCTTATTGACGGCCCTTAAAATAATCCTTTTATATGTCTAGGGTTAGGAGAAAAGAAGTCCCAAAGACACACTCACGGATTGGACTTGAAACAGAACTGAAAATCTGCTTTCTTTAATTCTCGACAGATAGAGGTGTCGAGAGGTGTCGAGAAGCTGTCGAGGCTCGGGGAAAAACAGCTTCTTAAAGCTCGATAGATGCATGTGTCGATGTAGGTGTCGAGCTTTAAAAACTGGCACTTCCTTGCTTGTTTCTTGGACAGACTTTGACGGCTTCAACACTTAATCTTGAACCCAAGTTTCTTGAAGTGTTTAACCCATCTTAAATCTACCCAATTACAAGTAAAATGCGTTTTGTCTAAGGATAAGCCAATTACATAAAATAGTGACATATGTTCACAGACTTGAACCACATATGTCCTAACAGATGCTAGCACTTTAATTGATAAAATGAAAACTAAGAACATAATGTTAACTGACAAGAGATTAAGAAATTGGAACTAGAATTATCTGTTGTTAGAGAACAAACTAATAGGTTTGCTAGTTCTAAACTTGATCATATGTTGAGTGTTCAGATGTCTCCTTTAGACAAAATTGGTTTAGGTTTTGTAGAAAATATCTCTTTGTCTAAAGCTCATTCTACAAATTTTGTTCCTTCTTCTGAACCTCCTGTGAGTGAGATTGTCAAACTAGTAGAAGTTACACCTCTTAAGAAGATTAGGGTTGATCTCAAAGAGTCTAAGCTTAAGACTCCTAATCCTCCTAAGGATAAGTTACATGATAGACCTGTTTGGGATTGTCATTTTTGTAGAAGGTCTAGGCATATTTGTCCAAACTGTTTCAAGTTGTAAGCAGCTAAGTGAGCAAATAAGCCAAAAGTACCTATGCCTCAAGCACAAGATCTTATGATACTTATTGGTGAGTTGGTAAAGGCATTAAACCTTTATTCCAATCCTGGAGTTGTTCATCATTCTAATCAGTATAACAACTCCAATGCTAAAGTTGCATCTAAGAGGTTTTGGATGTAAAAGGCTCAATTTAATTGAGTCTTTCTGACATGGTCCTTGTACTTCATCTCTCTATTCTTTGTGACTATTCTTCATTTGTTGCTTTGGTTTCTCTGTGTTTTTAGGATTTGCGTTGCATAACATTCATGCATTTCATATTAGGTTGTTTTTTTAAAAAACAAAGGGGGAAAGGAGGGTAAAATGTGTTTTTCATTATTGTTATTGGATTTGAAATCAAGGCTGGCCATATTATTTTTACATAACATGTTTATGTCCTTTGTTTAACTTGGATGTGCTTATTTTATTGCACTTTACTAGTTTTAACTATGTTGTGCATGTTGTGTAGGAGTTGTTTATAGTTTTTGATCACATAATCTTTGTTTTGAAGTAACATTCTTTTGATTATAAGGACTAAAAAATTCTAAGAGAAAAGCATAAATAACCATCTCACCATTATTTAGTAGTCAATCATGAACACCTTAGTGCATTTCATATGATTTTATGCTAAAGAAAGTGTAGCACATGCACAAAAAGAACATAAGGTCTAGCCTAGGCTTAAATAATAAAATTGTCATACACATTATTGAGCTATAATAAATTTAAATTGAAATAAAAATTGGTGTGTACAATATGAAGCAAATCAAGAAACTTACATGATTGCAAGCTTGTTTTCTAGGAGATGTGGAAGTTATATGATATAATTCTTTAGGTGATAGTCACTTTCAAACGTATGTTATGAATTCTATAAAAATTGTGATTGATTACTATTTACTTATCATCTCACTTGTATCTCATGTTTTTTTCTAGTTGTACACATTACATAAGTTATTCTATGCTAAACTTAGTACATAATATTGTGAGTGATTCCTTGATTTTGATGCAAAATATGTTTAATGGTTGTGTTTTGAGGACAAAATTGGTTGAAAATCGTGTTTTTTGGAAGATTTGGGTTGAATTCAAGAGTTTTTGAAAAACCTTTCATCCCATACTCATGCATTTCATTTATAAAACAATGTGTTTTGAGGAGTTTCTACATTAAAATGCTCTGTTTTTCAAAAAAAATGTTTTTTCCAGATTTTCAATCAATCGAACTTGTTGCTCAACTGATTGAAAATGTGATAAAAATTTTGGTTACAATCTGCCTGGCTAGATTGTTGCTCGATTGGTGCTGGATCGATCAATGAGCATCTACGATTTAAAAAAGACTTTTCTCACGTGTTCATCACACTGTTCATACTTTTTCAATAAGCTTTTTCTCTCTTCTTCTTTGACCGATTCACTTCAAGTCAAATTTTTGTCATTTTCTTCCAAATTTTTCTCAAGGTTTTTGTCTTCAAGTGTTAGTAAGACCTTTTTAACCCTTCTTTTTCATTTTATTTACATTTTTCATGCATTTTAGGTGTAATTTTCAAACCTATAGGAATTTGGGGTTTTTGATTTTTAAGTTGGTATCTTTCAAAATTAATCATTGGGCTTTTGTTCTTAGATGCTATAAACACGTTTCCCATGCATTAATTTGATTAATTTGGTGGTTTGAGAATAATTTGAAATTCTAAGGCTTGAAACTACATGAAATTGGGAATTTTGTTCAATTGGGCTGTAATTAGTAAAATTGACTTGTGTAATTGATTGATTAATTCATTATATAATGTTTCTTAACTAGTATGATGATTAATTACTCAATTTGGGTTACTTTTAAAAATTAGGTTCTTCAAAATTTGGGGTTTTTGTACTAAAACTTTATGTTCAAGTCAATTGTTGGTTTCTAAAGGATAATTGAACTATTTTCAATGCACTAGAGCATGCATCATTTGTTCATTCAGTTAATACATCATATAGAATGATATTTTCTATTGTTGTTTTTCTTTCTAACCCTATCTAGTGTTGTTTGCCCTTGGTTTTCTTTGTTTTCTTTCTCTGGTTTCTGTTTTGGTCTTTCATTTCCTTCCCTTCCCTTCCCTTAGCATCATAATTAAGAAGACTAGAGCCAATAAGAAAACCTCCAACTTCTTTACCCCTGATTTCTAGAGTGATAGGCTTCTTAGCCCAAAAAATCAGGAAACCTTTGAGAAGTTGAATGTATATAGGAAGGTGTGGGCTGAGAGGAAAGTGATTTTAGATGAGGTTGATCCTAAGATTCGTAGGAGTTTTGATCATAGGGGTTGGTTGCCTCTTTTAGATGTAGATCATCCTCCTCTGCCTGTTCTGATCAGAGAGTTCTATTCGAATCGCTCAGTTCACTTCACTTCATCCAACATTTAGTTTATGAAGAGTTGGATAAAGGGAGAAGAGTATGTCAATACTCCTCATATAATGGCCTTTGCTCTTGGTGTACCTTTGGTTCAACAGTCTGTTTATCCTTATGATGAGTCTCTTCTCCTAGACGACATCATGTCCCTCATCACTGATACTACCATTCAATGGGGTACTAATCCTTGTATCACCTCACATGAGCTTACTGAGATTCATTAATTGTTTTTTCAGATTTCTTGTTATTCTATCTGGCCTATCTCTCACTTGCACACCATTCCTCTTGACCATTGTGCATTTTTGTATGCCCTTATGACTGATGCTCCTATGTGTTTTCTATCTCTTTTCATTCGTTCTTTGGTTGAGGTTCATAGGAATAGTTCTAGGTTACATGGTCTTTTCTTTCCAATTTTCATTCATAGGATTTGGTTAGATTTGGGTTTAGAGGATTTTCCTGCATCTGAGCCTATTCATATCATTGCCCTCATAGGTGCCACCTTTTTTAGGCAAAGAGCGGCTCAAATGAAAACTAGCTCTAAACGCCCTCGTGCAGAGTCTTCTATAGGTGATGCATCTCGGCCTCCTTCATTTGGTGATCCATTTGCTGAGGAGTTTGTTGATCCCACCGCCGCAGTTGATTGTCCACCTTCTGCTTCGGATGATTCCAGCCTTCGGGGTATGTTGGAGACTATCATGACCGTTCAGGCAGTGCATGGACAGATTTTGGTGGACGTGATGGTTGAACTTTAGGCTTTACGTCCGGATTTGGTGAGTATTTGATATTCTTCCTCGCCTCCACCTTTTGATGTTGAGTCTTGATTGCCCTTTCGAAATTCATCACAAAAAGGGGGAGTATTTGTACATGTTGATTGGTAGATTTTGTGTTTTTGTTGATAGGGGGAGCTTTAGATTGTATTTAGGAGATTCATGATGTATTTGTTTTTATGGGTTGTATATGTTAGAAGGAGACTTTATGTTTTTTTTTTTTTTTTTAATCTCTTTTATTGTTTCTTGTTTCACATGAGCTACATTGATTATTAATTTATATTGTGAGGTTATTCATGATATATGCCTTTTATTATTATTTTTTTGTGAAATCAAGAATTTATATTTTTTACTTGTATTTTTTACACATGCGTTTATGTGTTTGTTGAGTGTTATAAGAATATATAGGTTGATTCAGTAGTGCTACTATCTACACTGGCAACTGATAGATAGTAGTTAGGTTAAATTGTTTTTGGGCATTTTGTTGTAATGGGCTGTTTTGTAACTTTGAGCATTTTTGTTTTTGTATGTGTTTCGTCACGGATTGCCAAAGGGGGAGTTTATTAGATTCTAAGAAATTAAGAACTAATGTATTAGAATTTCAATATGTATAATTTGGTAAACCATGATCAAAACGTTTAATCTAGATTTAGGTTGCTCAAAGTATGTGTTTGTGTAAAGTTGGAATTGAGTAATTGCAGGAAATTACTATTCAATTTCTGCAAGGTTTGATTGATCGAAAATTTGACTCAATCGATCGAAGTTTGTGTAGAGTGTTTTTTTGCAGAATTTTCAAACTCAGCCCAAGCCTGTTTGACGTGTAGGGTTTTATGTTTTATGTCTCATATAAATAGAAAAACCCTAGCGATGTTTTAGAAGTTGTTGATATGCTGTGTGTGTGAATCTCTTGTGAGATCTGAATTAGTGTCAAGAGCTTGGTGGAGGCTTCAGTTGCTGTTTTAAGAGCTTAAAGAAAAACACAAGTGGGTGTAATTGTGAATGCTGTGGATCTGAGAAAGAAGTAGTCCGTAGACTAGGAGCTATCACGTGATTGTAGTAGTAAGTTTTCAACTCGAGGTAGTAATAAGATGTTAGTGGACTAAGTCGCTATTGTAAAATTTCAATTCTTTCATAGTGGATATTATTTTACCTTGAGGATAACTAAGTTAAATCATTCTCAGGTTTTTTACTAGTTTGATTTTTCTAAGTTATCATATTGTTATGCTCTTTATTTTCCGCATTGTTTACTTGATATAATTTGTTTGTGTTATCCTATATTTGAATAATTTACTTATGTAATCACTTAGCTAAATAATTAAGTTAAACAACTAGTGTTTTAAGGGGTCTAAAAACATACACTAAATATACCTTCCAAAATACTCTGTTTCAAATGAAGAGATCATTTTCTGTAAAATGGTACGTAAAAAGTCTTTATGAGGCTGTTAATCGTTATTAATAACAACTCTATATGTCGTATGCACTCTATTTAATTAGGTGGGCTTATCAGGTATTTTGGAAGCAAAAGCTTCAACAAACACCCACAAAAAACAAATCAAGGAAGACATCTATGGTACATTGGTAACGGAAAAAACTATTGCAATAAACCATGACCACTACATCATCTGTTATCTTGATCTTGACATTGATGGTGAAAGTAACTCATTTGTCAAAGGCAAGATGAAAACAATGAGAGCAGTGGTACCACACCTAGAAAGAGTTACTGGACCATGATTCGAGAGCCAGTAAAAACTGAATCAGATGCAAGAATTTGGACTGACAAACCAACTGAATTATTGATAGTGAACCCTAATAAGTTTACTAAAATAGGAAACCAATTTGGCTATCAATTGGTTCTAGGTCCGGCAGCTATTCCACTTCTACTAGAGGATGATTACCCCCCAGATCTACTGCGCATTTTCGAATTACAATGTGTGGGTTACTCCATATAACAGGTCAAAAGATGGGCTGGTGGGTTATATGTTGATCGAAAGCATGGGGATGATACCTTATTTACTTGGACAAACAGGTAATACATGTTTTTTTTTAACGATAAAAATTCTCTCACTCATTTTTTATACATTCGTATGCACAATTTTCACAATTGTATGTGCTTGATATAAATATTTTTGAAACGAGAAAAGGGTGATAGTCATGATTAAAACATGGAAAGTGGATGTTTACGGAAAATGTTAAATAAGTTTTGGGAGAAAATTATTTCCATTTTTTTAAAGTCAAAATATAGCGTTAGTCTCAGGTGCACACCAAAACACTTGATAAAGTTTTTTCCCTTTTTTCCATGTCTTCTTTGTTAATAATTTGTTTTATAGGTGAAACTTCATTAAAATGAATTTGTTTTTATTTCTATCAATTTTTTAATGTTTAAAAGTTATAAAAAATGATAAATAAAATATTTTTAAAAAAGCAAAATTTTAGTCGAAGAGAAAAAAAATTAAAATATGTAAGGAGCTTAAATGTTTAATGTAATTAGCAAGAGTGTATTTTTCAAATTCTTTATGTATCAATTATAAATAAACTCCATAATTTGTCTTTGAGTAATGCTATAAAATTTTTCTTGTACAGTTGTTTACCTTATGATTTTAAAATGTTATATATACTATAATCATTTTATCAGTTAAATAGAAACAAAAATAGGTTGTAAGCCAAGTATCTGACACTTCGTATACACACGAATGTCCTCATAAATATTAGAAAGAATAAAACATATGAAGAGAATGCCTACTTAACTTATTAAACCTAGGGAACAAGCTAATATGTGAACAATTTTATCTATCTTGGCGTGTTTTTACCAACTCAATATTACTTGTTAATCAACATATATGTACTAAATTAATCATGATATCATAGGTTGCTCCTCAAAAGAATAATTCGATCATGAAAATTAGAAAGCTAAGATTTTATGTGGCCTTGGCATTAGATATATATTTTTCTGAAATTGTCACATTCTAGCTAATTCACGTAGAGTCATAGGAACAAGTATGCATTTCACCTATTTATTATGAAAGTGGTTTATCCTATGACTAATATATAGGTTATATACAAATCTATAGTTATATTTAGAAAAACCATAATTAACTCATCCTTATAATCTCATTGGTAAACAAAATTAGTAATCAAACTCAAAAGGACGAACCAATGACATAACTCAAAACGATGAACCATTGACATAACAAAAAACATTACCCTTCTTTTTTCTCTTTAACATGGAACAATTCAATAAAATGTTTATTTTATTGGATGCACATAATCCTCATATCTCACAAACATTTAATAATTACGTTAGAGAAACACGGCTTGGCTGGTCTTGCCTTGTCTCTCAAGTGGAGTTTTTTATTTTTATTTTTTATTTTTTATTTATACAAGATAGAATCTCTATTCTAGCCTAATCTAAGTGTATATATGTGTGAAGCTTCCACCTAGAGATTTGAATCCTGACCCTTGCCCCTCAAATCCCACAAGCATTTATACTTGTAAAGTGACCACTGCACCAAGGATGCGCGGTGATGTCTCTCAAGTGGAGTTGAGAGTAGAGATGAGGAACTCCAAGAGTGTTGTTTTGAGGGCTTATGGGCTTTTTGAGTGTTTTTGAGGGTTTGTAACCATGGACAAGTATTTACTAAACTGGTCCTTAATGGGCTCATCAATTTCTGGGGGCCCAAAATCTTTAATAATTTGGATCCCATTTAATATGTTACTAGCGTGGGTATTTTACTCATTGCAATTTTATTTTAATTTTTTATTTTAAAAGAAGTTGTATTTGTATTTAACTATTAACGTGAGAAAGAAATGTAGATGTGGGAAAAAAACAGTTTATTGATAAAAAAGTGGTATGTTTATGGGGGAAAAAAAAAGCAATTTTTTTTTTTTTTTTTTAATAAATGCCTCAAAAAGAAGAAGTTGTATTAGTACTTGACTGCTAAATCGAGAGAGAAATGTGGAGGTGGGAGAAAAAAAAATGCTTTATTTTGTTAAATTTAGCTAAAAATTAGGAGTTTCTAAATTACTAGTTTCACATGTCTAACCCTATGATTTAAGCCTTAAAAATGGACGAACTTGAGGGTATTTTGGGCATTAAATTGATTATCACAAACAGGAGAAGCTCCTTAAACAGTAGTACACATATCTATACAACCTACAGAAGCCCCACCTTCTACCGAAAATCCAACTTCCAATGAAAACCCATTCAACCAAAAACTCACCTTCGATCGAAAACCCTTTCCACCGAAGACCCACCTTCAACTGCCCCACCTTCGATCGAAAACCCACTGAAAAAAAAAACCTACCTTCAACCGAAAACCCTTCTACCAAAAACCAACCTTCAACCAAAAACCCATTGAAAAAAAAAACCCCACCTTCGACCAAAAACTTTTCTCCGTCAACACCTAGTTACAGCTCAACCAAAACCCACCTCCGCACACCCAGCCCAGCTGCTGAAACCCAACCATAACCCTCCAAAACCTCTCTCACAAACCCATACTAGGCAACAAAAGGAGAGATTGAGATGATGAGAAACTTGAGCCATGTGAGAGGGGAGAGATGACCGAGTAGTGGGCTATGGCTTGTGAACGTGAAGGGAGAGAGGAGAGAGAGGGAAATGAGAAAAAAAATAAAAAATAGAAGTGGATAAAAAATTTATAGCAACTAGCTATAGTGATTTGCTAGTAGTAACAAATCACTGTTAGTGGCGACTTTAGAAATTTCTTTTAGGGTAGGTGATCATTAAGAAATTTAAATTTTTAAAAAATTTAATAAAGAGATAACTTGAATATTTTATACAACTACGAGTCAAGTTGCTAAGAAGAGTAAAATTGTTGCATCTGTAAAGCCAAAAATAAAGAGTATAACTATCGTCATCATCAAGAAGAACTTACAATCACAATATTTTTCTTGGTATCATTTTTTAAAGAAAAATTAAATCAGGGATTATTTTTATTAAATAGGTTAAATGAGCTACAAATTTGAATAATTAGAGATTTTTATCTTTTTTTTTTTTTTTTTGTTGAATAATTTGTTCTCTTGTTGTTGTTTGGTCTTATCTTATTTTTGTTTGATTTATGTTTGTTATTATTTGGGCTAATATTTACTATTGTTATTGAAGTTTTTTTTATTTTATTTTATTTTAAAATAGTGATTAAGGAAATATTGTAAATGTAGCTGTGGGAGTAGAAATGTCAAAACACCAATATGGGCCTTGGGCCTTGTCCGAGGACGTTGACTTCGTTAAAGGGCTGCAATGCGGGAATAAGGTCGCTTAAATTAAGGGCCTAGGAGCCCATCGATCAGGACACCGGCCAATTAGGGAGAGTCCGAGGAGAAGGTATCCTCGGACAATAGAAACGAGGACCAAAGGGTGCAACATGACGCCTGGGAAAGGACTCTTGAAGCTCAACAAGCCATGTTACACTTCAACGGGACGCCAAGGAGGAGAATTAGTAAGATGTGCTCTGCATAAAGCTACTACCACCGCATTAAAGGCTTCCCACCTACCCGCCTGGCCACATTAATGGAGAAGTGACCCCTGAGAGGATGGTGATCAGCTTTATGGCCAAGATGGACAGTTTCTAAGAAGACAATGGATGGGAAAAGGATCTGCATTTATGGCTCCATGAATAGGAACAAGAAAAAGGGGGAGTATAAAAGGAGAAGGGGAGGCCATTAGAAGGGGATCCAGTTTGGGAAAAGAAGAAGATTTTTCTCCAGCATCGCATAAAGAAAGCAAGGACAGAGACCCCTCTGCCCACGTCTGAGGAAAGCCAAAGTTACTCCACTAGCTCGTTGCACGCCTATAGTGGACTTAGCCCAAACGCCATTGCTTTCTACTGTCCCAAGAAGTTTAGGTTTCAAGCCCAGTCTCTACAAATTCTATTATATAGGTCATTTGGGCTGGCCCTGTCACGTAGTTGGGTCCAAGGCTTGATTTGTGTCCTTACAATTGGCGCCATCTGTGGAAAGCCTTGAGGAAAGGGACGTGAAGCATCATGGACGGCTCGAGTTCGCGTCATGCAAAATCCATGGGATCCCAGCACGAGGATCACTTTTCACAGCTAGAGCGGGAAAGAGATCGCGAAGCCAGCGTGCACACTAAACATACGCGCGGGAGGAGTCACGCACGGGATGGAAGCAGAACCTTCCACGAAAGGGGTGTCATGGCCATGCAAAAGGAGATTGACCATCTGAAAAGGAAGCTGCACCGGGAGAAATGACGATGCACACCCTCTTCTTCAGACCAGTCTTCATTGACCAAAAGGCCTATCAAGAGCATGCGTCGGCTCATGGACCGCATTGACAAGTACAAGTAGGTTGAGGAGGATTCGCTACAAGGAAAGGGGAAGGCGAAGGTTATCCCTCAAGAGAGGAGGAATTTCAAGTCGGACCGATATAGTAACAGTAGTCCGAGGCGAGATTTCTTCAGGCAGCCTAGTCTGACACCTACGCAGGTGGTCAGCACCATGTTCCGCGAACCCTTACAACGGGTGTTTGAGAAAATCCATCACGAACCCTACTTTAGGTGGCCCAGCAAAATGATAGGTGACCCCACGAAGTGTAATCAGAGCCTCCACTGCCAGTATCACCAGGAAAATGGCCACACGACAAAGAACTGTAGGAACTTGCGAAATTATCTGGAGCAGTTGGTGAAGGAGGGGAAGTTGAGGCAGTTCCTGTATCGGTCTGATGGACAGGGAGAACATCTAGGGCCAGCAGATTAGGGCCGTCATACCCCTAGACCCCCTTGGGGGACCATCAATGTCATTCTCGCCGCTCTTGGGAGGATTGCCTCCTGCCACTCCAAGGTGATGTCCGTGGCACGAGCCCTTGCCGAGGACCCTAGCTCTAAGCTGAAGAAGTTAAAGGGTAGCAGACCTCCAATGCTGGGATTCTCGGACGAGGACAAGGTGGGAACCATCCAACCACACGATGACGCCTTAGTCATAATGTTAAGAATCGGAGGTTACGATGTGAAGAGGGTAATGGTAGACCAAGGAAGTGATGCAGACATCATGTACCCCGATCTGTTCAAGGGGTTGAACTTGAGGGAAGAGGATCTTTTGGTCTATGACTTACCACTGATAAGCTTCGAGGGAAAGACAGTAGTCCCGAATGGGCAGATTAGGTTGCCTGTGTAGTCAAGACCAGCGGTAGTTGAAGTGGAT
The DNA here is from genome assembly GCA_032878915.1 of Castanopsis chinensis. Classification (NCBI taxonomy): domain Eukaryota; kingdom Viridiplantae; phylum Streptophyta; class Magnoliopsida; order Fagales; family Fagaceae; genus Castanopsis; species Castanopsis chinensis. The sequence goes on along the minus strand of JAVQMG010000112.1, from coordinate 277,763 downwards.
TTCATCGTGGTCGACGCTTACTCTCCTTACACGGCCATTGTGGGGAGACCCTGGCTGCACGCCTTGGGGGCTGTCTCCTCTACTCTCCACGCCAAGGTGAAATTCTCTTTCGGCGGCTAGGTCGAAGAAATTATTGGGAGTCAGTCCGCAGCGAGGCGATGCCTGACAGCCGCAGTTCTGCACAGGCCAGAACCTGAATCCTTGGCCCCGGTTGCGACAACCCCATAGCAATTAGCCACTTCTGCCACAACGGGGGGGATAGTGGTGGAAGAGCCTACATGTGAGGGTTTAGACAAAGTTCTCGTGGATAGTGACCCAGAGAGGTTCTTCCAGATAGGGGCCCAGTTACCGGCCAAGGAAAAAAAGGGGTTGGTCGCATTCTTGAAGGGGAACATTGATGTGTTTGCATGGGATGCATACGAGGTGCTTGAGATTGACCCGAACTTTATTTGCCACCACTTGAATGTTAGCCCAGCGGCCATGCCGAAAAGGCAACCCCCTCGGCGCTCTTCCAAAGAACATTTCGAGGCTGTCAAAGATGAAGTCATCAGATTTAAGAGAGTTGGGGCTATCAAGGAGGTCCAAAGGCTGGCAGGGATGACGGCTGCCCTTAACAGGTTCATTTCCTGGTCCGTAGACAAGTGCCGACCCTTCTTCCAGCTGTTGAACAAATGAAAGGGATTCGAATGGACCAAGGAATGCTCCCTAGCCTTCTAGCAGCTAAAGGAATATCTCTCTCGGCCATCTGTTATGTCTCGCCCCGACTTGGATGAAGTATTGTTCGCGTACATAGCTGTAACTGCCCACGCCGTTAGCCTGGTTCTAATACGGGATGACGACAATATACAGAGACCAATCTATTATGTGAGCAAGTCTCTGCAGGAGGCCGAGATTCGGTATCTACCGTTAGAGAAGGCAATTCTAGCTGTGGTGCACGCGACGTGCCGGCTCCCACATTACTTTCAATCCCACACCTTTGTCGTACTGACCCAGCTCCCACTTAAGTCCGTGCTGCGGAGTGATGACTACTCCAGCAGAATCGCTAAATGAGGAACTGTCTTGGGAGACTTCGACATCAAGTATATGCCTCGCACCTCTATGAAGGGGCAAATCCTGGCCGACCTGGTTACGGAGTTCGCTAAGCCTTCCATAGAGGAAAAGCTGGAGGGATGGGGCATGGATGGAAAACCAGTTGGCGTATTCTCGTGCGAGAAACCTCCGGTGCAGAAGGTTTTTGTGGATAGAGCCTCCAACCAAAAAGGTTCAGGCGTATGGATAGTCTTGATATTCCCGGAGGGAATTGTCGTGGAAAAGTCTTTGAGGTTAGCGTTCTCGGCTACCAATAATGAGGTCGAGTACGAAACTTTGCTAGTGGGAATGGACATGGTTCAAAAAATGGGGGGAAAAATGGTGCAGGCGTTCTTAGACTCCTACCTAGTGGTCGGTCAGGTGGAAGGGAAATTGGAAGCCAGGGAACCGAGAATGCGAGAGTATTTAGCCCGTGCCAAACACTTACAGTCCAAATTCGAGCCTTTCGCATTGTCGCATATCTCCAGGAATGGGAATACCCACGCCAACTCATTGGCCACACTTGCAACCTTCTCGGCACAATGCCTGCCTCGGGTCATCCTAGTCGAAGACCTATTTAAGCCCACTGGGCCAAGTGGCGATGCCCTCTGGATCCACAAGGTCATAATGAGACCCAGTTGGATGGACCTAATAGTGTCCTTCCTTAAAAATGACACCCTGCCAGAAGAGAGGTTTGAAGCCGACAAGATCCGTAGAAAGGCTCCTCGGTTCTGGCTATCCGAGGAAAGGAAACTTTATAAACGCTCCTTCTCAGGACCCTACCTATTGTGCGTACACCCCAAAGCAACGGAGCAACTCTTGGAAGAATTGCATGAGGGAATATGTGGCAGCCACATTGGAGGAAGATCGCTAGCCCATAAAGCCCTCACCTAGGGATACTGGTGGCCAAACATGCAGAGGGAGGTAGGATTACGCAAAGAAGTGCGATTAATGTCAGAGGTTCGCTCCCAACATCCACCAACCGAGGGGTGTCCTTAACCTTTTGGTCAGCCCTTGGCCGTTCGCTCAGTGGGGCTTGAATATCGTGAGGCTTGGATATCGTGGGTTTATTTTTGAGGGCAGCGGGAAACAAGAGATGGTTACTCGTCGGGACGGACTACTTCACCAAGTAGGTTGAGGCAGAACCCTTCTAAAACATCCGAGACGTGAATTCAAAGAAATTCATTTGGAAAAACATCATCACCAAGTTTGGGATCCCACGTACTCTCATCTCGGACAACAGACTGCAATTTGACAGCAAAGCCTTCAAAAAGTATTGCGGAGACTTTGGCATTGCAAACAGGTACTCCACCCCAGCCTACCCGCAGGAGAATGTCTAGGCCGAGGCGGTCAACAAATCGATAGTCAATGGGCTCAAGAAAAGACTAGAGGATGCCAAAGGCAGATAGGTGGAGGAAGTGCCGCACATGCTATGGACTTATCGAACTACACCACGAAGGTCCACAAGGGAAACATGACAGGCCACAAATGCGTTGACCCCTTGTGATAACTTAGATTAATTAATTAGCCCAGTTCTTAATTAATCAAATTAACATGCAATATCACGTGGCAGCACAAACAAATCACCAAACTAAGTTAAGCAGCGGAAAATAAATAACACGGTGATTTGTTCACGAATGGGAAAAACCCTTACGGCAAAAACCCCACTGAGTGATTTAAGGTCACCACTCCCGAAACTCCACTATTATCACAACAAGCAGTTACAAGTAAGGAATCCCAAGTACCTCACCAACCTACAGTTGAACTCTTACCCCAATACCCAATTGGACTTGTTCTGTAGTGACAGTTTCTCCTTTCAATGCACGGCTCCCAAGTACGTGACTAACCAGATGCGCGGATCCCAGTACGCGACTTCAAATACCAACTAGAGAGAGAGAGTTGGCTGCAAAGTTCTTCAAATCATCAGAGATGAACTAGGGCACGAACTTTGTCTTTCTGATCACAAATTGCATGAACAACAAGTTCTCAAAGAATGTGCAACTTGTATCTTCTACTTCCTTACTTGACGGCCCTTGAAATAATCCTTTTATATGTCTAGGGTTAGGAGAAAAGAAGTCCCAAAGACACACTCACGGATTAGACTTGAAACAGACCTAGAAATCTGTTTTCTTTAATTCTCGACAGATAGAGGTGTCGAGAGGTGTCGAGAAGCTGTCGAGGCTCGGGCAAAACAGCTTCTTTAAAGCTCGATAGATGCATCTGTCGAGGTATGTGTCGAGCTTTAAAAACTTGCACTTCCTAGCTTGTTTCTTGGACAGACTTTGACAGCTTCAACACTTAACCTTGAACCACTGTTTCTTGAAGTGTTAAACTCATCCTAAATCTACTCAATTACAAGTAAAGTGCGTTTTGTCTAAGGATAAGCCAATTACATAAAATAGTGACATATGTTCACAGACTTGAACTACATATGTCCTAACAAAACACCTTTTGCAATGGCATATGGCGTCGAAGCTGTGATCCCTTTGGAAATAGGGTTCCCGACGATGAGGGCACACTCTTTCACCATAGACACTAACAATGACATGCTGCTGAAGGGGCTTGACTTGATAGAAGAGAGGCGGGAGAATGCTATGGTCCAACTAGCTTGCTACCAACAGAAGCTCAAGCAGGGGTACAACTCCCACATAAGATCCAAGCTCCTTGCTCCTGGAGACTTAGTCCTGAGAAAAGTCATCGGAACCGCTAAGGACCCGGCATGGGGAAAGTTAGGACCAAACTGGGAAGGGCCTTACCGCATAACCTTAGTGGCCGGATTAGGATCATATTATCTCGCCGACTTAGAAGACAAACCTGTAAAACGACCCTAGAATGTAAATAACCCCCGAAGGTACTACTATTAATGAAAGGCGTACACGCCATGCGTTTTGATATCATTGTACTGTGTCCATTGTCAGTATATTAATCCTTAATGTCAAGCAAAGACCCAATATTAAACTTAGGTCCGAGTTTCTGATTTTTAAATAAGTGTTAATGTCAACCTAGGCTATGCCAGGTCCTTGGACCTTCTGCCTTGGGAAAATTTAACATAGAATCCGTTTTTAACTAAGTGTTAATGTCAACCTAGGCCATGGCAGGTCTTCGGACCTTCTGCCTTGGGAAAATTTAACATACAATTTGTTTTTAACTAAGTGTTAATGTCAACCTATGCTATACCAGGACCTCGAACCTTCTACCTTACGAAAATTTAATATACAATCTATTTTTAACTAAGTGTTAATGTCAACCTAGGCTATGCCAGGTCCTCCGACCTTCTGTCTTGGGAAAATTTAACATACAATCCGCTTTTAACTAAGTGTTAATGTCAACCTAGACTATGCCAGGTCCTCGGACCTTCTGCCTTGGGAAAATTTAACATACAATCCACTTTTAACTAAGTGTTAATGTCAAGTTAGGCTATGCTAGGTCCTCGGACCTTCTGCCTTGGAAACATTTAACATACAATCCGCTTTTAACTAAGTGTTAATGTCAACCTAGGCTATGCCAGGTCCTCGGACCTTCTGCCTTGGAAAAATTTAACATACAATCCGCTTTTAACTAAGTGTTAATGTCAACCAAGGCTATGCCAGGTCCTCGGACCTTCTGCCTTAGAAAAATTTAACATACAATCCGCTTTTAACTAAGTGTTAATGTCAACCTAGGCTATGCCAGGTTCTCGGACTTTCTGCCTTGGGAAAATTTAACATACAATCCGCTTTTAACTAAGTGTTAATGTCAACCTAGGCTATGCCAAGTTCTCTGACCTTCAGGCTTGGGAAAATTTAAAATACAATCCATTTTTAACTAAGTGTTAATGTCAACATAGGCTATGCCAAGTCCTTGGCCCTTTTGTTTTGGGAAAATTTAACATACAATCCGCTTTTAACTAAGTGTTAATGTCAACCTAGGTTATGCCAGGCTCTCGGACGTTCTGCCTTGGGGAAATTTAACATACAATCTGCTTTAAATTAAGTGTTAATGTCAACCTAGGCTATGCCAAGTCCTCAGACCTTTTGCCTTGGGAAAATTTAACATACAATCCATTTTTAACTAAGTGTTAATGTCAACCTAAGTTATGCCAGACCCTCAGACCTTCTGCCTTGGGAAATTTTAACATACAATCTGCTTTTAACTAAGTGTTAATGTCAACCTAGGCTATGCCAGGTCCTCGGACCTTTTACCTTTGGAAAATTTAACATACAATCCGTTTTTAACTAAGTGTTAATGTCAACCTAGGCCATGCCAGGTCCTTGGACCTTCTGCCTTGGGAAAATTTAACATGCATTCCGTTTTTAAGGTTAAACTGCGCTTATCTTGGCTTCAGACATGCTTCTGTGTATCTAGCTGTTGACTCATTAACCTGACTATGTCGGGAAGGGCTATTCAATTACTTAGGGCGAACATGCAACTTATGGCGTAATAATACAAGTTATACAGCAATAAACGCAATGCATTAAGAAAGTGACGGATCAGAAGCAAAACGCTGAAGTGTTAAAACTGTTCACATTAAGGCTAGAAAAGAAAATTACAAGGTAAATAATTAATGATTAAACTCCCAAAGGGGAAAAAACTACATAAGAAGGGTGCCCGAGGTGGCCTATCCCTTTATCTTCAGTGGAGGGTTCTTTTTCGGCTTCGCTGATGACTCCTTGGTCAGGCCCTCCAATTCAGCTTCTTTCACCCCAGCCTCGAACAGAACCTAGACCTGTTTCCCCTTGTCTATAGCTCTGGGAGGAAGAACAACCTGTAAGCTGGCTCGTCGGACCCTTTCTCGATCCCTGCACCGGCAGCAGCAACAGCTTCTTTGGTAGGGAGGACTTGCTCTTGGAAGGAGGGAGGCAGCATCGGGGCCCCAGTCTTAGGAGCAACCGAAATGGTAGGAGCGTCTTTGATAAATTTGATATTCTCGGGATACCAGACCTTCTCTACTCCCTTCCACTCGGAGTTGGCAGGAACTCCTGCAGCATTTAGGGCTTCCGCCCAAACTTGCAGGCAGTATTCCCTGCACAGCTCGGCCAGCTCCTCGGTTAGGCAGTTCTCTGTCGTCTCGACCCCTTCATTATAAGCGGCTTTGGTGGCGGCCTTCACAGTCTCTCTTATGGTGTGAGCCGCTTCTTTGGCCTGCCTCAGCTCTCTTTTTAAATCTGAAATCTCCTACCCTGCTTTAGATAGTGCCTCACCCTTCTAGTGTAATAGCTTACGTTGGCTTTCCACCTGGGCCTCCACCGTCTTTAAGCCCGCATCTAGGCTCCTCCTCTCAATCTGCTCTAAGGTTAGCTTGGTGGCCAGGTCATTCTTCTCAGCCTCAGTGCAACCTAATTCTATCTCAACCTCCGCCTTGGCCGCCTGCTCGGCCCCTACCTGGTTCTGGTAGTGCCCTACCAGCTCTTCGGCAGCGAAAACCTCCTAGATGGCCTGCGGAGAAAGATTTCGTCGGACACGCATTAGAGTTAGATACATGAAGGCTAAAACAATAACACCAAATTAAAGGAAAGGGGGTAGCACAAACCAGGCCCAAGTCCCTTTTCAAGGAAAGGAAGAGGCGTGTTTAGCCCATCTTCCCCAAGTCCTCCATGTCCCTCGGTAAGAGAAGGGGCTGCTCTAGGGCGTTGGCCAGATGAGGGGCGTGACCCCTTTGAAAGTCTCTTATGCTTGCCTGGAGGGGTATCAGGGCCCCGTCCACCTCTAGCACGGGGGACCAGCTTGACTCACCTCGGCGGACCTCGGCTTGCCCGCGGAGCTCCCCACTCTCGAGGGACGAGGCCCACCCTCCACCCTTAGCAACTTGCAGTTGTTGTTGTTGTTGCTGCCTTTGCTGTTTTTGTTTTTTCTCCCTCTCCCTGTTCGCCTTCTCATTCTCGTTCCTCCTCTTCTTTGGGACGTTAGGGGGAGGAGGGAACGGGTCGGATGGAGGAAGAGGTAGAGGCAACTTTGGCTGGGACCCAGAGGCGTCCCCCTTAGAGACTTGGGCGCCCCTCTTTCTGGAAAAGAGTGTTTTCAAACTTGCCATGTCGTCGTCTTCCTCTGAACTGTCCTCTACTCGGGCGATCACCCAGCCTTTAATGCCGGAGCCCCTATCCGTGGTGTTCTCCTCGTTCGAAATCTCAACTACGTTATCCTTCAGGGGTCTCTCGGGCTCCTCTAAGTGAAACCGATCAATTTCTTCACCAAGAGATGAGAGGGAAGCTGCAGATTCTCCTTGGACGAGCTGGTCTTCCCTCTTCACCGCCAAAGGAGTGGCCTCAACAGTTCGACCGTAAAGAATGGTGGATGGAGTGTCTGGTATGGTGCGGGGAGCAAGGAAGTCGGGTTGCGAGACGTCTATCCTCAGGCGTCTCCGGTCACCTGTAAGGATAGTGTCTTCAACCTCTTGAAAAACCTTCGATATTGGTTTGTACCCCAATATAAGGTCAGTCGCCCTCACTTGTAGGTCTTCGTTCAAAAAACCTCGGATCTCAGAACCTTGTTAAGATCCGAGACGTTGACTTCGCCCAGGCAGGGAGACGTATGCCGTTTGTCTGCAAAAGAAACAGCAGGGAAGTTAGCCATGATCAAACACAAACAGCAAGTCAAACAAAGAAAGCACCAGAGAGGCAACGAATCCATTTGGAGAAACTAAAGGGGGCAAAAATTTAAACCAAGAGTTCTTAGTCCTAGGGAGTCACACCTGGCTACCCCTCCTTCACTGAGCAATGGGAGCTGTCATACCATCGCCCGGTGGCAATAAGGTAGTCATCCTTCATGCCCTTATTAGACTTGGGTAGGCAAGAGATGAGCCTGACGGCGTTAGACCTCGACTTGAGGTAATAACCAACATCCCTCAGCCAGTGGCACTCGTACAGATAAACGACATCACGCCATTTGAGGCACAGGCCCATCTGCCCGTTTAGAGCATCGACGCAACCTAGTATCCTAAACATATTGGGTGTACACTGGTCAGGACACAACCTATGGTTACGGAGGTACTCACTGGTCACATTCTTCATAAGAAGTGTCATCCCGCCCTCTAAGAAGGCGATTATTGGGATGACAACTTGCCCCTCTTTCCTAGAATCCGCCACAGCCTCTGCGGGGCAGTATTCTAGACCCATATCTGGAGGGATGTGGTATTCAACCCGGATTCCTTCCATGCCAGAAGCCATATCTACTAGACACTTAAACCTACCCATTGGGTTGAAAATCAAGGCAAAGATTCACGAAAAGAAGAGAGAGAGGTTGACAGCCGAGGAGAAAAAGGCTCGAGGAGAGGAGAAACTTACAGAAGAAGGGTGTACGAACTTGGGAGAACTTCTTTAAAGAAAAATGAGATTGAAAGCTCCAGGATATGTTTGCTCTTTGGTAGAAATGACGGGCGTTGCGGTTACCAAAGCGTTTTGAATGATTGAAGGCTAGCGGTTTGTGAGAAACATCCCGTGCAAATTTTTAGGAATGAACTCGAGCCGTTAGATCCACGTCTCACCGTTGAACGTGGGCGACAGGGAGTTACTCAGTACAATTAATGCGGGCGTTACCTATCACGAAGCGTCAGGAGTCCATCTAGAAAGCGCGGGGGGACTTCGCACGTGCAAAATTTGAGGGGTCACGTGAAGGTAATATTCCCAGGTCAAAAACTCATTTCCCTCCTCGAATCGGAGTTGAATGAAAATTTTGAGGGGTTATTGTGGGGGTAGAAATGTCAAAACACCAATATGGGCATTGGGCCTTGTCCGAGGACATTGACTTCATTAAATGGCCGCAACGCGGGGATAAGGTCGCCTAAATTAAGGGCCTAGGAGCCCATCGATCAGGACACTGGCCAATTAGGGAGAGTCCGAGGAGAAGGTATCCTCAGACAATAGAAACGAGGACCAAGGGGTGCAATATGATGCCTGGGAAAGGACTCTTGAAGCTTAACAAGCTATGTTACACTTCAACGGGACGCCGAGGAGGAGAACTAGTGAGATGTGCTCTACACAAAGCTGCTACCACTGCATTAAAGACTTCCCACCTACCCGCCTGGCCGCATTAATGGGGAAGTGACCCCTAAGAGGACAGTGATCAGCCTTATGGCCACGATGGACAGTTTCCAAGAAGACAATGGATGGGAAAATGATCTGCATTTATGGCTCTATGAATAGAAACAAGAAAGAGGGTGAGTATAAAAGGAGAAGGGGAGGCCATTGGAAGGGGATCAGGTCTGGGAAAAGAAGAACATTTTTCTCCAGCATTGCATAAGGAAAGTAAGGACAGAAACTCCTCAGCCCACGTCCGAGGAAAGCCAAAGCTACTCCACCAACTCGTTGCACGCCTATAGTAGACTTAGCCCAAACGCCATTGCTTTCTACCGTCCCAAGAAGTCTAGGCTTCAAGCCCAGTCTCTACAAATTCTATTGTATAGGTTATTTGGGCTGGCCCTATCACGTAGTTAGGTCCAAGGCTTGATTTGTGTCCTTACAGTAGCATTACTCTTATTTTTATTGAACTCAAATTTTTGTAATTCTGAAGTTAGAGTGTTCAATATTTTTATTAGAGTAGTCACAATAAATTAGTTTAACATATAATATATTTTTAGCAAGTGTATATTTACATTTCTTTTGCAAGCCAGGGTGGTCCTGTGACCACCCTACCTTCCATGTGGAGCCGTGATCACTATAGCTAGGTGTCAAATTTATATAGATATAACATCATTAATGTAATGAGTTTTTAGTAAAATGAGTTGCTAGAAATGAGGATTTACCATTTTTCACATTTTTGCCGTAAATACTTTTAATAACTATCACACTCGATCCTTCTGGTCGTATGTCAATCCAATTGAGTGAGAATGACAAATTCTCACATTCATTAATAGGCCACTTCACAACTTTTCCGTATTTATCTATGTGATGCCTCTTTCTTTTACCCTTCGTGGGGAATTCAGTATATCGATGAAGGACACGTATGAATTTAAGTGGGGTTTATTTTTGAGATAAATGTGTTTTATTTTTTGTGGTTATCGCTGCAGCACTACTAGATTACGCTGTATTTTATCAGAGTCTTCTATGTTAGAGTCCTTTCGTTTATGATAACATGGTTGTCCTATGGCCCCTAATTTGATAAAGATCTCTCTATATATCTTTTCTGCTGCTCTGTACTGTGCCACTCGACTCCTTAGGCTTGGACAGAAAATTTTTAGTAAGACTTGTAGGTTTATAGCTTTCATACGCCTTTCTTATTGTTCATAAATATAATAGAATTTCAATTTAAAAAGTTTGTTTTATAATAACTCTTTATTATTGGATTAAAATATTATTCGGTTTTTATTTAAAATTCAAATTTTAAATCTCTTATTCAATTAACATATATTTCTTTATTTAAAAAATAATATAAAATACTTATTTTAACCATTACAAACTGTTGACACTTATCTTAAGATATCATTTATCAACGATTAAATATTTATGAATCAAGTAATAACATACTTTTTTATTTTGGAGAAAATATAAACATACTATTATGTGTATATATTTCAACTGTTTTAAATAATGTTTTGACGTCTAATAACAGAACACTTTTTTCAACTATCGAATTAAAATACCTTTTTAAACCGTTTATAGTAGTTTTTTCAATGGTTTCAATTCTTGAAATAACCAAATTTCTTCTAGTGATTATAAGGGTTTGGAGTTGGGTTGTTGGCCAACTCGATGGCAAACCTAATTACGTGATCTTCTTAGAAGAACTAATCAAATCAACCTTTTTTTTTATTATTATTATTTTTTTATTGTGGTTCTCAAACCCGGCCAAGGAAAAATCCCATGTTTTATTATAGACTTATTATACACAAACAAAATTAAAGATGTTAGGTTCTAAGTACTTAGGAATTAATGTATTAGAACTCTAATTTGTATTGATGGCAAATCATGATCAAAACATGTGTTTAGTCTTATTTTAGACTTGTTTAAAGTATGTCTTTTATGTAAAGTTGGAATTGAGTTAACTGCATAAGTTACTGTGTAAATCTGCCTGGCTCGATCGATCGAGAATTAGACTCGACCGATCGAAAGTCATGCAGATTGTTTTTTCTGTAAAATTTCCAACTCAGTCCTAAGCCCATATAACGTGTAGGGTTTTATGTTTTGCTCTAAGTATAAAAGGCAAACCCTAGCCATGTTTTCTAGGTTACTCATATTGCTGTTTGTGTGAATCTCTTGTGAGATCTGTGAGGTGCTTGCCTTTACACAAGCTTAGGATTATCAAGAAGGAGATTTCTTCAAGAGCTTGATGATCATTCAGTTGCTGCTATAAGAGCTTAAAGATACACAAGCGGAAGTGCTTGTACTTGCTAGAGAATCCAAAAAATAAGGAGTCTGTGGTCTCGGAGCTTGCATGTGGTTGTGTCAGTAAGTTTTCTACTGGTGGGTAGCAATAGGATGTTAGTGGTCTAAGTCGTTGTTGTACAAATTTCGTTTATTTCATAGTGGATTTAGTTTTATCTTGAGGATAGCTAAGTTAAATCCTCACCAGGTTTTTTATCGGTTTGGTTTTCTTGGATCGTCATATTTTTGTGTTCTTTATATTTCTGCTGCTTTACTTGATATGATTGTTTTGTGTTAACCTAGATCTGCATAATTTACCAAAGTTAATAACTTAGCTAAATAATTAGGTTAAACTAATTGTTTTAAGGGGTCTAAAAACTTTACAAAAGAAAAGGTAATAGAAGTTAATACATTACGGCACAGAGAATTAACATTGTTCAGCAAAACTTTTTGTGCATCTAAATAATATGAAGATATTTTTTTTCCCATTATCATTAGATCAAGGAAAAAATTGCACACATAGAAGTTTAGCAGCCTCTTTCATAGCAAATACAAACGAATAAAATTTGCAGCTTTGTTCTTTTTCCTTGGATTTTGGTTGGACTGAAACTGAAAGTGATGAGTTTCCTTCATTCACAAAAACTCGTCACGTTGATACTTTCAGAATTTTTCATGCACGCCCATTATCTATAATTCAATAGGGCTGAAAGTTCGTTTCCTTCATTCACAAAAGCCCAACTGCCATTTCTATCATTCTCAAGTAAAGAAAGGTCAAGTATTAAAACTAACATCCATGTAGTTTGAGTAGATAACTTAAGCTTATATTAGGGAAACCAATTCTTGTACTGCACCCAATAAGTGGAAGTCACTAGATTATGTTACTGTAAAGTGTGTGTGTGTGTGTATATATATATATATATATATATATTTTTATGAAAGATCATCTTCATCATTCCTTTTTTATTATTGTTTTTCAATTATATCTTCATAATATCTCTGAAAAATGTCCCTTTAGGTATTCAAAAAAGGAAACCAATCCGTTAAACAACGGTATCAATATTACTAAGAAGAAGAAAATGGGGAAACAAAATAACTTTCAGGTTAGGCAAATTTTTTTTTTTTTTTTTGGGTGAAAAAAAAATACACACATGGAAAAAGGAAAGATGTTCTAACATAAAGACATACCACAACTTCACTCAAAACCATAATTACGTTTTAAGGTATGATGACATAGGTTATACTATACACCACAATCTCTTAAGCACTGCAGAACAGTTACCTGTTTTTTTTTTTTTGGCTGAATTAGCTATTGAGTGATGCATTGACCAAATTATAAGTATTCTGAAAAGCCTAGCAGCCATGTGGAATCTAATATTATATATGGAAGCAGAAGTTTTTTTCTGCAATTAAGGTGGTGCTATTACATAGGAAAAAAAAACCCACCTAAAACTCTATCATGCACATCTACATATTAAAAGAGAAAACTCAAAAAAGTCATAGTGTTTCGCATGTCTAAATACTCAAAACCAAATTCAACACCGGTTTGGTATTAACCGTATACTTAACACAATTTCACCAAGTATAAGAGATGAAAAAAAAAAAAAAAAAATCAAAATGATTCAAAAACCCAAACTGAGACAATCCGTTAAAGAGAAAGGCATGAAAAAAAAAAACAAAACTGTCCTCCAACTGTAGTACATCCATCCTCTGCCCTAATCAGACCCTACCTCCATTGATATAGTGTTGTGCATATATTTTATGTGTATTTGTTATGCACTTGTTAGTTTAGCGGCAAACGTAATGTAGTCCTCATCATTGTTTAGATGGCCAAAATGGACTTTTACTTCTTTCTCAAAAACTTTCAAGCAAAATATCTCATATATTAAATAATTACAAAAATGTCCCTGTTTTGAAACTTAATTTTCTAAAAATCGAGTTTTAAATGTATAATTTGTTTTTTGGAATATTGAGTTATAGCGAACGTGGACTTAGATTTTTTTTTTTTTTGGAACTCGAGTTTTTGAACTCAAGTTCCATATTTTTTTTTTTTTGGAACTCGAGTTTTTGAACTCAAGTTCCATGTAAAGTACTCGGGTTCATGGAACTTGAGTTGCGTACTTGAATTTTTTCAGGGAACTCGAGTTCTAGAATTTTTTTTTTTTTTTAATTTTTAGTTCGCTATAACTCGATTGTCCGAAAACCGAGTTTTAAATTGAAAGTCAATTTTTAGAAAATCGAGTTTCACAATAGGGGCATTTCCCTAAATTGTTTAAAAAATAGGGCAAAATGTTGGATATTTTAAAAAAAAAAAAAAAAAAAAAAAAAAAGGGCAAAAGCCCATTTTCTCCTTGTTTATACTAGAGTATATGTTACTAATTTGAGTGTGGAATCGATGGCTTAGGGCAGTAGGCAAGGATAGGGAGTTCAGTATATTTATTAAGGTCAAAATTTTATTTTACCACCAAATTGTAGATATTCCTAAAATTCTAGGGGCCGTATGGAATTCAAGAAGGGAATCATAAGTGAAGAGAAGTACTCGAATGGTAAAAGTTATGTCGGTTGTTTTGTAAATAGGAAGCAAGAAAAAAGAAGAATGATGTTAACATTCTATGGATATTATGAATTCTATTAAATATTAAAGGCATCTTACAAATTGATGTACGCGTTTTATTATTATTATTTTTTGAAAGAATTGACGTGTTAACATTTAAATATATAATATAAAGATAATTAAAAAAATTAATTTATTTACTATGTTATGGATTTATGATCAATCATTTTAATTTTCATTTCAATTGCAAAGTTATTTAAAAAAAAAAAAGTAAAATCAATAACAGTTTTTGCATTTTTCAAATTTGAATAAATAGATGAGAAAATTAATAGCGGGTAGTCATAGGAACATGGCTTATAAGTTAATTCAATATACCCCGCTTTTCTTCTAAACAACCCCCACACTGATTTGTGGGGGCCTTCTCCGGTTGCATCCCTTAGAGGTTCAAGGTACTACATTACTTTCATTGATGAATCAAGCAGAAAGGTATGGGTTTATTTTCTGAAAAATAAATCTGATGTATTTGAAACCTTAAAGAAATGGAAGGCTATGGTTGAGATAGAAACAGGTTTGAAAGTAAAATGTTTGAGGTCAGATAATGGAGGTGAGTACATAGATGGAGGGTTCAGTGAATATTGTGCTGCACAGGGAATTAGGATAGAGAAGACCATTCCTGGGACACCACAGCAGAATGGTGTGGCTGAGCGCATGAATAGAACTCTTAATGAGCGTGCTAGAAGTATGAGGTTGCATGCTGGACTACCAAAAACTTTCTGGGCTGATGTTGTCAGCACTGCAACTTACCTGATAAACCGAGGACCATCAGTTCCTATGGAGTTCAGACTTCCTGAGGAGGTTTGGAGTGGTAAAGAGGTAAAGTTTTCCCATTTAAAAGTTTTTGGTTGTGTTTCTTATATTCATGTTGATTCTGATGCTCGTAGTAAACTTGATGCAAAGTCTAAAATATGTTTTTTCATTGGCTATGGTGATGAGAAATTTGGCTATAGGTTTTGGGATGAACAAAACAGGAAAATCATCAGAAGTAGAAATGTGATATTTAATGAACAGGTTATGTATAAGGGCAGGTCAACTGTAGTACCAGATGTTACAGGGATAAATCAAGATAAATCTGAGTTTGTCAACTTAGATGAATTGACTGAAAGCATTGTCCAAAAAATGGGTGAAGAAGATAAGGAGAATGTAGATTCACAAGTAGATCAGAGTACACCTGTAGCTGAGGTCCGCAGATCTTCCAGGACCATTAGACCTCCACAGCGTTATTCATCCGCTTTGAATTATCTCTTGTTAACTGATAGTGGTGAGCCAGAATGCTATGATGAAGCCTTGCAAGATGAAAATTCAAGCAAGTGGGAGTTAGCCATGAAGGATGAGATGGATTCCTTGTTAGGGAATCAGACATGGGAGCTGACTGAACTGCCAGCAGGAAAGAAGGCTTTGCACAACAAGTGGGTATACAGAATAAATAATGAACATGATGGTAGCAAACGTTACAAGGCCAGATTAGTTGTTAAAGGATTCCAGCAGAAGCAGGGCATTGATTACACAGAGATATTTTCTCTAGTTGTGAAGATGTCAACAATCAGACTGGTACTGGGAATAGTGGCTACAGAAAATTTACATTTTGAGCAGTTAGATGTGAAGACAGCTTTTCTTCATGGTGACTTGGAGGAAGACATTTACATGATTCAACCATAAGGGTTTATTGTTCAAGGACAAGAGAATCTAGTCTGCAAACTGAGAAAGAGCTTGTATGGCCTAAAACAAGCTCCTAGACAGTGGTACAAGAAGTTTGACAGTTTTATGCATAGAATTGGGTTTAAAAGATGTGAAGCTGATCATTGTTGCTATGTTAAGTTCTTTGACAATTCTTATATCATTTTACTATTGTATGTGGATGATATGCTCATTGCAGGGTCTAGCATTGAGGAGATTAATAATCTAAAGAAGCAATTGTCAAAACAGTTTGCAATGAAGGATTTGGGAGCTGCAAAGCAAATCCTTGGGATGAGAATCATTAGAGACAAGACTAATGGTACATTGAAGCTTTCACAGTCAGAGTATGTGAAGAAAGTTCTCAGCAGATTCAACATGAATAAAGCCAAACCAGTGAGCACACCCTTGGGTAGTCATTTCAAATTAAGCAAAGAACAGTCACCGAAGACAGAAGAAGAAAGGGACTATATGAGTAAGGTGCCCTATGCCTCAACTATTGGCAGCTTGATGTATGCCATGGTGTGTACAAGGCCAGACATTGCACATGCAGTGGGAGTTGTGAGCAGATTCATGAGTAGGCCAGGAAAGCAGCATTGGGAGGCAGTCAAGTGGATTCTAAGATATCTGAGGGGATCAACAGATACATGTCTTTGTTTTACAGGTGCAAATTTGAAACTGCAGGGTTATGTAGATGCTGATTTTGCTGGTGATATTGATAGTAGAAAGAGTACTACTGGGATTATATTTACTCTGGGTGGTACAGCTATATTTTGGGCCTCAAATTTGCAAAAGATTGTTACCTTGTCTACTACAGAAGCTGAGTATGTTGCAGCAACTGAAGCTGGGAAGGAGATGATTTGGTTGCATGGTTTATTAGATGAATTGGGTAAGAAGCAAGAGATGGGTATTCTACACAGTGACAGTCAGAGTGCAATCTTTCTTGCTAAAAATTCGGCTTTTCATTCAAAGTCGAAGTATATACAAACTAAATACCACTTTATCCGGTACCTTGTTGAAGATAAGCTGATAATACTTAGAAGATTTGTGGATCTAAGAACTCGGCAAACATGTTGACTAAGGGTGTCACTATTGAGAAGCTGAAGTTGTGTGCAACTTCAGTTAGCCTTCTAGCTTGAAGACAGAAGGATGAGTTGCAGGGATGAGGGATTGTGTTTGGAAGATAGCGGCTGATGTTGGTGATTGAACTAGTCTCCAAGTGGGAGATTTGTTGGGCTTTGTGAAGCCTAGTTTATGTGTTGATTCGGTGGACAACCCGACCCGACCCGACCCGAATTATGTTGTGTGGTTTTTTAATGGGAGATTTTCTGAGGCTTAGTCCATGGAGCGGAGGCTTGGGCCGATAGGCCTAAGTCGGAGCCCCGGGAAAAATTTTTTTGCCCATTGTGAATCCTGTTTGTGGAAGAAATACATTGTTTTTTAAGGTTTCGGTCTAGGAGTCGGTTTTGAGAGGAGAAAAACAGTTTGTAGCCGCAACTTTTTTTTTTTCCCTAATAATAGTGAAATCTCTGCAACTCCGTGGACGTAGGCAAATTGCCGAACTACGTAAATACTGTCTTGTGCGTGTGATTATTTTCTTTGGTGTGTATTTTCTCTATATTTTTGTCTCTCACAAGTTTAGGAATTCGTGGAAATTCCCTACAGTATATTGGTCTTGTTGAAAAAAAATTAACTTCTCATGAACATTTTTCTTATCTCCCCGCAATAAGTGGGACGCTTTCTTTGAAGTTTGACAAAATTATATTAATTGTTATAGCACCAGTTAACTGGACCCATTCAAAAAATATACGTAAAGTATAATGGAAGCTGACTTGCTTGACCTACCTTTAATCAAAGTGATAGATCCACTTTTCATTTTTATTTTTTTACAGCCCTTACAGCAATTGTGTGTGTGTTTTTTTTAAAGGCCTATGTATCAAAGAGTATAAATTCTTTGTCCCACTCCTACCTTTAATATTCCACTTTATGTAATCATTTTTTACTTTCATAAGTTATTAAAATAAATAAATAAATATAAAACATATGACATTTCACATTCATAAAATATAAAAGTGAAATATAAAAAATAGGAAAAATGGTATTTATATCTATGATCAGATATTAAAACCCCTTATCTCGTTTGTGGTTTAGGGTGGTATTATATGGGTTGGGTGCATGCAGGGGATAGCTATATGGTATAGGGGAATGAGATGGTTGCCTAAGGCGCTTTAGTAGAAAAAATGGCCTAAATTTTAACCAATAAAATTATTTCTTTCATTGTAATAGTATTAATTAAATTTAAATATTAGTCCTATGAAAACACAAGAAAAAGAGAGAGAGAGAGAGAAATGCTATGACCACAACATTTTTCGCAACAAATTCTTAGTGCCAAGTTGTTAGTGACTGTTATTAGTAGACAAAAAAGTAATTTTAGTAGTGAATTCAAATTAGAACTACTAACAAGTTAATACCTAACAATCACGCACCCTTAGCGTGATAGTCACTTCACAAGTACAAAATTCTTGTAGAATGAGAGGAGGGAAAATGCTATGATTCACGTCCTTAGGAGGAAAGTTTCACACACACATTTATACATATAGATTAAACTAGAGATTTCTTACCCATGACAGGCCACAAATGCGTTGACCCCTTGTGATAATTAAATTAATTAAATTAGTCCAGTTATTAATTAATCAAATTAACATGCAATCACGTGGCAGCACAAACAAATCACCAAACTAAGTTAAGCAGCGGAAAATAAATAACACGGTGATTTGTTCACGAATGGGGAAAACCCTTACGGCAAAAACCCCACCGGGTGATTTAAGGTCACCACTCCCGAAACTCCACTATTATCACAACAAGCAGTTACAAGTAAGGAATCCCAGTACCTCACCAACCTACAGTTGAACTCTTATCCCAATACCCAATTGGACTTGTTCTGTAGTGACAATTTCTCCAGTTTAATGCACGGCTCCCAATACGTGACTAACCAATGTGATGCGCGGATCCCAGTACGCGTCTTACTCCTTTGCACGAATCCAAGTACGTGACTCACTCACCAACTTGAGGAAGAAAGAATGTTGGCTGCAAAGTTCTTCAAATCATCAGAGATGAACTAGGGCACGAACTTTGTCTCACAGATCACAATTTGCATGAACAACGAGTTCTCAGAGAAGATGCAACTTGTATCTTGTGATTCCTCTTTTGACGGCCCTTAAAATAATCCTTTTATATGTCTAGGGTTAGGAGAAAAGAAGTCCCAAAGACATGCTCACGGATTGGACTTGAAACAGACTTGGAATTCTGTTTTCTTTAATTCTCGATAGATAGAGGTATCGAGACAGCTGTCGAGGCTCGGGTTAAACAGCTTCTTTAAATCTCGATAGATGTATCTGTCGAGGTATCTATCGAGCTTTAAAATCTTGCACTTCCTTGCTTGTTTCTTGGACAGACTTCGACGGCTTCAATACTTAATCTTGAACCACAGTTTCTTGAAGTGTTTAACACATCCTAGATCTACCCAATTACAAGTAAAGTGCGTTTTGTCTAAGGATAAGCCAATTACATAAAATAGCGACATAAGTTCACAGACTTGAACTACATATGTCCTAACAATCTCCCCCTTTGGCAATCTGTGACAAAACCATAACATACAAATGAAGATATGAGAGAAGTCATAAATCACTCAACTCATATTCACTTGTTACATACAGTAAAATCTATCCTAACACAAATTCTTGAAAAACTTTGCAAGAAGAGAGTTCATGGCAAGAAGACTTTGACAACTTGTATTTCTGAAACACTTATAAACAAAACACATCAAGGCATCTTTGTGTGAAACAGAAATAATAGATTGCATACAAGTAAAGAAGCATGTGTATAAAGACAGAAAAGAAACAATACATGTAAAGGTAGGTGAAAGAAAAACATACATCATCATATATAGAAAGAATGTAAGTACAAAATATGTCAGTACATGATCAATGTATCTCTAAAAGATAAGAAAAAAATACATCTGATCACCTCACTACATCCCTCAATCCACACTCCCCCTAACAAAAATGTCCTATGTCCTATGCTAACACTCCCCCTAAGAATGATTACTCTCATCCAAAAACTACTCCCCCTTTTTGTCACGAGTGACAAAGGGTAGAGTGTCAAGTAGACATCTCATCCGAAGAGCTAGCATCTCCATCATCATCATCGTCGGAAGCATTATCATCATCGCCATCATCATCAGCCTCGGTCTCAGACGACGCATGAGGTGGCGGAGGAGTAGCCTCTGGAGCAAAACCGCCCATGGTCGCCTGTCGCCTGGTGATGCGACCAATGCGGACATTCACCTGATACAACTCTGTGGAGAGTGTATCAAGGCGAGCATCCATGCGCTGTAACTGCGCCATGATGTCTCCCAAAGAAATGTCGCTCGAAGAAGTAGAAGCAGAAGCTCGAGCGAATCTGGAGGTGGTCGGACGAGTGGAAGGAGTGGCCCCGTCAGTCTGTCGCGATCTCAACTGTGCCTCGCTACGTTTTACGGTAGCGGCGTCTATGGCGGACATGACGTGGTACGGATCGGACGAAGGGAAAGGGATGGAAAAACGACTCATGATCCTCGTGATAGCGGAAGGGAAAATGAGCTTATCACGGGTGGCCGTATCTCTATAGACATCGATAATAGAAAAAGATGAAGTGAGAAGGAAAGTTTATAGAAAGATCCTCTAAGAGGGATAGCAAAAATCGAGCACGTGGCTCTGTGATAGAGTTTAGTGAGAGAGAGGGTGCAAAACAAAAGTCATCACCATGTTAAGGAATCTAGGACCTTTAGCAAAAGGTCGACATGGTGTGTACATGTGATCTCCCCAAGAGGTAAGGCGCTCACAAAACGCCGAGATCATCTCGTCTTTGGACACAGTCCAGAGACGCTCACAGCTAGGGTAATCGGGATGATCCACCCTAGGTACATGGAGAACCTCAGAGACTAGCTCTGGGGTGACACAAAAGCGCGTACCTCTAACGCAAGAATAGAAAGAAGGTACTGACGAATCTATCCCGTGGATATTGGAGTAAAACTCCTGAATCAACACGAGAGGAGATGTGACCGGGACGTCACACAGTGACTCCCATCCCCGAGTGTGAATGACATCGGGAAGGTCAGTATCGGCAAAGTCTGCTAGGACTACGTGGCATTCCGAATGAACACCGCGTTTAGAAAAGTTCTCCAAGAAGTCCTTGTGGGCCTTCTCATCACGGAACCGGACAGAAGTAGGAATAGAATCAGAAGAAGACTGTCCCTTAGAATGCAGAGGGTTCTGGGACGGAATGGACTTACGCTTAGGTGCCATAGACACAGCTAACGCAACCATAGAGAGGGGGAGAGAAAGAAAACACACAGAAAAGTCCCAAACAGTTCAATATTGACAGAATAATATTGAATAGTAAAGAACGTATGCATGAAAATGCATGGACATGTGACATGCAACATAAAAACATCATGGGCTCAGCCCAATCCAAACCTAACAGCACACAATTGATTTGCACACATCTAAATGCATGAAAATACAATTAGAATGCTAATGTGATGCAATGCATGTGGTTTTGAAGATCAAAACTAGAAAACCAACCCAAAAAGTTCATGAAAACCCCAACAATTTTGAAAAACTCCAAAAAATTTTCAAAAACATAAAACCTAGGGTTTTAAACAATGCAATGCATGAAGATGAGGGATAATGCGCTTACCAAGAGATGAAGATCGCAAGGAAACTCTTGAGAAAGCCTCGGGAGAAGGTTTGGAGGGAAAAAGAAAAAAAATTTGAGAGAGAACAGTGAGTTTTCGAGCGAGAGAGATCGAGAGAATGAGCTGAAAATTGCGAAGGTTCATCTTATAGTGCTTCAGTAATTCTCGACAGCTGAAGGTATCGAGAGCTGTCGAGGTAGCTGTTGAGGTAAGCTATCGAGAAGTGCAAGTGGACAGATGCAGCTATCGAGGTCAGCTATCGAGGGAGAAGAAACAAACAAGGGGGAACCTCGATCGATCCAGCAGCTATCGAGGAGCTATCGAGCAAACAGAAAGTTTCTCGATCGATCCAGCAGCTATCGAGGTATCTGTCGAGACTGCGATAAGAATGAGTCTAAGGATCTCGACAGATAGCCTATGTGTCGAGAGGTGTCGAGCTGCCTCGAAAAGCAGTTTTTCAAAAGAAGAACAATACAGACATGAATGCAATCATGCATGCAACTCAACCAAAGATACAACCAACACATTTAGCTCTCAAAATTATCTCTCAACAAGAAATATTTATGCACATGAATCTCAGAACACGCACACACACACTAAACAAGTCTAACCAATTTTATATTTCAAAAACAAGTTATGACAGTTTAGTGATCATACATTAACGCATGTAAACTTTGTGATGGCCAAATCACATTGTACCTGCACATGTATCAAGAATAGCAAAGAGTATTGCGTGTCGTGTGTGAAAACATCGCAAGATTGCATAAGTGTCTCAATGTTATGACGATTTGAGATATGAGAAAATCACTTTAACTTCACACGCAATCATAACTGTTTGATGGGGACTATCACCTTCGAGGTACATCCTATAACTCCCACATCTCCTAGAAAACACGCTTGCAACCACATTTAAAGCATCTTTGATCTTTTTGCTTTTTATTTCTTTGCATATTTTCATTTTACAAGCAAATCATGCATGGGCATACAAAGGAAAGAAAAGAATTACCCAATGATGTTAAGCTTTTGACACTGCACTTTTGCTATGCCGAAGCATACAGGTGTCATTGACATCGCACTTTTGCTATGCCGAAGCATACGGATGTCATATTATGATTGGCGAGTAATAGTGATGAGATGGTTATTTATGCCTTTCTCTTAGGATTTTCTAGTTCAACCCGTAAAAAAGAGTGATACGAGTGTTAAGAAGAAGAGATCACTTAACCTTACTCATCACAAACAAAGAGTTACAGAGCTCACTCGCTTAGTTGTGCAGAAGAGTGCTCATCTAAGCTACAGATGATACAAAGTTTAGAAAACTCTGTTTCAATGGCCATTCCAAAAGTTCGCATGAACTAATGTACACAAACACACACTGTTTTTGTATTTTTCATTTTTCAATTTTTTTTTTAATTTTTATCAAAGAAGCAAAAAATAAAACACAAAACTGAAAACACATAAACAAAAACAAGTAAAGCAAAACAATGCATAAAACTAGATGCACATGCATGAGGAAGAAGAAGGAAGGGAGGAGATCAGTCCATGGAGATGACACCGATGTTTTGACGGAGGAACTCAAAACGTTTGCTATCCAGAGGTTTGGTGAACAGATCAGCTTTTTGGTCATCAGTATGGATAAACTCAAGGGTGAGAACACCATCTTCGACAAGCTCCCTAATGAAGTGATGTCGAATCTCTATGTGCTTGGTTCGAGAATGTTGAACCGGATTCTTAGAGATATTGATGGCACTGGTATTGTCACAGTAGATGGTGAGATGTTCTTGACAAATACCATAATCATGAAGGAGTTTTTGCATCCAGAGGAGTTGGGTGCAACAGCTACCAGCGGCAATATACTCAGCTTCAGCAGTCGATAGTGAGATGGAGTTTTGCTTTTTGCTCATCCAAGAGACCAAGTTATTTCCCACATAAAAACACCCTCCTGAGGTGCTTTTTCTGTCATCAGCATTCCCAGCCCAATCAGCATCAGAATACCCAGCTAAGACATTATTTGTGTCTTTGCTATACCACACACCAAAGTTAGCAGTAGTCTTGACATACTTGATGATTCTTTTTAAAGCAATCATATGTGACTCTTTGGGATTAGCCTGATATCTAGCACACACTCCTACACTGTAGCTAATGTCAGGTCTACTAGCAATAAGGTAAAGAAGACTACCTATCATGCTTCTATAAAGTGAAGAGTCTATACTTTTACCTAACATGTCAACAGTGAGTTTAACATTTGGGCTCATGGGGGTTCTAACAGAACTAGTAGATTCCAAACCAAATTTTTTCACAAGATTCTTAGCATATTTAGATTGAGAGATGAATATACCTGAATCTTGTTGACGAATCTGCAGTCCAAGGAAGTGAGACAGCTCTCCAATCATGCTCATCTCGAACTCTGCTTGCATGAGTTTTGAGAATTCTTGAGCAAGCTCATCCTTTGTTGATCCAAAGATGATATCATCAACATAGACTTGAGCAACCACCAGCTCACCAGCTTTTCTTTTGATGAAGAGAGTTTGATCAGCCTTTCCTCTTGTGAACCCATGGGATATCAGGTATTGAGTCAATCGGTCATACCAAGCTCTGGGTGCCTGCTTTAATCCATAGAGGGCCTTTTTGAGATACAACACATGATCCGGAAAGTGAGGATCAATGAAACCTTTTGGTTGAGCCACATAAACATCCTCTTTAAGCAATCCGTTCAAGAAGGCGGTTTTCACATCCATCTGATATAACTTGAACTTCAAGTGACATGCTAAGGCGAGAAGGATTCTGATGGATTCCATACGAGCCACTGGGGCAAAAGTTTCATCATAGTCTATACCCTCCATCTGAGTGTATCCCTGAGCTACAAGTCGAGCCTTGTTGCGGATTACATTGCCCTCCTCATCAGTCTTATTTCGGAATATCCACTTGGTGCCGATAACATGTTCGCCTTCCGGTCTGGGAACTAAGGTCCACACATCATTCCTCTGAAACTGAAGCAGTTCATCATGCATTGCTTCTACCCAACTTTCATCCTGAAGAGCTTCCTCAACTTTAGTGGGTTCAACCTGTGACAAATAACAAGAGTATGACACGAAGTTAGCAACACATTTATCAACTGTGCGTTTCCGCAATGTGAGTTCATTCATGTTTCCCACAATAGTTTCTGGAGGATGATTTAATTTGATTCTGGAGGAAGGTCCTTTGTCTTCATGACACTCAGACTCTGGTGATGAAGGAATGTCTGCTGGCTCTTCTACAACACTAGGAGTACCAGGAGTACTTGGGGATGTAGGCTCTTGTTCCATGAACTCCGGACCTCTCCTAGGTTCTGGAGGGAGAATCTCTTTAGGAAGTTCCTCATCAATTTTCTCAGAATTGACATCTGAAGACTCATCAATAACAACATTCACTGTTTCCATGACTTTCATGGTTCTTTTGTTATATACTCGATAAGCCTTACTTGTAGTAGAGTATCCCAGAAATATCCCTTCATCGCTTCTGGAATCAAACTTTCCTACATTCTCTCTATCCTTTAGAATGAAACAGGTGCTTCCAAAAATTCTGAAATACTTCACATTTGGCTTTCTTCCTTTCCACAACTCATATGGAGTCTTTTTGGTGCCGGGTCTGAAGTATACTCTGTTCACTGTGTGACATGCCGTTTTAACTGCTTCTCCCCACAAATTTCTAGCCACATCCTTACTGTGCAACATGGCTCTGGCCATTTCCTGGATAACCCTGTTCTTTCTTTCTACCACACCATTCTGCTGAGGAGTGATGGGAGCAGAGAATTCTTGAGATATACCTGATCTTGTGCAGAATGACTCCATGTATGAGTTCTCGAATTCTTTACCATGATCACTTCGAATTCGGTCAATTTTCAGGTTCTTCTCATTCTGTAGTCTTGTACACAGTGCTTCAATGTGCTCAAGAGCATCAGACTTGGATCGTAGAAGAATAACCCAAGTGTACCTGGTGAAGTCATCTACTACAATCATGATGTATCTCTTACCTCCAAGAGATTAGGTTCTTGTAGGACCCATGAGATCTAAATGCAATAGCTCCAACGGTCTGGATGTAGCTGATGTCTGAGTACTTGGATGCTTAGCTTTCGTCTGTTTCCCAAGTTGACATGGTCCACACACAACATTGTTCATCCTACTCAGCTTTGGCATCCCTAGTACAGATTCATGCCTAGATACAATAGAAAGATGTTTGTAACTAGCATGCCCCATCCGTTGGTGCCACAAGTCTTCATTTGGCAACCGAATACTATTGCATACAATGTCAGCATCAGGTACCAATCCGTAACAGTTGTCTAGAGTACGTACACCACTTATGAGTTTCTTTCCAGATTCATTCATAACAAGACATTTTCCTTTGGAGAATAACACCATGAAGTCTTGATCACATATCTGGCTTATACTCAACAGGTTCACTCTTAGGCCATCCACGTAGAGAACATTTGCAATGTCTGGTAGTCCAGGTAGAGAGATAGTTCATTTCCCTTTTATCTGTGATTTGCTTCCATCACCAAAAGTGACATTTCCACCTTTCTTAGACTCGAAGACTTTGAAGAGGGATCGGTCTCCAGTCATGTGTCTTGAGCAACCACTATCAAGGTACCATAAGCACGTGTCCATCACTTTAAAGGCGGACTTCATCATGAAACACACTTCATGCTTAGACAGCAGATCAGTGGGAATGGTATCTTCTCTCATCTGCCTTCTCCGAGCCAGGCCTTTAACTTTAACTCTGTTCAGACATACTCCTTTGCACATTTTGAATTTGAGACAGTCTAGTTCCTGCTTATACAAACTGAGATCTTTTCCAATAGTCATCATGGAGAGAATCAAATAACTTTTAGACTTGTATTTTCTGAGACACTCAAGGAAGGGAGATTAGAAAAACAAGATGTATTTGATATCACAGTTCTCTTCAAATGAGAGATTGACTTTTATCCATGACAACATGGGTCAATGGATCACACACAATAGATTAAACCCTAATCAGAGTGTGCTTGCTCTGATACCACTTGACAGGCCACAAATGCGTTGACCCCTTGTGATAATTAAATTAATTAAATTAGCCCAGTTATTAATTAATCAAATTAACATGCAATCACGTGGCAGCACAAACAAATCACCAAACTAAGTTAAGCAGCGGAAAATAAATAACACGGTGATTTGTTCACGAATGGGGAAAACCCTTAAGGCAAAAACCTCACCGGGTGATTTAAGGTCACCACTCCCGAAACTCCACTATTATCACAACAAGCAGTTACAAGTAAGGAATCCCAGTACCTCACCAACCTACAGTTGAACTCTTACCCCAATACCCAATTGGACTTGTTCTGTAGTGACAATTTCTCCAGTTTAATGCACGGCTCCCAATACGTGACTAACCAATGTGATGCGCCGATCCCAGTACGCGTCTTACTCCTTTGCACGAATCCAAGTACGTGACTCACTCACCAACTTGAGGAAGAAAGAATGTTGGCTGCAAAGTTCTTCAAATCATCAGAGATGAACTAGGGCACGAACTTTGTCTCACAGATCACAATTTGCATGAACAACGAGTTCTCAGAGAAGATGCAACTTGTATCTTGTGATTCCTCTTTTGACGGCCCTTAAAATAATCCTTTTATATGTCTAGGGTTAGGAGAAAAGAAGTCCCAAAGACATGCTCACGGATTGGACTTGAAACAGACTTGGAATTCTGTTTTCTTTAATTCTCGATAGATAGAGGTATCGAGAGGTATCGAGACAGCTGTCGAGGCTCGGGCTAAACAGCTTCTTTAAATCTCGATAGATGTATCTGTCAAGGTATCTATCGAGCTTTAAAATCTTGCACTTCCTTGCTTGTTTCTTGGACAGACTTCGACGGCTTCAACACTTAATCTTGAACCACAGTTTCTTGAAGTGTTTAACACATCCTAGATCTACCCAATTACAAGTAAAGTGCGTTTTGTCTAAGGATAAGCCAATTACATAAAATAGCGACATAAGTTCACAGACTTGAACTACATATGTCCTAACAACCCAAAATAAAAATATTAAACTAAAGTAAAATTTCTATCGTATATAAATAAATAAAAAACAACTTAACACATAAAATTTGTTGTGAAAAAATTGTGAATCTAGCACTTTTAAAAAATAGCAATACACAAAACAATCTACAACATTTTTCAAAACAGCTGAGTTTGAAAACTTTTGCTATGACAAACTTTACTAGTTTTTATTTAGATTTTCTACTAACATTTCATTTTTACTTATCACTATTTATCTATTACATCAACAAATGTAAAAAGTTTTGCCAAATATTTTATGCCTATAAGCTTTTACAAAAAAAAAATGATTACATGATTAATTAGTAATTTTTCATTTAAAAGTATCTAAAACAAGTGAATAAAGTTTTAGCAATATTTAAATATTTTTTTTAAAATCATATTTAAATATATATAAAATCTCAAATCAGCCCTTAAATCAAGATTCCCTTTGGTGCTTGTGTCCACCCTGACATGACAAGTGTACGTGGAATTCGGCTTCGGTCCCCTCTGGTAGGCTGGTGCATGAACTTGTGGGATATGCAGATTTTCTCCATTAGCTGTCGTTTCTATCAAATTTAGTGGCTAGGATTTACGTGTTTCGTCTTATCGCTAATGTACCATGCAAACCAATTATTTTAAGCTCCACTCAAAAATCTAAACTATATCTCACACAACAAAAGCAAAGCTCTGTTTGAGTAACACTCATGGCTTCAATCTTCACTGTATTTTTTTCACTTCTCTTCCTCCTCTCCATCCCAAGCATTCTCTCTCACCCCTTGGACCCTCTCACCCCCTTAGAAATAAAACAAGTAACCAAAATTATCAAAGGGTCTAGGGCGATCTCGTTGGCAAACCTTACCTTTCAATATGTAGCCTTAAATGAGCCAAGCAAATCAACCATTCTCTCGTGGCTTTCAAACCCCACCAAGGAATCCCCACCTCGTCAAGCTTTTGTTATTGCACGAGCTTATGAAAAATCCTACGAATTTGTCGTAAGTTTATCCCATGGTTCAATCATTTCGGAGCACATTTATAATGGCACTGGCTTCCCTTTACTGAACCTTGAAGAACAGTCTGCTGCAAATGTCTTAGCATTTAAATACCCACCATTTATCAAGTCCATCAAAAAGAGAGGGCTAGACATAACGGATGTGGTTCCTTCAGTTTTCACGGTGGGATGGTATGGAGAGAAAAGCGTGAGTGGGAGGGTTGTTAAGGTACTCTTTTTCTACAAAGGTGGCTCCCCTAATGTTTGGGTTAGACCTATTGAGGGTATTGCTGTACTTGTGGACCTGGATAAGATGGTGATTGTAAAATACTCTGATAGTGGAGTGGTACCAATACCAAAAGCTGAGGGTACTGAATATCGAGGTTCAAAAATGAGGCCACCATTTGCAGCTGAAACAAAGCCTATCACTGTTGTCCAGCCCCATGGTCCCAGCTTCAAGATCAATGGTCACACAATAAGGTATACAACAAGGTCACACAAATTGTATAACTTTTTTCAATCAACTGAATCGTCAAGTTTTGATTGAGTTATAATAAAAATAACGGTAGTGCTTATCTCATGTGAAAGTGTCATTACATTAATCACAATTTGTCATTTTAATAAATTATGAAAATTATCATGTGTATAATGTTGTTAGCCAGATAAAGAATAAAAATTTTAATTGTTGTTTATTAATTAAAACAAAGGGTTTCAAAATATATTTTTTTGAATGTTGGGTTTCAGTTTTTATAAAACAAGATCCTCTTTATTTCAAATGGAACGAAGAATATCAATTACATAGTTCAAGAATTTTGATGATGCCGAAATTCACCAGTGAGCTGCACGGTCGTACACGCCGGGCGTTAGAGACCTGCAAGACGACAAGAGAAGACGTAGAAGGGACACCGGTGTGGTGTCGGCCTAAAACCCTCCGAAGCTCAAGTTAGGAACCTCGCTAATGACTCAAGAGCGCTAGAGTTCAAATGAGCGTGCGTACCTTGATTTGTGAGGGTTCTGGCGTATTTATAGTTGTGTAGGCCTATTGACCTATTTCATTGTAGGGGTACCCTACCCTACGGGGCCCAGGAGTGTGGATCAGGCAAGCGCTACAGTACCCTAAATGAGCCGCGACCAAGCCTGTTTGGGAAGGCCCCTGAGGCCCAGCACACAGTGAACAGGACCTATTCCGGGTCACCGAATATTTTCCTCTTCAGCTGCCCCCCATTCCATGAATCCGTCATCCGACATGACGGGCTCATGGAATCAATTATCCATCCCGTCGATCGCCTGGTTCGTCACCAATCTTGACGGATGTAAGGGGCATGTAGATCCGTCCTCGTATACCCGTCACGTCTCTGTCGCGGATGAACGGACGGGTTGGAAGGGGTATAAACGCTTGAGGACGCGTGGCGTGTGTTGATTGGCAGCTAACTGGAACCGAGGCGTCGCTTCGCTAGTCGTGCCACTGTCCCTATATATTTGTCTCTTGCTCCAGTCACTTTCACATTTTGGAGGAATCTTTGCCGATCAGAGCGCATCCGTCATCCCTGCAATCGTCGTCGCATACCCAGTCGTTTGGAGATACCGTCAACCTCATACCGTCACCTTCATACTCGTAAGTTTACTTACTACCTTCATCCCCATTTTGCTTTGGAATGTTAGTCCGTCGTCAGTGTAGATCTAGAGTCTTAGGTTTCCTTTCCGTCATTTGTAGGTGTCAGATGTCTAGTGAAGCTTCCAGCGGTCAATCTTTTGTCCGTGAGGGAGCAGGATATGACGAGGCTTACCCGTCAGGTCAGGGAGACCGGGGTTCCTCCGTCGAGGTTAGAGAACCGTCGTCTAGCTCTCCTTCCTCTACGGAAGATGAAGGGCGAGGAGAGGACGGATCAGAGTATGACTCAAACGAGGAGCTGGAAGTGATAGATCCTTCCGTTCAGCCAGCTGTTGGTGAGGACGGTTTGAGAAAGTTCATCCTGCCCGTCGAGTGGACGGTGAACTATTTCACTTCCTCCATCGCTCCGGCGCACTTCAACACTCTAAGGGAAAAGTACCAAATCCCAAACTCAATAACAGTCCGTCTACCATTTAAGAACGAGAGGTGTTACTACGAGGGGTTGGAGGACGTCAGCGTGTACGAGCAAATGCTCAAGGCCGGCCTTCGTTTTCCTCTAAGCGCCCTGCACCGTCAACTCCTCCAGTACCTAGGTGTGTCCGTCACCCAGATTTCCCCAAACGCCTGGAGGGTGTTTTTGAGTGTGGAAGTTCTGTACGGCGTTATGTCCAACGGGACTAGACGGTTGACAATGGACGAGTTCTTTAATTGTTACCGTCCGGACGAAATCGTCAAGTCCAAAGGAATGTACAGCTTCGCGGCGAGGAGCCCGTTGCTTAGGTTGGTGTCCGAGACCCCTGACTCCAACCGCAACTGGAAGAGTAGGTTCTTCTTCCTACAAGGGGACGAGTGGATGGGTCGTCGCGACGACCCGGGTTTCACACCCGTCGATAAGACATGGGCATTGTACCCCCGTCGGGTATGTGATTCATTTTGGGCCCGTCGTGTGTCACCTGCGTGTTTTCTGCTTTCCTGACCGTCGTCTTTTTTGCAGCTCGCCGACGGACGGACGTTACCGTCGAGCAATTTGGTTTCCTAGAGTCCATCTTTCAGAAAACTGAGCTGTCGGAGAGGACCTGGGCCAAGCTCGTCACACTAAACACCATCCATTGGTACTGTGACGGTCCCGAACCCTCAGAAGCGGCCATAAAGTACGACGAAGGCGTACGCAAGCGTAAGTCCGTCTACTTTGAGTGTGCTTTTTGTCCCGTCATAAGTTCTAACCGTCCACTTCTTGCAGAAATGGACGACGCCAAGAGACGAGCTCTCATCAAGCTGCAGGCTGCCAACAAGAAGAAGGACGGGGGTGGCCTTCCATCCAAGGCACCCGTCACGTCTGCAAAAAGGGCCACAGAGAAAACGGACCGTCCGGCGAAGAGGCCAAGAACGGTGACGGTTGGTCTCCCAGCAGTTCATGATCCCACCAAACCGTCGTCGAGGCTGGGCACTGGTAGGGGCAAAGGTCTCATGACCAATCCTGACCCCGTCCAAGAGAAAACCGCTCCCGTCCTGCTCAGGGAGGATTCGCAGTATGCCCTCACTCAAGTCACTTCAATTATCAGAGAGGAGGACTACGACGATCTCGATAACCATGCGACGGAGGCGATGGGGGAGACGGCGCTGTTCAGCCTAACTCAGGTAACATGTCCGTCGACTTAGTCCTTTTAGCCTTTTGATTGCGTACTGACCCTCTATCTGCGCTTGATGCAGACGGTGCTGATGGCAAAGGGCCTGATGGACCGTTGCCTGAAAAGTGAGAAAGCTCTGGAGCGGGCACGGTCCAAGGGTAGGGCCTTGACGGAGGAGCTGGACAACCTGAAGCTATGGAAGCTCCGTCATGAGAATAAGCTGAAGATGTCGGAGGAGGCCCGTGAGGCATCGGAGAAGGAGGTGACGGCCTTGAGGGAGGCGATGAAAACCAAGGACGACGACGTCCGTCGAGCTAAGGTTGAGGCCGTCCAGGAGTACCGAGACTCCGAAGCATTGCTGACGGAGCTGGGTACTTCCTTTGCTGACGGATTTGACGACTGTCTCCGTCAAGTGAAGGCGTCGTATCCCGACCTTGGCGTTGGGCACATCCATATCGATGCTGGAGGTCAGACCCCCGCTCGCACCGTCGGGTCAGAGGATACCGCTGATCTCTTTGACGAGGCAACCAATGATGCCCCCCAAGACGGTCATGACTCTACCCGTCCCCTTGAGCCTGAAGGCGCCGGAGCACAAGCTGACGTCCCCCAGGCTGATGTTTTAGGAGACAAGTTGTAATTTCATAAACAATTGGCAATGTAATATTTAGACCGTCGTGTGTATGTGTTGAAACAATTTGCTTTAATGCGTTATTTGTTCGTTGCATATTTTTGAATGCTTTAAATGCTTTCCGCTTTTTTGTGTGCGCACAATCAATCCGTCAACGGCCTGGGCCCTGGAAATATCCGTCCACTTGCGGGCTTGTAACTAAATCAACTGCTTAAATGATCCGTCGTCCAGCTCATGGACTTTTAATAGCAGCACGTATGGGATAGCCCGGCCCCATTGTTGATTGTCCGTGCACTTTTAGGGTGGCCCGTTCGCTATGTGGATTTGGCTGGTTATCCCATCTTTTGGATGGTCCGTCCACCCTGTGGACTTGTAGATAAGCCCACCTTTTAGATGGTTCGTCCACTTTGTGGGCTTGTAGGTGTTAACATTGTTCAGATGTTCCGTCCACTGTGTGGACTGTAGGTTTTAACATCGTTTAGACGATCCGTCCACTGTGTGGACTGTAGATTTTAACATCGTTCAGATGCTCCGTCCACTGTGCGGACTTGTAGATTTTAACATCGTTTAGATGTTCCGTCCACTGTGTGGACTTTGTAGATTTTAACATCGTTTAGATGCTCCGTCCACTGCGTGGACTTTGTAGATTTTTAACATCGTTTAGATGCTCCGTCCACTGTGCGGACTTTGTAGATTTTAACATCGTTTAGATGCTCCGTCCACTGTGTGGACTTGTAGATTTTAACATCGTTTAGATGCTCCGTCCACTGTGTGGACTTTGTAGATTTTAACATCGTTTAGATGCTCCGTCCACTGTGTGGACTTGTAGATTTTAACATCGTTTAGATGCTCCGTCCACTGTGTGGACTTTGTAGATTTTTAACATCGTTTAGATGCTCCGTCCACTGTGCGGACTTTGTAGGTTTTAACATCGTTTAGATGCTCCGTCCACTGTGTGGACTTGTAGATTTTAACATCGTTTAGATGCTCCGTCCACTGTGTGGACTTGTAGATTTTAACATCGTTTAGATGCTCCGTCCACTGCGTGGACTTTGTAGATTTTTAACATCGTTTAGATGCTCCGTCCACTGTGCGGACTTTGTAGGTTTTAACATCGTTTAGATGCTCCGTCCACTGTGTGGACTTGTAGATTTTAACATCGTTTAGATGCTCCGTCCACTGTGTGGACTTGTAGATTTTAACATCGTTTAGATGTTCCGTCCACTGCGTGGACTTTGTAGATTTTTAACATCGTTTAGATGCTCCGTCCACTGTGCGGACTTTGTAGATTTTTAACATCGTTTAGATGCTCCGTCCACTGTGTGGACTTTGTAGATTTTAACATCGTTTAGATGCTCCGTCCACTGTGTGGACTTTGTAGATTTTAACATCGTTTAGATGCTCCGTCCACTGTGTGGACTTGTAGATTTTAACATCGTTTAGATGTTCCGTCCACTGCGTGGACTTTGTAGATTTTTAACATCGTTTCATTGCAGATTTAAATATCATGCATGCAAGTAAGGGTTGCAAAAACTTCTGCTAGTTCATGTAGAATTTTGAACAAGGAGTCGCCTTTAGGCATTTCGGCAGTGCCGTATGGAATAAAATACAAGCATCACAAAAGGACACAACATTGTCTGTCGTCGTCTTCTACTGATAATACTTCTTCAGGTGCTCCGTATTCCATGGGTGGCTTAGCTTTTTTCCGCTTAGGGTCTCGAGGTAGTATGTCCCCTTCCTATGCCATGCTGTGACCCTGTACGGTCCTTCCCAGTTTGGTCCAAGCTTCCCTTGGGTGGAATCCTTCGTGGAGCCGAGCACTCTCTTTAGGACAAGGTCTCCGACCTGGAAGTCTCTGCGTCTAACTCCAGAATTGTAGTGCTTCGCCATTAGGTCCTGGTACCGCGCTATTCTCTGCTCTGCAGCTGCTCTTACTTCGTCCACTAGGTCGAGCTGAAGGCGCATGGCTTCATCGTTCCTTTGCTCGTCGTGGTTTCCAACGCGGTGGCTTGTAAGACCTTTCGGCTGGTATGACAGCCTCAGATCCGTATGCTAAACGGAACGGCGTTTCTCCCGTCGGTGTTCTCACCGTTGTCCTGTATGCCCACAAGGCGCTTGGCAACTCGTCCGGCCATATGCCCTTTGCCCCCTCAAGCCGAGCTTTGATGATCTTCAGCAGGGATCGGTTTGTGACCTCCACCTGTCCGTTGGCTTGTGGGTGTGCAGGTGACGAATAGTGGTTTTTTATCCCCAGCTGGGAACAGAACTCTCTGAATGCTTCGTTGTCGAACTGTTTGCCATTGTCCGATACCAGGACTCGCGGTATGCCGTACCTGCAAATGATATTTCTCCATACAAAACTTCGAATATTTTTCTCTGTGATGGTTGCTAAAGCCTCGGCCTCCACCCACTTCGTGAAGTAGTCGATGCCGACCACTAGGAACTTCAGCTGTTTTGCCGCTATCGGGAAGGGGCCCATGATGTCGAGTCCCCATTGCGCGAACGGCCATGGGGCTGTTATGGGCGTGAGTTCCTCGGTTGGTTGCCTGATGAGGTTGCTGAAGCGTTGGCATTTATCACAAGACCTGACGTATACGTCGGCGTCCTTCTGCATTGTTGGCCAGTAGTACCCTGCCCTGAGGAGCTTGTGTACCAAAGACCTTGATCCCGAGTGGTTCCCGCAGATCCCCTCGTGGACTTCCCTCATGACGTAGTTTGCCTCTTCGGGAGTCAGGCACCTCAAATAGGGTCGAGAGAAACCCCTTTTGTAGAGCACACCCTTCATTATGGTGAATCGAGACGCCTTGACTCTTAATTTTCTAGCAGCCTCTTTACCGTCAGGCAACAGGCCGTCCTTCAAGTACGCAGCTATAGGGGTCATCCAACACCCCCCGTCGCTCACTTCCTGTATGGTCGTACCGTTTATTGTTGGGGATGCTTGGGTGAAGGATAGTACTTGGTCGAGGACGACCATTGGCTCTGCTGAAGCCGCCTTGGCAAGCTGGTCGGCCTCTTGGTTTTCATCCCTAGGCACTTGAATCACTCTAACCTGGAGGTTGCTCATTCGATTTTTCACTTCGTCGAGATACTTCATCATTCTCTCACTTCTGCACTCGTAATCGCCATTAATCTGGCTTGTGATGACTTGGGAGTCGGAGTGGACCTCCATTCTTACGCCCCCAGCTGCAGTGGCAATGTCCAGCCCCGCAATCACGGCTTCGTACTCTGCCTCATTGTTCGTTGCTGAGAAGCACAAACGGATCATGCATTTGATCCGATCCCCTTCTGGTGTGCGAATTACCACGCCGATTCCTCCTGCGTGTTTGGTAGAGGATCCATCCGTGTGAACCGTCCATACGGGGAGCTCGCTTGCCCCCGGGTCTGCTGCGACGGTGAATTCTGCGATGAAGTCCGCCAGGATTTGTCCCTTAACCGCGCTGCGGGGTTGATACCGAATGTCGTACTCACTCAGCTCAATTGTCCATAGTGCCACCCGCCCGGCTGCTTCTGGACTGTTCATAGCTCTTCTTAGGGGTTGGTCGGTCAACACGTTTATTACGTGTGCTTGAAAGTAGGGTTTTAGCTTTCGAGCCGCGGTCACCAACGCGAAAGCCAACTTCTCCATCGGGGGGTATCTCTCCTCCGCCCCCCTGAGCGCCTTGCTCGCGAAGTAGACGGGCTTCTGAATCCTGTCTTCTTCTCTAATAAGGGCTGCACTGACAGCCGCCGGGGAGACGGCAATGTACAATAGCAGCTCTTCGCCTTCCTTGGATGGGCTGAGAAGTGGGGGAGAGGAGAGGTATGTCTTCAAATCTTCGAAGGCTTTTTGGCAGGCGTCCGTCCACTCAAACGACTTTTTCAATGTGCGAAAGAATGGTAGGCACTTGTCCGCTGCCCTCGAAACAAACCTGTTCAGGGCAGCTATCTTGCCGTTCAAGCTTTGGACCTCCTTCACCGTCCTCGGAGGAACCAATTCTACTATCGCCCTGACCTTCTCTGGGTTAACCTCGATGCCCCTTTGAGACACCATAAAGCCCAAGAATTTGCCGGCCGTCACCCCGAACGCGCATTTGCTGGGGTTCAGCTTCATGTTGTAGGACCGCAGGGTGTCAAAGGTCTCTTTCAAGTCGCTCAGATGGTTGCACTCGCAAGCGCTCTTCACCAGCATGTCGTCCACATAGACTTGCACATTCCTACCAATCTGGTGCGCGAACATCTTGTTCATCAATCTTTGGTACGTTGCCCCTGCATTCTTGAGCCCAAAGGGCATCACCTTGTAACAAAAGAGCCCTTGGCTGGTGACGAACGACGTTTTCTCCTGATCCTCCTCGTCGAGTTTGATTTGATTGTAGCCGGAGAAAGCGTCCATGAAACTCAAAAGTTCGTGTTCTGCAGTCGAATCTACCAACGCATCGATACGCGGCAGAGGATAACTATCCTTTGGGCAAGCCCTGTTAAGGTCCGTGAAGTCGACGCACATCCGCCACTTCCCATTTGCCTTCCTGACCATGACCACGTTTGCAAGCCAGTCTGGATAGTACACCTCTCGTATAAAACCTGCCTCCTTCAACTTTTGGACTTCTTCGGCGATGGCCCGGTCTCTCTCTGGAGCGAACACTCGTTTCTTCTGTCGGATTGGAGGGAACGATGGGGATACATTCAGCTTGTGCATTATGACCGTCGGGTCTATCCCTGGCATGTCCTCGTGACTCCAGGCGAATACATCCTGATTCTCCCTCAGGAAGGTGGTTAGGCTTTGCCGCGACGAGGGGCTAGTCGTCGTGCCGATCCTAGTGATCCGGCCGGGCCTCGTGCCGTCGAGTACTATCTCTTCCAGCTCCTCGGCTGCTTCAGCTGTGACTCGCTGTCCCTCGACATTCAATGCTTGCAAGTGATCATCCATCTCTATCATGGCGAGATAGCATTCCCTTGCCGCAGCCTGGTTCCCACGGAGCTCTCCGACCCCATATTCGGTGGGGAATCTAGCCATCAAGTGGTAAGTCGATGTCGAGGCTTTCCATTTGTTGAGGGTAGGTCTCCCCAGGATTGCGTTGTAGGCGGATGGGCAATCTACCACCAAGAAGACCACGTCCCGGGTGACCTGCTGTGGGTAATTCCCCACCGTTACAGACAAGGTGACGGTTCCCAGGGGATAGACTCTCGTACCGCCAAAGCCGACGAGGGGGTAATTGGTTGGGACAAGCCGATCTCTACCTAGCCCCATCTGTTGGAATGCAGGGTAGTAAAGAATGTCCGCTGAACTCCCGTTATCAATGAGTACTCGATGCAGGTTGTACTCCCCAGCTCGTATGCTGACCACGAGGGCATCGTCATGTGGATGGTGAAGGCGTCGGGCATCTTCCTCCGAAAAACCAAAGGTTGGTACTTCTGCCTGTGCGAACCTCGTGGTTGCGCCCGTCGTCTGTACGCTCTGTACCATCCGTAGGTAGGCTTTGCGAGCCCTCTTTGACGGTCCGTGAGTACCGCCCACGATCATTCTTATGTCCCCAATGGGCGGTCTTGGGCGCTCAGGCTCTCGAGGGGGGGGCTGGACCTGCGATGGATTCGTCCCTTCCCTGTTGACAAACCTCTGTAGCCTCCCTTACCTGATGAGCGCCTCAATCTGTTGCTTCAAGTCATAGCACTCCGACGTGTCGTGGCCGTGGTCGCGATGAAAGCGACAGTACTTACTTCTTGATCTTCTGTCGGGGTTCCCCTTCAGCTTCCCAGGGTACGTCAGGGCTTCCTCATCTCTTATCTGCATCAACACTTGGTCGATCGGGGCCGTTAGAGGGGTGAAACTGGCAAATCTCCCCATGGGCGGCCTCGGGCGTCTATCATCCCTTCTCTCATCCGTCCTGGCCTTCTTTCGTCCTCCGTCATGTCGTTTTTCTTCCAATCTCTCCCTTTTCTTAGGCTTGCCGTCTCGCGCTATTAGCGCGTCTTCTGCGTTCATGTACTTCGTTGCCCTGTAGAGTACCTCGGACATAGTTTTCGGATCATTCTTGTATAAGGAGAAAAGGAACTTGCCCTTTCGCAACCCGTTGGTAAAGGCCGCTACTTGTATCTTGTCGTCCGCTTCGTCTATAGAGAGGGCCTCTCTGTTGAACCGTGTCATGTAGGACCTCAGCGTCTCGTCTTCCCTCTGCCTGATACTCATCAAGCAGGCCGTGGACTTCTTATACCGGTGGCCCCCTATAAAGTGCGAGACGAACTGGGCACCTAACTCCTTAAAGGCACCGATTGAGTTGGGCGTCAATCTGCTGTACCAAACCCTCGCGGATCCCTTCAGCGTAGTAGGGAAAGCCCTACACATAATCTCGTCCGGCACTCCTTGTAGGTGCATTAGGGTCTTGAAGGACTCCAAGTGGTCCAAGGGGTCCTTGGTTCCGTCATAGCCATCTATCGTAGGCATTCGGAACTTCGGGGGTAGAGGGCACGAAGTGACATGCGCCGTGAAGGGCGAATCGGTCCTCTGGACCAGGTCGTCGAGGTCACTGGATACCCGTCCTTTGAGGGCGT
Organism: Castanopsis chinensis; assembly: GCA_032878915.1. Lineage (NCBI taxonomy): Eukaryota > Viridiplantae > Streptophyta > Magnoliopsida > Fagales > Fagaceae > Castanopsis > Castanopsis chinensis. The sequence goes on along the minus strand of JAVQMG010000112.1, from coordinate 238,981 downwards.
TCATCATTACGGCCATTTGTTCCCGCATCTCCTGCATCTCTGCGGCAACGTGGGGTGGTAAGGTTTCAGAGGGAGTCGTCAGGCTGGTATCCCGCCTCTCCTGCCGGCTCGGGGCGTTACTCCCCTCAGGGGCCTCGTCATCCCTTCTTTCCACGCTTGTTCCCTCTGCCTGAACTCGGGGGGGCTCATCCCTCCGTCGTAGCTGCTCTTCCAAATCATTATTTCGTTTGGTCAGGCGTTCGACCGCTGCGGCTAGCGTTTGGACTTGTCTTTCCAATGCGGTTGAGCGAGGTTCGTCGCCTGGGTTGTTAATTGTTGCCATCGACCTCGTGAACACCATGCAACTCTTTGTCTTAGGAATAGGACAACGTTTGATCGTCCTAGCGGTTCCCACAGACGGCGCCAACTGATGATGCCGAAATTCACCAGTGAGCTGCACGGTCGTACACGCCGGGCGTTAGAGACCTGCAAGACGACAAGAGAAGACGTAGAAGGGACACCGGTGTGGTGTCGGCCTAAAACCCTCCGAAGGTCAAGTTAGGAACCTCGCTAATGACTCAAGAGCGCTAGAGTTCAAATGAGCGTGCGTACCTTGATTTGTGAGGGTTCTGGCGTATTTATAGTTGTGTAGGCCTATTGACCTATTTCATTGTAGGGGTACCCTACCCTACGGGGCCCAGGAGTGTGGATCAGGCAAGCGCTACAGTACCCTAAATGAGCCGCGACCAAGCCTGTTTGGGAAGGCCCCTGAGGCCCAGCACACAGTGAACAGGACCTATTCCGGGTCACCGAATATTTTCCTCTTCAAATTTAATTATGTTCTAAATCTAATAGTGTACGGTGTGTCAAGTTATTCAAAATTTAAATAATGTGGCACTGGATACATATTTGATGTTGCAATATTTAGTCTAAATCACAAAATTCATCATTTTAAATGGAAATGATTTTAATATAGTTTTTATGTGGTATACACAGTTGGGCAGACTGGAATTTACACCTTGCCTTTGATGTTCGAGCTGGTCTTGTTATATCTTTAGCCACAATTTATGATTCCATTGAAGATAAACATCGCCAAGTCCTATATAAAGGCCATGTTTCTGAGCTATTTGTGCCCTACATGGATCCCACAAAGGAATGGTACTATAGAACATTTTTGGATGCTGGAGAATTTGGGCTTGGCTTGGGTACTGTATCTCTTCAACAACATACAGATTGCCCAGCCAATGCAATCTTCATGGATGGGTACCATGCCAATCAGGATGGAGAGCCTGTAAAAGTTTCAAATGCATTTTGTGTATTTGAGCGATATGCAGGCGATATAGCTTGGCGTCACACAGAGAGTGCAATTTCTGGGGAAGTGGTATGTGATTTTCAAACCACCAAAGTCTAAACCCTTCCTTCCTCCCCCATCCCCCTCTCTTTTATGTGACAATATTGTGAATACTAAAAAGAATGGGTTGTGAACAATGAAACAATTATCAAATTTACCTTAAGCATTCAATCATACAACACCCTCATTAGTTTCACAACCAATCCATCTTTCTCATCATCACATTAAGTTTACATTGCAGAGTAAATTGCTAAGAAATTGACTAATTTAGTGACTCAAACGAAAATATTGTGATTTGAAACTACCAAGACTCCCAATCCATCCTACTTCTTTGATTGCAAACAAGTCATATTCTCTTAAATTACTTGCTCTTCCATTGTATAACATAGAAGAGAGAGAGAGAGAGAGAGAGAGAGAGAGAGAGAGAGAGAGTATAATAATAGAGGAGAGAACTTGGAGTTGGAGTGGATGAGGTGAGACAAAAATAGAGGATTCGTTTAGATAAGGGTGGCCCAATATATTTTGGAGTATAAGGCGACAATTTTAAGAGGAGTCTTTTTTATATCTAAATATTAATTGAATAATACTTATTTAAATTTTAATATCAATTTTTAATTTAAAATCTAATTTTCTTTTTGAGTTACAAATTTACTAATTAAGTTTTTATATTCAAACTCTACTAATATATATTTTTAAATTAATTGATAATTTGGCTAATCCACATAATATATATATATATATATATATATATATATATATAGTCAATCTAAAATAGGATCTTATCAATATATATATATATATAGATATATTTATATGAAAAATTTATTTTTACAGATGCAATTGTGACATGCATATATTGTTAGAAAAATAAATCTAATTTATTAAAACATAGCTTCACTTAACCTTTATTAGAATCTGCAACAATTTCAGCCGTAACAAGTAAAGATGGGTTAACTAAAAATCAAATTAATACAAAAAATTTTCACTTCAATTGTATATGAAACATAAAATATAAAGAATAAAGAAAATTGATTTATCTTAAATATAACTTTTGGTCAATGATAAGTTTAGGGGTAAAGGGACAAAGAGTGGGTTTGTCAAGAGATACTTTCAGTGAAAAAGAGCTAAAGGATAATATGGGGTTTTTCCACACACACACACACACTCTCTCTCTCTCTCTCTCTCTCTATATATATATATGTATGAAACATATTTTACATATCTAAGTTGAAATAATATAAAAAATTATGATATTATAACTAGAATTATTGGGCCCTTTTACATTTGGGGACTTAAGGCAATTGTCTCATTTGCTTATATAGTTGAGCTATCACTAGGTTTAGGGAGAATAAAAAGGTAAAGAGTGGTTCCCATTGTAAATGAAGAAGGGAAAAAAAAAAAATGAAATAGAGTCATTAGCAATTAACGGCAGAGCCAAGATTTAAGCCAACAAAGTCAATTATTATTATTATTATTATTATTATTGTTGTTGTTGTTGTTGTTGTTGTTGTTGTTGTTGTTGTTGTGTGCTAAAATATACAACAAACAAAAGTATATACACACGGGTGTAGGCAGGGGGGCTAGAAATCAAGAAGAATAGAGCAAAGAAGAGAAATAGGATTATGGACGTCAAAGCTAAGATTTTAGTTTTTATTATTATTATTCAAAATTTGTTAAATTTGTAACCCACAATGACACAAAAATAAAAGTGTAGATGTGTGAGAGCATATGGTATGCGATAACATATATATATATATATATATACATGCAATATTACACAATAAATTCAACAATAAATATATAAATCGTTAGGAAATTAAATTAAACTGTTTACAAACAAATTTTCACAAAAAATAATTGCATTAAAAAACCATTTTTTAAGGGAGTAGCAATGCTTTTTGGTTGTATATATATATGAAAGTACTACTCCTTATCTTTCAGTTTCATTTTACCCTTACTTGCCTTTGTTTTGAATGTTAAAGTAAGAAAAGTAAAACATTTTTCCTAAGTAAAACATTATAATCAAATAATTTTTTCTGTGAAATATATCATCAAAAAATACGTATAAGAGAATCCATTATATCCATAAAATAAAATAAAATAAAGAAGAAGAAGAAATAAAAACAATTATGATAACAAGTTTTTTGTTCAAATGTTTTTTCAAAATTTAGAGTTGTGTGTATATGTGTGTGTGCATGCGCGCACACATTTATGTATTCAAAAAATTGATTTGGTCTCCCAAAATGACCTTCCAAAGAAAAATGAACAAATATTGGCTAACGGAATTAGTATCCCTAAAAAATACAATTGGCTAATGTTGTCCTAAAAAGAAGAATTATTTTTAAACAAAAGAAATCTATCCTTTATGATCAACTGTTCATTTTGTCAGTCATTTTCTTTTATGTATAAAAGGATCATAAATGTTTTTATTTATTAACAATATCAATATTTTAAAAAATCAATATATATATATATATATATATCGATGGTTATTTTCAAGCCAATTTATTTTGATGATTTTATATACATAATATATCAGACTTATTGGCAACTCTAATATTAGAAAACTAATAACCTCTATTTTCTATGATTATTTTTAAGCCAATTTATTTTGATGATTTTATATACATAATATATTAGACTTATAGGTAACTCTAATATTAGAAAACTAATAAGCTCTCTCTCTCTCTCTCTCTCTCTCTCTCTCTCTCTCTCTCTCTCTCTCTCTTATACACATATAATTTTGTATGTATATGTTTTAAGTTTAACAAACCAGTTCATCAATCTCAAATTTGGCCTTCCAATCAAAATTTTTTAACTTCATCGTTGGTCACAACTAACAAGGATTTGAACCCCTCCTTTTTTTAATTACAAATTTGCCACATTGTTTGTATTTTTTGAGTGAAACTAAAAACACAATTTTTTTCCCTACCTTTTTTCCATTTGCACAAGGATTTCTTTAGTCATAATTTAAATTTTAAAATAGAAAACACCCAACCAAAAAATATTTGTAAGTAATTGTAACAGACTGTTATATATATATATATATATATTATGTTTTTGAAAAACAAAAGTTTTATCAAATGCAACCAATTAGGCTCATTAATCATTTATAAATGATGTTTTAGTTAGTTGGAATATAATTATCTGTTTTCACTAGTTGCATACACATCTGATTTTTGTTGTTTGATTTTTTTTTTTTTGGCCTCACAGATAACAGAGGTTAGACCTGGGGTGAGCCTCGTTGTTAGGACGGTTTCAACCATTGGCAACTATGACTATATCATGGACTGGGAGTTCAAGAAAAGTGGCAGTATTAAATTTGGGGTATGGAATTTAAATAACCAAACCATCTGTTTATAATATTACCCTTATTTTTTTTTTTTAAATTATCATTATTGTTTCGGTTGGTTTCATTCGAAATTGTGTTGATCCATTTCATAGTTAAAATATTATTTTTGAAATCTAACTGTGTATAGAGTACTATGTCATTTAAATCTAATTTTTTTTTAAATTAAAATTATTAATAATATACATGTAGCTTTCAAAATGCTCTATTTCAAAATGGAGACATCATTTACGATCAAGTGGTACCTAAAAAGTCTTTTTGAGGCTATTAATAATTATTACTAACAACTATATATGTTGTATGCACTATTTAATTAGGTGGGTTTATCAGGTATTTTGGAAGCAAAAGCTTCAACATACACTCACAAAAAACAAGTCAAGGAAGACATCTATGGTACATTGGTAACAGAAAACACTATTGCAATAAACCATGACCACTACATCACCTGTTATCTTGATCTTGACATTGATGGCGAAAAGAATTCATTTGTCAAAGGCAAGATGAAAACAATGAAAACAGAGGGTAGCACACCCAGAAAGAGTTACTGGACCATGATTCGAGAGCTAGTAAAAACTGAATTAGATGCAAGAATTTGGACTGACAAACCAATTGAAATATTGATAGTGAACCCTAATAAGTTTACTAAAATAGGAAATCAAGTTGGCTATCGATTGGTTCCTAGTCCAGCTACTATTCCACTTCTACTAGAGGATGATTACCCACAGATCCGTGGTGCATTTTCAAATTACAATGTATGGATTACGCCGTATAACAGGTCTGAAAGATGGGCTGGTGGGTTATATGCTGATCGAAGCCATGGGGATGATACCTTATTTACTTGGACAAACAGGTATATTGCATGGTTTTTACAATGGTAAAAATTCTCTCATATTCTTTTTTTACACATTTGTACGCACAATTTTCACAATTGTGTGTGCTTGATATAAAAATTTTTGAAATGAGAGAAGGGTGATATTCATAATTAGAAATGTTAAATAAGTTTTGGGAGAAAATTATTGCCCTTTTTTTAAAGTCAAATATGGCATTGGTCTTAGGGGCACACCAAAATACCTAATACTGCTTTTTCCTTCTTTCCTTTTGTCTTTTTTGTTAATAAATATATTTCATAGGTAAAAATTCATTAAAAAGAATGTATTTTTATTTTATCAAATTTTTAATGTTTAAAAGTTATAAAGAAAAAATGATAAAATAAAATTTAAAAAGTCAAAAAAAAAAAATATAAGGAGCTCTAATGTTTAATATAATTAGTAAGAGTGTGTTTTTCAAATTCGTTATGTATCAAATTTGAATTTGAGTTATACTATAAAATTTTTCTCGTAAAATTCATTACCATATGATTTTAAAATGTTATAATATAATCATTTTATGAGTTAACTAAAAACAGAAATAAGTTGTACTTGAAATTTATGTAATTACTATAAATTATTGCATGTGAAATATAAGTGCCATACGATTTATTCATATATTAAAAGGCCTTAATAAGTAAAGAAAATTTAATAGACATGCTATCTTCTTACAAGTTTTTGAAAATTAAGATACCACTTAGTATTAAAATGAGTAATATGTCTTATAAAAAAGAGAGTAATATGCTATTGTCTAGTTTGATTTTAAGTATTATATATTTAATGCATGCTCAAAATATGTTTATCTAAGTATTTTTCAAAGTGCATTAAAACACTTGTATATTGGTTATAAATTTGTTACTCTAAAGTTAAATCTTGACTCTTCCACTCGTAGATCATCAAACTTTAGCATAAGAGGGATGTAAATTATTCGCTTATGTTTAAAGTACTAACTTAAGTTAAATCTTGACTCTGCCACTTTTAGTTTGTTAGGAACAAGAGGAGATTACTCTAAAATTAAGTGATCATTTGGTTGCTAAAAAACTTAAAGTAATTGATTTTAGTTCCTGGCAAACTTTAAAAGATCACTTTTATTATTTATTGAGCAATGACGTGATGGTTTCTAGATCAATTTGACCATGTCATCTAAGTGACAAAAAATAATCACTTCAAACTTATAACTCTTTTTTTTATTAGGTACTGTATCCTTCTATTCGTTAGCTAAAACCACAAATTCGCTTCGACTCAAAGAAATTATGTTGGTGGAAGATATAAAAAGAAAAACAAAAAGAAGGAAAAGAGAAAGTCTTAGATAGTGAGGATGGGAATGGGGAAGAGTTGGCATGACATGTAAACGCCATGGCTAAGTTTATATTAATATTCAAAAAAATATATATACTTATTTAGCAAAAAAAAAAATTATAATTAAATACTTGAAATTTGGGTGTGGGTGAAACTTCATTAACCAAATTAGGGATTTTTTTTTTTTTTTTTTTTTTTTTTTTAGGGGGAAGCTAATCAGGTATTTACAATTTTACATACATTGACTTGACTTAATTGGGAGGTAATATGGAAGTAATTATTAGGAGTTCCCATAGTATGGCGATTTGGTGTTTACTTCTTTCATACTCAAGGTAGATTTCACTAATTAATTTATGGTGTGACCTATTATAAATTTAAAAGGAAAGAGTACTATGTTATCCTATTCTAGCCTCTAGGACCAACTGGTAATTTTTCGATATTATTGTTAACCGCTAATAACTAACATGGAAGTTTTGTCGCATGCAATTTTTTCCTGTAATAAAGCAGGTAACAGTGAAGAAAATCAAACTGGTTGATTTGATTCATTTTGCAGGAATAGGGGTATTGACGACAAGGACATAGTGTTATGGCACACAATAGGCTTCCACCATAGCCCTTCCCAAGATGAATTTCCAGTGATGCCGACTTTGAATGGTGGGTTTGAGCTCCGTCCTTCAAACTTCTTCGAAAGCAACCCAATCTTGAGTTTAAGGCCTCCTAAGCCTGTGGACTTACCCACATGCAATGCCACCACTCCTTAGTGTTGGAAAAAAATAATCGGAATAACTAGAATAATCTTCGGTAGAAGTTCTAGATAAATGTTATTTGTGCTATTAGATATTCTAAATAATTGTCAACTTTTATGTTGTTTTTAGAATAAGAATTTGAAAAACTATTAGAACTTTTAAAATGGTGGAATTTAAATTTGTGGGAATTTCAATCTTATCAAATAAGCTTTTATTAATTTTCCGAGTATATCTGAGAGTTAAGAATTTGAAGTATTAAATTAGTTACAATAAGTATGGTAACAGGGATGATAATGCATTGGTGACATTGAAAATAAGAGATAATAATAGTGTAATCACAGATAATAGTTTGTTGTTAGTGGTGGAGACAGTGATAATGGTAATACTTAATACTCTTAGCAATAATGTTATTATTATGCTATTATGTTTGGTGGTGTTGGTGGAGTTGATGGCAGCAATGGGTGACAAGCCACGGCAATGGGTGACAAGCCGCGGCGGCGGTGGTGATAGCCACTTGTGTTAAAATATGATGTTATTTTTTATTTTTAATACATGTTGCAATATTATACTGGAATTTGTTCTAAGAAGTGTTTTGACTACTAGATGAAATTGTAGTGTTAATTTTTACTACAAAATGTTCACATTTTCATTTGACAACATTAGGCTGTTGTACAAAACACTTTTTCAATAATGACATTAATGAATTTTGATATGTCTCTAGCATTATTTGTGTTTATTTTTTTGAAACCAAGATTTTGAACTGAAAATTAATTTCTATTTTACTAAAAAATTTAATATCGTTCTTGATTTCTTTAGTAATAAATCATTATTTTTTATTTAATATTAAATATATAATAAAAATCCGAACTATTTTTAATATCCCACCAAGAAAAAAAAAAAAAGAAAAAAAAAGAAAGAAACATAATCCTCGTTTCAAAATATACACGTAAAGTATAATGGTAATTGATTTACTTGCCGTCTTTAACCAAAGTGACAGAACCCCATTTTATATTATTATTATTTTTTTAAGGCCTTTATATTAATTGTGTGTTTCTTATAGTGCATGTTCAGCTCTGTCCAGATAGGAGGTAAAACATGTGTTTCACGCCCCCCAATAATGGATCTCCATGTTTGCATTTTGTTAAAAAGTGCATATAATATCTCATTTAATACCAAATTTTATTATACTTCTATCAACGTGAGATTAGATTCCTAAGAAAAAGAAAAAGAAAAGAGGGAGAGAGTGTCAGCAGCTCACGTGTAACAGAGGTGTATTAAAATTTGGGATTAGATGAGATATTATATGCACTTTATAATAAAACGTTGATGTTGTTGAACCATTATTGGTATCCGGACAGAACATGCACTCCTATTATAAACCCCACTCCAAAGTCCAAACTATATCTCACACAACAAAAACAAAGCTCTGTTTCAGTAACACTCATGGCTTCAACCTTCATTGTATTGTTTTCACTTCTTTTCCTCCTCTCCATCTCAAGCATTCTCTCTCACCCCTTGGACCCCCTAACCCCCTTAGAAATAAAACAAGTAACCAAAATTATCAAAGGAACTAGGGCGGGCTCATTGGCAAACCTTACCTTTCAATATGTAGACTTAGATGAGCCAAGCAAATCAATCGTTCTTTCGTGGCTTTCAAACCCCACCAAGGAACCCCCACCTCGTCAAGCTTTTGTTATTGCACGAGCTTATGAAAAATCTTACGAATTTGTCGTAAGTTTATCCCATGGTTCAATCATTTAGCAGCACATTTATAATGGCACTGGCGTCCCTTTACTGAACCTTGAAGAACAGTCTGCTGCAAATGCCTTAGCATTTAAATACCCACCATTTATCAAGTCCTTCAAAAAGAGAGGGCTAGACATAAAGGATGTGGTTCCTTCAGTTTTCACGGTGGGATGGTATGGAAAAAAAAGCATGAGTGGGAGGGTTGTTAAGGTACTCTTTTTCTACAAAGGCGGCTCGCCTAATGTTTGGGTTAGACCTATTGAGGGTATTGCTGTACTTGTGGACCTTGATAAGATGGTGGTTGTGAAATACTCTGATAGTGAAGTGGTACCAATACCAAAAGCTGAGGGTACTGAATATCGAGGTTCAAAAATGAGGCCACCATTTGCAGCCGAAACAAAGCCTATCACTGTTGTCCAGCCTCATGGTCCCAGCTTCAAGATCAACGGTCACACCATAAGGTAAACAACAGGCCACAGAAATTGTATAACTTTTGTCCATAGCTGAATTGTCAAGTTTTGATTGAGCTATAATAAAAATGATGCCAGTACTTATCTCATATGAAAGTGTCATTACACTTATCACAATTTATTATCTTAATAAGTTATGAAAATTGTTATGTGTATAATGTTATTAGCCAAATGAAGAATAAAATAAGTTAATGGTTGTTTATTAATTAAAACCGAGGGTTTCAAAATATATTTTTTGAATGTTGGGTTTCAATTTTTATAAAACAAGATCTTTTTTTTATTTCAAGTGAAATAAAGAATGTCATCTACATAGTTAATCTAAGAATTTAATTACGTTCTAGATCTGATAGTGTACAACGTGTCAAGTTATTCAAAATTTTAAATTATGTGGCACTGGATACATCTTTAATGTTGCAATATATAGTCTATATCATAAAATGCATCCTTTTAAATGGAAATGATCTTAATACAATTTTTTTGTGATAAAATCAGTTGGGCAGACTGGAATTTGCACCTTGCCTTTGATGTCCGAGCTGGTCTTGTTATATCTCTAGCCACAATTTTTGATTCCATTGAAGATAAACATCGCCAAGTCCTCTATAAAGGACATGTTTCTGAGCTATTTGTGCCTTACATGGATCCCACAGAGGAATGGTACTATCGAACATTTTTGGATGCTGGAGAATTTGGGCTTGGCTTGAGTGCTGTATCTCTTCAACACCATACAGATTGCCCAGCCAATGCAATCTTCATGGATGGGTATTATGCCAATCAATATGGACAGCCTGTTAAAGTTTCAAATGCATTTTGTGTATTTGAGCGATATGCAGGCGACATAGCTTGGCGTCACACAGAGAGTGCAATTTTAGGGGAAGTGGTATGTGATTTTCAAACCACCAAAGTCTAAACCTTATTTCCTCCCCCACCCCCCCCCCCCTCTTTTATATGTGACAATGTTGTGAATACTAGAAAGAATAATTAAATTGGCCTTAAGCACTCGATCATACAAGACCAATTAGTTTCACAACCAACCCATCATTCTCAACATCACATAAGTTTCCACAGCAAAAAACCCAAATCTTCAAGCTCAAGGCAAAGTACATTGTTAAGAAATTGGCTAACTTAGTGACTTCAACTAAATATTGTGATTTGAATCTACCAAAAACTCCCAATCCATCCTACCATTTTGATTACAAACAAGTCATACTCTCTTAAATGACTTGCTCTTCCATTGCATAATATAGGAGAGAGAGAGAGAGAGAGAGAGAGAGAGAGAGAGAGAGAGAGAGAGAGAGAGAGAGAGAGAGAGCATGGAGTTGGAGTGGATGAGGTGAGAGAAAATTGAGGATCGGTTTAAATAGGACTGGCTCAATATATTTTGGAGCATTAGGCAAAAATTTTAAGAGGAGGTTTTTTATATTTAAATATTAAGTAAATAATACTTATTTAATTTTTAATATCAATTTTTATATTTAAATATGATTTTCTTTTTGAGATACAAATTTACTAATTAATTTTTTATAGTCAAACTCTACTAATATATTTTTTTTAATTGATAATTTGGCTAATCTACGTGACTTTTATTTTTGGTAATATAGTTGATCTCAAATAGGATCTTATCAAATATATATATGTGTGTATGAAAAACTAATTTTTACAGACACAATTGTGGCATGCATATATTGTTAGAACAATAGACCTAATTTATTCAAATGTTTTTATAGCTTCATTTAACCTTTATTAGAATCTACAACAATTTCAACCTTAACAAGTAAAGATGGGTTAACTAAAAATCAATTTTTTTATATGAACTAAAAATAAAATTTATACAACAAAGACAAAGAAGAGAAATAGAGTCATCATAGCAATTAATGCAGAGCCACGATTAGAGCCAACAAGGACAATTATTATTGTTATTTTTTAAATATGGGCTAAAGTATACAACAAACAGAAGTATATACACATGGGTGTGGAAAGGGGTGCTCGAAATCGAGAGGAACAGGACAAAGAAGAGAAATAGGGTTATGAACAGTGTCAAACCTAGGATTTAATTCCTTATAAAATTTATTTTTTTATTATTTAAAAATTGGTTAAATTTTTGTAACACACAATGATACAAAAATAAAAGTATAGATGTGTCTTGTGTGTGAGAGCATATGGTATGCGTGCATATATACATGCAACATAGCACAATAAATTCAACAATATATGTAGAAATTAGGAAATTAAATTTAACTGTTTATAAACAAATTTTCACAAAAAATATAATTAATTAATTACATTAAAAAACCTTTTTTTTAAGGGAGTATTTTGGTTCTCTCTCCCTCTCTCTCTCTCTCTCTCTCTCTCTCTCTCTCTCTCTCTCTCTCTCTCTCATTGAAAGTACTACTTATCCTTCAGTTTCATTAATTTTACCCTTACTTGCCTTTGTTTTGAATGTTAAAGTAAAAAAAGTAAAAGATTTTTTTTATTAGAAGTATATTCCCTCAAAAGTGTTCGAAACATAAAGAGATTATAATCAAATAATTTTTTCTATGGAATAATCAACAACAAAATTTGTAAGTAATTGTACTAGACTGTTTTATATTTTCGGTTTTTGGAAAAAACAAAGTTTTACCAAATGCAACCAATCAGGCTCAGTAATAATTTATATATGACATTTTAGTTAGCTGGGATTATCTATTTTCACTAGTTGCATATACATCTGATTTTTATTGTCTGATGCTTTTTTTTTTTTTTTTTTTTTTTTTTTTTTTTGTGGCTTCACAGATAACAGAGGTTAGACCTGGTGTGAGCCTAGTTGTTAGGACTGTTTCAACCATTGGCAACTATGACTATATCATGGACTGGGAGTTCAAGAAAAGTGGCAGTATTAAATATGGGGTATGGAAATTAAATAACCAAACCATCTATTTATAGAATTATCCTTATTGTTTTTAATAAAAAAATTATCATTGTTAGTTATTTCGGTTGGTTTCATTCGAAATTGTGATGATCCATTTCACAATTATAATTTTTTTTTTCGAAATATAACTGTGTGTAGAGTGCTATGTCATTTTATTAAAAGTCATTTAAAAAAGTTAAAATTATAAATAATACATATATGTCACTAAATATACCTTCCAAAAAAATCTATTTCAAATGAAGAGATCATTTTCAGTAAAATGGTACCTAAAAAGTCTTTACGAGGCTGTTAATCGTTATTACTAACAACTATATATGTCGTATGCACTCTATTTAATTAGGTGGGCTTATCAGGTATTTTGGAAGCAAAAGCTTCAACATACACCCACAAAAAACAAGTCAAGGAAAACATCTATGGTACATTGGTAACGGAAAATACTATTGCAATAAACCATGACCACTACATTACCTGTTATCTTGATCTTGACATTGATGGTGAAAAGAATTCATTTGTCAAAGGCAAGATGAAAACAATGAAAGCAGATGGTAGCACACCTAGAAAGAGTTACTGGACCATGATTCGAGAGCTAGTAAAAACTGAATTAGATGCAAGAATTTGGACTGACAAACCAATTGAATTATTGATAGTGAGCCCTAATAAGTTTACTAAAATAGGAAATCAAGTTGGCTATCGATTGGTTCCTAGTCCAGCTACTATTCCACTTCTACTAGAGGATGATTACCCGCAGATCCGTGGCGCATTTTCAAATTACAATGTATGGATTACGCCGTATAATAGGTCTGAAAGATGGGCTGGTGGGTTATATGCTGATCGAAGCCATGGGGATGATACCTTATTTACTTGGACAAACAGGTAATATTGCATGGCTTTTATAATGGTAAAAATTCTCTCACACTCATTTTTTACACATTCGTATGCACAATTTTCACAACTGTATGTGCTTGATATAAAACTTTTTGAAACGAGAAAAGGGTGATATTCATGATTAAAACGTGGAAAGTGGATGTGTACGGAAGATCTTAAATAAGTTTTGGGAGAAAATTATTTCCATTTTTTTAAAGTCAAAATATAGTGTTGGTCTCCGGTGCACACCAAAACACTGGATAAATTTTTTCCCTTTTTCCTTGTCTTTTTGGTTAATAAATTTTTTGTATAGGTGAAACTTCATTCAAAAGAATGTATTTTTATTTCTATCAATTTTTTAATGTTTAAAAGTTATAAAAAAAATGATAAAATAAAATATTTTTAAAAAAGCAAAAACTTTAGTCGAAGAGAAAAAAAAAATTAAAATATGTAAGGAGCTTAAATGATTAATGTTATTAGCAAGAGTGTATTTTTCAAATTCTTTATGTATCAATTCTAAATAAACTCCATAATTTGTCTTTGAGTAATACTATAAAATTTTTCATGTACAGTTGTTTACCTTATGATTTTAAAATGATATATATACTATAATCATTTTATGAGTTAAATAGAAACAAAAATAGGTTGTACTTGAAATTTATGTAATTACTAAATATTATTGCATGAGAAATATAAGTGCAATACGACTTATTCATATATTAAAAAACCCTACAAGTAAAGAAAATATAATGGATATATAATCTTTATACAAGTTTTCGAACATTAACATACAACTTAACAAAATAAGTAATATGTCCCATAAATAAAAAAAGAGTAATATGCTATTGTCTAGATTGATCTTAAGTATTATATAATAATGTGTGTTCACAATATGATTATTTATGTATTTCTGTGAGTGTATCAAAACACATGTATTTTGGTTATAAATTTGCCACTCTAAAGTTAAATCCTGACTATTTGCCACTATTTGGTCCTTAAACTTTAGCGCAAGAGGGATTTAAATTAATCACTAAAGTTTAAAGTAATCGTCTTTTTTTAAGGATAATAGCATATTTAACTCTCTTTTTATTTTAGGTACTGTATCCTTATATTCGTTAGCTAAAACCACAAATTCACTTCGAGTCCAAGAAATTATGCTGGTGGACCGGAAGATATTTAAAAGAAAATTAAAAGAAGAACGAGAGAAAGTCTGAGATAGTGAGGATGGGAATGGGGTTGAGTTGGCATGACATGTAAAATGCCCTACCTAAGTTTAAATTAATATTCAAAATCTATAAATACTTATTCAGCAAAAAAAAAAAATTCATAATTAAATACCTGAAATTTGGGTGTGATGAAAGTTCAATAAGCTAATTAGTTATTTAAAACATACCTATCGACTTGGGTTAATTGGGAGGTATTATTGGAGTCATTATTAAGTGTTCTCATATCATTTATTTTGATTTTTCTTCCTTTTATATTTATATTAGATCCTACTTAGTGTAGTTTATTATAAATGTGAAAAGAAAGAATATCACGTCACCATGTTTCAGGAGCATTAAATCATTTTCATATTATTGTCAGCCCTATAATAACTGACATGGAAGTTTTGGCATGCATTTTTTCCGGTAATAAATCAGGTAGCAATGATGAAAATCAAACTGGTTGGTTTGGCTCATTTTTGCAGGAATAGGGATATTGACGACAAGGACATAGTGCTATGGCACACAATAGGCTTCCACCATAGCCCTTCCCAAGATGAATTTCCAGTGATGCCGACTTTGAATGGCGGGTTTGAGCTCCGTCCTTCAAACTTCTTCGAAAGCAACCCAATCTTGAATATAAGGCCTCCTAAGCCTGTGGACCTACCCACATGCAATGCCACCACTCCTTAGAGGAGGAAAAATAATAATCGGAATAACTAGCCAGTATCTTCGGTAAAAGTTCTAGTTAATTGTTGTTTGTGTTATTCTAAAAAATTGGAAACTTTTATGTTGTTTTAGAATAATAATTTGAAAAACTATTAGAACTTTTTAAAATGGTGGAATTTAAATTTGAGGGAATTTCAATCTTATCAATTAAGCTTTTATTATTTGTCTTGGTATATCCAAAAGTTAAGAATTTGAAATTAAATTAGTCACAACAAGGATGGTAATGAGGATGACAATGAATTGGTGACCATGATACTATGGTATATATCATGGTATTGGTGGTGGTGAAAATGGTAGCCTAATCAGCAATAATAGTTGGTCATTGGTGGTGGAGACAGTGACAATGCTAATGGTCGTAGCAATACTGTTGTTAGTATTATTGTATTATGTTGGTTGTGGTGGTGGTGGTGATAAGCCACTTTGTGTTAATTGAGTTGACTCTCTCTCTCTCTCTCTCTCTCTCTCTCTTCTTTTGAGACTACTAGGTAGGGTGGCATGTGCTACTTCTTAAGTGAGAAAATTAAAATAAAATTTTTATTTGAAAAAGTATGAAACTATATACATAAAAAATATGTCATACAAAGTTAATCCTATTCGCATAATAATTTTGATAGTTAATTACACACAAAGTTCTGGTAGCTATTTAACATATGAATATATATTTTATTATAATAGTTCCTTAGTATTTATTTGCTAAAGACAATATTTACTCACTAAAAACTTCTAAGAATGATACCGAATATCATCTTCCAATAATTAGCAACTGAGTTTTGCTAAGACATTGTCACAATATTTAAATTTCGTAATAAATGATGTCATATGTTACAATAAAAGTTTTTCATCAAATACCTTTAACCATACACAATGAAAATTTTTTCATTCATACTTTCTTCTTCATCATTCTACATGAGTTTAGGTGCAATATTTACCCATTTTAGGCAAGAAATTAAAGGAAAAACAAAAAAAAAAAAAACAAAAACAAAAAGCATGTGTCATTGAATTTCCCATTAGATAAATTAATAGTTTCAAAGTTTTCAATCTAGAAAATCAATGTTCTTTAAGTAATAAATAAAACACCTTATATCACCATTCCAACTTTCTAAGTATTATTACCATCTAAAACTCAAAATACGTGAAGAAATTTTTGGAATGTTAAAATTTAATGGGAGTATTTTAGACATTACACAATGTAATATTTTAAGAATCGTAAACTTTGATTAGGGTTCAACTGAAAGAATAACAATATGATATATTTGCACTTTTCCAAATATTTGGCGAAAATTTCTTGATTTTAAAGTTTAGGGAGGAATTGTAAACTACCCTAAACATAAAGGATGAAAAGTGTTTTTATCCTAGGTTTTTTATTTTTATTGTTTTGTGTGTATAAAACTATGCATTTTTACTTAAAATAATGTATAAAGATAAAAATACAAACAAAAAAACAAAAAGTTAATCCAATAAAACTGTATATGAAATAGTTAATTTTGGCTCAATAAAGTTGACTAAACCAATTTTTTTTTTTTTTTTTTTTATAGAAACACAATATAATGGTATAATATTTTCGTAATACCTTTATAATTTTGTTATATTTTATTTTGAGTCATAAAAAATTGACACTTTAGTAATTGTGAAAATATTATGATGACAACAAAATGTCTTAATATTTTCACAAGAGACATGTTATTGTGGAATGACTAAATTTTAAGTTTGAAATAAATTTAAACAAGTAAAATAGTTTCACAAATATGAATATGTATTAATGAATGTGTGGTACCATTCTTTGAAATTACAAAAGAGCGATCCTCTAATTCGATCTCCTTAAAAGATTTGTTGATTAGAATTGTGGTCACACTACAACAAAATGTATTTTTAGCGACGAAAATTAGTGAGGAAATATTTTTCGTCACTAAAAAAACAGATTTAGTGACAAAATATGGATTTCGTCACTAATAATGAAAAAAATTATAACATTTAGCGACGAAAAGTAATTTTCGTCACTATTGATGATCTAAAATATGAGCAACAAAGGGGAAAATTGTGGCGGGAACTTAATTAATCTATAGCGATGAAATATTTTGTCGCTAAAAGTTGAAATTTTTAGTGATGAAAGATTTTGTCACTGTAGGTGTTGCTATGAATAGTATTAGCGACGAAAATCATTTCGTCGCTAAAAGGGAGTATTAGCGACGAAAAACTATCATCACTAAAAATATTCACACAAAATAGGTTTTTCATTTCATAATTTTAGCGACGAAATCATAGTTCGTCACTAAAAGTATGCTATAGCGACGAAATCTAAATTTCGTCGCTAAAAATATTCACATGAAATAGGTTTTTCATTTCATAGTTTTAGCGACGAAATCATAATTTGTCACTAAAAGTATGCTATAATGACGAAATTTGAATTTCGTCACTAAAAATATTCACACAAAATAGGTTTTTTATTTCATAGTTTTAGTGACGAAATTATAATTCGTCACTAAAAGTATGTTATAATGATGAAATCTAAATTTCGTCACTAAAAATCGTAACAAAATCTGGCTAAAAGTATATTATAGTGACGAATATAATTCGTCACTAAAGAATATAGCTTAAATTTCAGCAAAAAAATTTTCCTTTCCCACATAAAATTTCATTTCTCCCACCCACTCACTTAAAAAAATTTCAGCCCTCCCTCTCTCATTATCACTCACTCCCTAACACAAACTCAAATACAAACACAAATACACACATCCCTCTATCTCTCTCTCTACCAAGTCTCTCCTCTCTCTTGGTCTCTTGGTTAGCTTCTACAAATTATTATCCATGGTTTGACTTCTCCTAACATGAATCTAAGGTAAAATCTCCATGACCCACCTTCTAATATCTTTGGGTTTTTATCCTATATTGTTAGGAGTGCTCTTTATATTGTGGGTTTTGTTTTAGAAGTAGTTTGTTGTGTTTGTTGGTACATTTAAAATCTTATTGGAGGTTTTTAATTTAATGGAGTGAAATGGATTTTGTTGTTTGGCAACTATGTGAGTTAGGTTTCTTAAGAAATCATTTGGGTTAATTTTAGAAAAAGGGTTTCCTTGCATTTTGAAATGTCTTTAGCATATGTGGTTGTGATTGTGGTGTTAACTATAAATTTGTGGAAGTAATATGAGCATATGTCTTTTGCTTACCAAGTGCTTGACAAATTACCTATATGAGTTATGAAATGGATTTTGTTGTTTGGCAACCATGTGAGTTGGGTTTCTTGAGAAATCATTTGAGTTTTTGATTTATATGAGTGATTGGGTTAATTTTAGAAAAAAGGGTTTTCTTGCATTTTGAAATGTCTTTGGCATATGTGGTTGTGATTTTGGTGTTAACTATAAATTTGTGCAAGTAATATGAGCATGTGTCTTTTGCTTACCAAATGTTTGATAAATTGTCTATATGAGTTATGAGATTAAATATCTTGACTTGTGTTGTGATGATTGTTATATGAAGTTATGGGTTGTAATCCTAGTTTTTTATATGTACTAACACATGTAGCTTTAAGGTTTAATCAAGTCTCAAAGCTTTTGGCATAGAATTAAAATTATAGTATTTTTCTTTTATGACTTTATACAGCTTTGAGGTTTTGCTTTTTGCACATAAAGTGTTTGATATATTACCTCAATGAGCTATGAAGTTGGGTTTAATTGTTTGTTGTTGATTATTTAATTTGAAATTGGACTATGTGATATATATACATATATATATATATATTTATATATGTATGTATATGTATATGTATATAAAGTTTGTGAAATCTGAAATTTTGTTTAAATTATTTTGCTCTAGAGGTGAGTGTGTGATACTTTGATGGTTTGGGTGTTATAAACTTGTTTTAAAACAAATTTGTAATGAAGTGTTAACCAGGAAAGTTTAAGTGCCTTGAAGTGTCTCTTCTTTCTTTTGGCCTTTTGGTTTCGTCGCTAAAATTTTTTTTCTTTTTAAAACAAATTGGACTTTTAGTGACGAAATTTTTCGTCACTAGGACTTTTAGTGACGGGGTTTCAGCGATGAACTCAATTTCGTCGCTAAAAGTTCGATTTCGTTGCTAAAGGTTCTTAGTGACGAAAAACTGGACTTTTAGTGACGAATTTTTTCCTCACTGAAAATACATTTTGTTGTAGTGTCATGTGATTTTGATTTGAACACCAAATATCCTTCACTTTGTTTGAGGAATGGATCGAAGATCTTTAAAACAAAATTACAATGAATCTCTGGCTATGAGCTTGTTAAAAATCCTTTGTTTTTCACATTCTTTGTGTTCTTCATGTTTTTCATGCGTTCTTCATCTTCAAAGGTTTGTGGTGGATATTTTTCGGGGTTTTGGAGGCTTGAATTTGTAAAGCTTCACCATGGTTTCTTGGAGTTTCTAGAGGCTTTTGAGCTTGATTCCAATGAATTTAGAGATCTAGAAATATGTTTTGGATGATTTCTCTTCGAATGTTTTGGATGATTTATCTTCGAATGTTTTTCATATTCAAAGGTTTGTGGCAAAAGTTCTTTGGAGCTTTTAGAGCTTGAATCTATAGAGTTTCAATGATTTGTGATTTCTTGAAGTTTCTAAAGGCTTTTAGGCTTGATTTCAGAAGACTTAAAATCTAAGCAGGTAATTTGGATGATTCTTCTTTGAACGTTCTTCGTATTTAAGCTTGAAGTTCTTGAAATTCCTAAATGCTTCAAGGCTTGATTCCAGCAGAGCTTTTATAATTTTGAATCTTCCTTGATTCTGCTTGTGGCATGGATGCCTTGGTATGTAACAAGATGTCTTGGTGTGTGTGTCCCAAGATGTCTTGGTGTGTTCCAAGATCTCTCCCAAGATGTCTTGGTGTGTCCTAAGATGCCTTGGTGTCTTGAAATGCCTTAGAAAGACTTCTATTTATAGGAGTTTGGGGGTGGGTGAGTGACACATGGCAAAATCTGATCGGTGACATGTGTCACAGTCTGATTGGAGGATTTTTAAGACTTTTTCTCCAAGACACATGACATCGTTTGATTGGTTTAAATGTTTTGATTTTCAAGGTGACACATGTTAGTAATTGATTGGATTGCTTATGTCATCGCTTACACACACTGTATATCATTACTTACATGTGCTGATGTGTAGCGTGTCTCATTGCTTACACGCGTCGATGTGTGATTGGCATTTTGCATGTTTTTTTTTTTTTTTTAAGTTTTTATTTTGGAACACTTGGCAAATTTCTGTTGGTTCTTGAATGGTGATGGTAGAAACTAGTTGTAGTACGTGGCGCTTTGTCATTAGTCATACTTTGTGGAGTTGGTAATATGAAGTGTCAGCTTGTGATAGGTCGGAAATTTTCCCTTTCTACAGTTATTTTCACAATATTTTCATAATAAATCATAGAGTACTAGGTTGTTACGAGTTATTGTTGGTAGGCAAAAACGTAATTTCATTGGTAAGTTTAAATTAGAACCAATAACAATTTATCACCTATAATTTGTTATGAAAACGTTGTGAAAATGTTGTGGATGTCGCACTTTTTTTCACAATACCTTTATTTTTAATCATGGTTGGTTCTAGTATGATATATATAGTTTTTATTTTAGCCTATAAAGAATAACACCTTAACAATTGTGAAAATATTGTAGTAATTTTTTGTGATAATATTTTATTCTTTTAGGGTAACAACTCATATGTAGATAAAAAATAAATAAAAAGCATGTTCAATAGGCGATATTTCCAAAAAGAAAAAGAAAAAAAAAAAGCTAGTTTTCACAAGAGAAATGCTATGTTCATAATATTTTTACAACAAATCATAAAGTAATAGGTTGTTATTAGTAGGCAAAAAAATATTTTCATTGGTAAGTTTAAATTAGAAATAATAACAATTTACCATCTATGATTTGTTATGAAAATGTTGTAAAAAATATTGTGAATGTCGCACTTTTTTTTTTCACAATACTTTTATTTTTAGTTGTGGTTGGTTCTAGTATAATATTTTCATTTATTTTATTTTAGCCTATAAAGAATTAATACCTCAACAATTGTAAAAATATTGTGACAATATGTTGTGGTAATATTTTATTCCTTTAGGGTAATGGCTCATATATATATATATATATATATATATAATAAAAAGCATGTTCAATAGGCGATATTTCCACAAAAAAAGAAAGAAAGAAAAAAAGAAGACCAATGAAACAGTTTAGATTGAATATAACAAAACTATTGTAGCTTTGAGCATTGACCCTTTTTATATATAGAAGTTTAAATTAAAACCAACAAAAATTTACCACCTATGATTTATTATAAAAATGTTGTAAATGTAGTACTTTCATAATACATTTATTTTTAGTTGTAGTTAGTTTGAGTATGATTTTTATTATTTTATTTTGACCTATAAGGACTTAAACACTTCTAACAATTGTGAAAATATTATGACACTTTTTGTTTCAATAGTATTCAACAGAAAAAAAAAAAAAAAAAAAAAAAAGAAGAAGAAGAAGAAGAAGAAGAAGAAGAAGAAAGGCTAGCGTTTATTCAAAGTGGCACTGTTGCTTTCCTCACTTACACTTTTTAAACTTTTTATGTATAGAAGTTTGAATTAGAACCAATAATAATTTACCACTATGATTTATTATGAAAATATTGTAAAAGATATTGTAGATGTAGCACTTCGTTTTCTAGAATGCCTTTATTTTTAGTTGTGGTTAGTTCCAGTATGATATTTTTATTATTTTATTTTGACCTATAAGGACTTAACACCTTTAAAAATTGTGAAAATATTGTAATAATTTGTTGTTTTGATAGAGTTTAACAAAAAAAGAGAAAGAAAAAATGAAACGGCCAATGGAACAGTGCCACTTGAATAAACCAAATGCACTATTGCTTTGCTTATTCACACTTTTTATATATAGATTTGATTTGGGTGATCAAGTGAGACTATTTCATTGGTATTATTTTCCTTCTAAATAGGAGTTATCAAGATTATTCTTTAATGATATTTACCTTCTATTTCAAAGTATTGCAACCTAGCTGAGGGACCTGTGGTTTATTGGCATTGCCAGTTCTCTTTTATAGGTAGAATTAGAGCTCGAATTCCCAAACTTTCATTTTTGTAATTATTAAATTATCCTTAAAAAGATACAACCATAATTAAATTGTGCTCCTTATTCCCATTTTTTTTATGATGCTCAATGACAAAAAGGGGGAGTGGGAGTGTAGGGAGCACAGGAATTTTTTATTATGGGAGGAGAGCACAATTTTTTCATGTATCTAACTTAAAGGAAGAATTAATTTGAGGGTTTGAGTTTTATTGACTTATTTACTGATTGATGTAGCTATTTATATTTTTTTATCTTCTTTCAGTTTTGTAACCGTGTTTTTTTTTTTTTTTATATATATCAATCATGGTTTAATGATTGCATTCTTAATTGATATCCATGTTTGTTTACACAATATTACCATGCATATTGAATATATGCTTGCAATTGTTTTAATTGATATCCTCATGTAGGGGCACAAATTGTGCTGGACCAGAGTTAGATTTTCTGACCAAGCTAATGAGGCCTCGACAATAAATTTATAGAGAGTGGGTTCCTAATCTAGATCGTTTAGACGGTGGATAACACAAAGATTGGATTCAATTCCATCACTCATGCACCTCTCCCCTGTAAAGATGTGATATTGGGTTGTATATATTGATGTCGAGGATAATCCTTAGTTCTTCTTTTTTCGTCCCCCTCCTTCTATGTCCCTCCCTTTCCTTTTATAGGCCCCTCTCTCTCCCCTCTTCCTCTTTCCACGTGTTGTCCGGGTCTTTTTTCCTTGGATACTTGTCCCATCACCCACCTTACTTAAATCTCTGGCGGTGAAGATAGGACCCCATTTTAATGTTCAGATGTCACTTCTTCATTAATGCGGCCAGAAAAGTAGGTATAATGCCTTCAATGCGGTGGCAGCAGCCTTTTCTCTGATATTTGTCCATCAACTTCCTTTATCATTTATCCTTACTCTTTTAGTTATTCGTACATAAGGTCCTTAATACGGGAATCTTTGAACCACCAGGCCACTAATACTGTCCTCGGCAACAAGCTGCCGAGGACAATATCATCCTCGGACGTCATGTCTTGTGGTGCTACGCTCATGCAGGGCAACTTCCTTTATCGTGTGACGTCGCAGGAAGGAATTATTAGGTCCTCGGACCATTCTAAGCTGTTGAGTTAGACCTTCTTCTTTATGGGGGCCCTTGGGCCGGCCCAATACATGATTTGGGCCCATGGGCACCACACCTCATATCCATGTTTGTCTTGAACTGTAATTGATTATTACATGTTACTATTTTCCACATGATATATACGCCTATTGTGTTTTGTTTTGTAATTCAAGAAACACAGTGTTTTGTAATTCAAACTGGTTTATTTGGCTCATTTTTTCAAGAATAGGGACATCGACAACAAGGACATAGTGTTATGGCACACAATATAGGCTTCCACCATAGCGGGTTCGAAAGCCATCCAATTTTGAATACATGGCCTCCTAAGCCTGTTGACTTACCCACATCCACATACAATGGCACCACTCCTTAGAGAAGGGGAAAATAATCGGAATAACTAGCTAATTGTCAGTTGCGTGATTAGATATTCTAAATAATTGTCAACCTTGATGTTGAGTGTAGACTAAAAATTTGAAAAACTATTAGAAATTTGAAAATGGTGGCATACATTTCAGTCTTAATCAATCAAGCTTTCATTATTTGGCTAGGTACGTATATCTAAAAAAATAAGAATTTATTGTATTAATTTACTTACAACAATCTATGGTAAATCACAATGATAATGAATTGGACCAATCACAGACTGCCATCTCTGTAGAAGTGATATTTGTTGTGAAAGACTTTGTGTTCTTAGACTTATAGTTTACATAGTCATTCTTAGACTTATAGTTTACGTCGTCATGAATTATATTTGCCAACACTAAACCTAACCAAATTATAAATATGTAACTACAGTAAATATAGTAGCTCACTATATTTACCAATAAAGGATAGTATGACTATATGAGTATTTTTTTTTTTTTTTTTTTTGATGTTGAGAATTCAGATGATTGACCCAATTTTTTAAGAAAGCAAATAATATTCTTAATAAATAAAAGATGACAAAATTTGGTTACAACCAATGGTAAATCACAATGATAATGAATTGGACCAATCACAGACTGCCATCTCTGTAGAAGTGATATTTGTTGTGAAAGACCTTGTGTTCTTAGACTTATAGTTTACATAGTCATTCTTAGACTTATAGTTTACGACGTCATGAATTATATTTGCCAACACTAAACCTAACCAAATTATAAATATGTAACTACAGTAAATATAGTAGCTCACTATATTTACCAATAAACGATAGTATGACTATATGAGTATTTTTTTTTTTTTTGGATGTTGAGCATTCAGACGATTGACCCAATTTTTTAAGAAAGCAAATAATATTCTTAATAAATAAAAGATGGACAAAATTTGGTTACAACCAATGGTAAATCACAATGATAATGAATTAGACCAATCACAGACTGCCATCTCTATAGAAGTGATATTTGTTGTGAAAGACTTTGTGTTCTTAGACTTATAGTTTACATAGTCATTCTTAGACTTATAGTTTATGTCGTCATGAATTATATTTGCCAACACTAAACCTAACCAAATTATAAATATGTAACTACAGTAAATATAGTAGCTCACTATATTTACCAATAAAGGATAGTATGACTATATGAGTATTTTTTTTTTTGATGTTGAGAATTCAGACGATTGACCCAATTTTTTAAGAAAGCAAATAATATTCTTAATAAATAAAAGATGGACAAAATTTGGTTACAACCAATAACTACAACTCCCACTAAAAATACAAACATAAATACATATTTTGAAAATCTAATCGTTAGATTATATATTCTTTATATTCTTAACAGACATGAAATTTTTTGTGTTAATTAGATGTTATTTAATATTAAATCCATAAACTTATTTTTTATTTATAATTTTAGACTAAAAAATTTAAAATTTAAACATTTGATTGATAATATAGCTACTGATATTTGATTTTATGGAAATTTTGCAAGAATGAAAAATATACAAAAAACATGTAATCTAATAGTGAATTAGTCAAATTTCATATTTAATACAAAAAGATTGAATGAAGTTGTAGTAAAATTTTGTCCATAAAAGATTACTCAAAATGAAGAGTTCGGAGCTAATCATTAAGAGTCCAAATCTTCTGTTTTATGATTCTTGCTCCACTGAATACTCTACGGATAAAAATTGAACACAGACACACCTCTTTTAATTAATTCCTTATTTTTAGCTTTTTCCTTATTTCAGTCTCCTAAAATAAATATAAATAAATAAATAAATAATTCAAACCAGCCCCACCACTCCCGATCACCACCAAAGTGCACTGCTAGAAAGTACTCGTCGATCGTCATTAGCGGCCATACACCCTTGCCGGCAGTAACAAAAACATGATAATAAATAAAAAATAAAACCCCAACAGACCCCCCACTGGCCACTATCTTGCGGGAACCACAAATCTGGATCTGGAAACAAACAAAGGTTCTTGTTTTCTTTTGTTTTGGTTTTGCAAAGAATCAAAAGCGAAGTTTACTAGCTATATTTTGCAAGAGCTAGAAGTAAAACAAGACACGAGGAGAAAGAAGCCACCAAAAGAATGTGGTGGCACCTCCTTTACTCAAATCTTACATTTATAGACTTATGGTGCCTCACCCACTAATGATGCAATTATTAAAAGGAAATACATTTTGTGGTTTCACGAATTCATCAATGCCACACCGTTGCAATCGATTTTGAAGAAGATGAATCAGCCATGCATGGTACCCGTTAGGTGATGGTTAGTGAGGTATGTTGGTTTTTTATTTATTTCTTATATATATATATATATATATATATATATATATTTTGGTTACTGCCGGTGGTGGTGATGGCCATTGATAATGGCCGGTGAAATCTTTCTAGCGGTACCAATGAAGCACGTCAGTGGTGACCGGTGGTAGAGGACCGGTGATGGGGCTATTTTGAAATTTTATTTCATTTATTTATTTTAGAAAACTAAAGCAAAAAAAGACTAAAAATAAGGACATAATTAAAATAGGTAAATATAGTTTTAATTTTCATTCGTGGAGTATGAAGTGGAGTAGGAATAACGAAACAAAAGATTTAGACTTATTCATAGACCTAAAAAAGCAGATAATAAGAGAAGTTTACACAAATCTTACATTTACTTAAATGGTTAAAGAGATAAAATATGACCGTTGAATGGTCTTAAATAAGTTACAAATTGCCATTGGGCATTCCGAAATGCTTATTTAAGAGCAAAGAGGCTTAATAACCATCCACCAAAAACCATGGCTTCAACTTTGAAACTAATACTTTTCTTAGTGCCCATTTGTTTCAGCTTTTAGGAGCTGAAACGCCACGTTTTTGAAAAGTTCAGCTTATGTTGCCGTTTGGTTCAACAAAAACGCAACTTTTACCCAAAAGTTGCGTTTTGGACGAAGGCATAAACGCGCATAACACTTATGGAGCGCTGGAGGTCCATAAACAAAAAGCCAGGAAACGTTTTGAAACTAGCCGTTGGGCTCTTCCAAAAATTACCAAACTATCCACAAACTCTTTCTCAAAATCAAGATACAAACTCAAGATACAAACTCAAAACACAATCTTAAAACTCATCAAATCAGAACAAAAAAAAAAAAAAACAACAACAACAACAACAACAAAACAAATCTGACCCATCTGAGCCGCAGGGGTGACGCGGACGAGCGGTGGTGACGTGGACGAGCGGCGATCTGCACTCTCTAGCCGGCGATCTGCACTCTCTAGGCGGACTGAGTCGCCGCGTTCAGATCGGAAGCCAGTGTCGGAATGTCGCCGTTGGCGGCTCCGATAACGATTTCGATTCGCAAGTGTTCGCGAGTGCCTTGATTATCGCACCATCGGCGCCGTAGATTCGAACCATTCCGATCGCCGTCGATTTAGGGAGACTCGCGGTTGCCGCCGGTGGTGAGAGAGACAGAAAGAAAGAGAGAGAGAGAGAGAGCTTTTTTTTTATTGAGAAATCACGAGAGAGAGAGAGCTAGAGGGATGTCTGAGAGAGCTATAAGAAGTATACTTGTGGAGGAGAAAAAAAAAAGAAAAAGAAAAAAAATAAAACGTATGGACCAAAAAAAAAGATGGAGTTAAAAGGAAATAAAATAAAAAATAAGTAATTAAAATTGATAAATGTTACAGCAATATTTTCACAATAAATTTTAAGAAGTAGGATATGATTAACTAATATTGGTGGGAAAAAATAATTTTTTAAAAAGAGAAAAACTTAGATTATTGGGGTATATTGGTATTGGTATGTATTTTATCATCTTTTTTTACATTTTTATGTAGTACAATTTAAACTTGGATTATTGGTGTATATTTTATCATCTTTTTATATTTTCATGTAGTACAATTTATTAAACTTGGATTATTGGTGTATATTTTATCATCTTTTTACATTTTTATTTTGTGCTTCATGATGATGAAAATTATTTAGATTTAATTATTATTGCCCAAACAAATAATTATGACACTAACAAAGAAAAATTGCCCAAACATTATTAAAATAATACCAATAATAATAATAATAATAATAATAATAATAATAATAATAATAATATTATTATTATTATTATTATTATTATTATTATTATTATTATTATTATTATTATTATTATTATTATTATTATTATTATTATGAAATAAATTCACATAAAAAAAAAGAGTATGAAATAAACTCTCTTCTATATACGTTGTCCTTTTTGGTAATTTATCCCTCAAACTACCACTTTTACAAATGCTAGCCAAACACTCAACTTTTTCAAAAAGCACTTTTTAACAGCTTTTACCAAACAGTCAGCTTTTTAAAACTCAACTTTTTCATTATGCACTTTTTCAAAACTCAACTTTTTCATTATGCACTTTTTCAAAAAGCCCAACCAAACTCACCCTTACTCCTATCCTTCCACATCTTCTCACTTGTCTCAAGCCACCAGCACCACCCTCTAGACTCTCTAACCCCTTCCGAGTTCACCCTGGTCCGAACCATAGTCAATAAAACCTACCCCAGCTCAAAGCTCAACATAACTTTCCAGTACATAGGTTTGGACGAGCCAGACAAACCTATCATCCTCTCATGGCTATCAAACCCCAAGTCCAAACCCCCACCTCGCCGCGCCTTTGTGATTGCACGTCTCCATAAGCAATCCCACGAGATCATAGTCGACTTATCGACCCGTGTGGTAGTCTCTGATAAAGTTTATCATGGACACGGCTACCCTTTGCTTACCCTTGATGAACAATCTGCTGCAGTCGAATTGCCACAAAAATATGAACCCTTTATCGAGTCTATAAAGAAGAGAGGCTTAAACTTGTCTGAAGTTGTTTGCTCAACTTTTACAATTGGGTGGTTTGGAGAGTTGAAGAGCAAAAGGGTGTTGAAGCTTTTGTGTTTTTATATAGATGGAACGGTGAATTTGTTTGCGAGACCAGTGGAGGGAATAACGTTGGTGGTTGATCTTGATGAGATGAAGAAAGTTGAATACAATGATAGGCTTATTGTGCCTGTGCCAAAAGCTGAGGGAACGGAGTACAGGGAATCAAAGCAAAAGCCACCCTTTGGTCCTCGTTTAAATGGTGCAGCCTTGGTGCAACCTGATGGGCCAGGGTTTAAGATTGACGGCCACGCTGTCAGGTCAGTCTTCTTGTTGTTTTGTTTAAATGTCTTTGTTAGAGATTATAATATATTGAGATTTTTTCGATTGAAAAATTACAACTTATCTACTTGTAATTTGGTCGAAATTTAAGTTATCTACTTGTGGTTTTAAATTTGACACTTTACACACCAGAGATTAGTACAGTCAAATTTCCTTAATCCGTCTTTGTTAAAAACATGGCTAAATATGTGATTTTGATCTACTTTTATGTTTCTCTCCTCTAAAAACATAAAACTACAAGATCAAATAAAACAAAAAAGAATCCAACGGAACACTTCCATCACAGGATTTCAAATCACAGGTAGACAACTTAAATTTCGGTCAAATCTCAGGTGGGTAAAGTATCAAATTTTAAATCATAGGTAAGCAATTTAAATTTCAAGCATACCACAAGTGGGTAAGTTATAATTTACCTTTTTCATTTATAATTCAAAAATATAATTAATGAAGCTAAAATTGTTAGGACATATGTAGTTCAAGTCTGTGAACATATGTCACTATTTTATGTAATTGGCTTATCCTTAGACAAAATGCACTTTACTTGTAATTGGGTAGATTTAGGATGAGTTTAACACTTCAAGTTCAAGGTTAAGTGTTGAAGCCGTCAAAGTCTGTCCAAGAAACAAGCTAGGAAGTGCAAGGTTTTAAAGCTCGACACATACCTCGACAGATGCATCTATTGAGCTTTAAAGGAGCTGTTTTGCCCGAGCCTCGACAGCTATCTCGACACCTCTATCTGTCGAGAATTAAAGAAAACAGATTTTCAGGTCTATTTCAAGTCTAATCCGTGAGTGTGTCTTTGGGACTTCTTTTCTCCTAACCCTAGACATATAAAAGGATTATTTTAAGGGCCGTAAAAAGAGGAGATCACAAGATACAAGTTGCACATTCTTTGAGAACTTGTTGTTCATGCAATTTGTGATCTGACAGACAAAGTTTGTGCCCTAGTTCATCCTTGATGATTTGAAGAACTTTGCAGCCAACTCTCTCTCTCTCTAGTTGGTGTTTGAAGTTGCGTACTGGGATCCGCGCATCTGGTTAGTCACGTACTTGGGAGCCGTGCATTGAAAGGAGAAACTGTCACTACAGAACAAGTCCAATTGGGTATTGGGGTAAGAGTTCAACTGTAGGTTGGTGAGGTACTTGGGATTCCTTGCTTGTAACTGCTTGTTGTGATAATAGTGGAGTTTCGGGAGTGGTGACCTTAAATCACCCGGTGGGGTTTTTGCCGCAAGGGTTTTCCCCATTCGTGAACAAATCACCGTGTCATTTATTTTTCGCTGCATTACTTAGTTTGGTGATTTTTTTGTGCTGCCACGTGATATTGCATGTTAAATTGATTAATTAATAACTTGGCTAATTAATCAACGTAATTTATCACAAGAGGTCAACGCGTTTGTGGCCTGTCAAGTGGTATCAGAGCAAGCACACTCTGATTAGGGTTTAATCTATTGTGTGTGATCCATTGACCCCTGCTGTCATGGATAGAGGACAATCTCTAATCATTCCTCCTTTATTTGATGGCACTAACTATGCATACTAGAAAGTACGCATGAGAGCTTTCTTGCAGTCGTTAGATGAGAAAGTGTGGCAAGCTGTGGAGATAGGCTGAACCAAGCCTACAGAAGCGCCGGCCGACTGGGATGAAGCTAAGATCAAGGCGGCCAACTTCAACAGCAGAGCATTGAATGCCCTATTCAGTGCAGTCACCAATGAGGAGTTCAAGAAAATTTCCTCAACTGAAACTGCTAAGGAAGCATGGACCATCCTCCAGACAACCTATGAGGGCACCAAGGCTGTCAAAGATTCAAAGCTGCAAAGGCTCACCACACGCTTTGAAGAAATTAAGATGGAAGAGGATGACTCATTTGATGAGTTCTATGCCAAGCTCAAGGACATAGTAAACTCAGCCTTTAATCTTGGGGAAACCATCCCTGAACCCAAGATAGTAAGGAAGGTGCTCAAATTGCTGCCCGAAAGATTCCATGCTAAGATCACGGCGATCGAAGAGTCGAAGGATATTGACAGAATTCCTTTGACTGAGCTGGTTGGAAACTTGCAAACCTATGAGTTAGGGTTAACTAGGTTAGGCAAGTCAAGCAAGGGCAAGAGTTTGGCACTAAAGGCCAAGAGCAGTGATACGGATGAGTCGTCAGATGATGAAGATTCCAAGATGAAGTCCTACATCACAAGGCAATTCAAGTTTATGAAGAATGCCAATGGAAAGGGCTTCAACAAAGACCGTAGACAATCCAGTTCTTCACAATTCAAGAATTCAGATAAAGGGAAGAAGGATGTCAAGGATGGCAGTCAGTACACTGTTCCTGCTGGGCCAAAATGTTTTGGGTGTCAAGGTTTCGGACACATGAAACAAGAGTGTCCTACGTACCTCAAGAGCATAGGGAAGAGCAAGGCACTTGCTGTTACCTTAAGCGACACAGAGCCCGAGGACGATTCCGAAGATGAAGACGACGGAATCTTGAATGCCTTCACTGCCACTGTTAATCCTACTGATGGGGTTACCGAGAAAGTGGATGAAGAAGAAGAGTTGGTGGACTCCAAGATTGAGATTATGGATGGTCAAGATGATATCCATACCGCCTATGAGAAGCTATACAAGCTTTCTGAGAAACATGAGAAGCTCTATAGGTTGGCCACTAAGAAGCTCAGTGATGTGGAACTCAACCGTGAGGAGCTGTCCACAAAGGTCGATGAAGCGAATCAAACCATTGGAGCACTGAGGTTCGAAAACAATTTCTTGGTTGAGAGGACCAAGAAGCTTGAAGCGGAGCTGTTTCAAGTCAGAGCACAACTGGAGAGGACGTCAAGTGCTAAACTGGACGAGATGCTGAGTGCTCAGAGATATTCTTCAGATCGTACTGGATTGGGGTATGAAATACCCTACAAAATGACAAATGACCAAAATACCATTGAGGCCTAAATACCCTTGAAAACTAAAAAAGACTGAAATTAATAAAATATAATTTAATAATCCTTGAAAATGATTGAGGGTATTTTGGTCATTTTTTAGGTTTAGGGGGGTATTTTGGTAATTTTATAGTTTTAGTGGGGGTATTTGGGTCATTTTTAGGTTTCGAGATTATTTTTATCAATTTTTAGGCTTTGGGTTATTTTGGTCATTTTTAGGTTTCAAGGTTATTTTGATTAATTTTTAGGCTTTGAGGTTATTTTGGCCATTTTTGAGGTTTCAAGGTTATTTTGGCCATTTTTGAGGTTTCAAGGTTATTTTGGTTATTTTTTACGTTTCGAAAGGTATTTTGGTTATTTTTTAGATTTCACAGGTATTTTGGTAATTTTTAGGTGTTTGGGGAATTTTGGTCATCTTTTATGTTTCAGGGGTTTTTTGGTTATTTTTTGGATTTTAGGGGTATTTTGGTCATTTTTAGGTTTTGGGGGGTATTTTGGTCATTTTTTTGGGTTTTAGGGGTATTTTGGTCATTTTATAGTTTGAGAGGTATTTTGGTCATTTTTTTTATTTCAGAGGTATTTTGGTCATTTTCTGAAAATTTAGATTTTATATTGTTTATTTAAATTTTAGATATATTTTAGTGGGTATTAATGGGTTTATCCATTAAGACCCATATAATTAAAAAACAAAAAATATACTAAGGTGACCTATCCCAGCGCTTTTTGAAGCGCTGGGATAAGGTGACCCTATTCCAGCGCTTCAAAAAGCGTTGGGATAGGGTCACTACCCAAGGCAATGGGGAGAGATCTATCCCAGCGCTTTTTGAAGCGCTGGAAAAAGGTCACCCTATTCCAGCGCTTCAAAAAGCGCTAGGATAGGTCTTTTCCCATTCCTTTATGGAGTGCCCCTATCCCAGCGCTTTTTGAAGCGCTGGAATAGGGTCACCCTATTCCAGCACTTCAAAAAGCGCTGGGATAGGGTCTCTCCCTATTGCCTTATGGAGTGACCCTATCCCAACGCTTTTTGAAGCGCTGGAAAAGGGTCACCCTATCCCAGCGCTTCAAAAAGCGCTGGGATAGGTCTTTTCCCATTCCCTTATGGAGTGACCCTATCCCAGCGCTTTTTGAAGCGCTGGAATAGGGTCACCCTATTCCAGCGCTTCAAAAAGCGCTGGGATAGGGTCTCTCCCTATTGCCTTATGGAGTGACCCTATCCCAGCGCTTTTTAAAGCGCTGGAATAGGGTGACCCTATTCCAGCGCTTCAGAAAGCGCTGGAATAGGATAGTTTCAAAAATTAAATTAATTTAAAAAAAAAAAAAGATTACCCTAACCTATAGCGGCGGTTATAAAACGCTGCAATAGGGCATCCTATACTAGCGTTTTTGAAAACCGCCGCTATAGGCCCCCTATTGCAGCGATTTTTAAAGCGCTGGTTTTGAGCTGCCATAATAGGGTTTCCTATACCAGCGCTTTCAAAAAACGCTGGTATAGGCTTATCTATTACGGCGGTTTTTAAAAACGCCGGGAAAAAAACGCTAGGACAGGACGATTTTTTTGTAGTGAGGATTCGACGTACGAGCTGGTCCAATAATTTCTCTAGCATCAATTTATGACCTTGTGAAGCAAAAATATCGCCAGGTTTTGTATAGAGGATTCATATTTGAGTTGTTTGTGCCATACATGGATCCAACAGAGGAATGGTACTACGAAACCTTTTTTGATAGTGGTGAATTTGGGTTTGGTCAATCTGCAGTGTCACTTAAGCCCTTAGCCGATTGCCCTGCCAATGCAGTATTTTTAGATGCATACTATGCTTCGAGCGGTGGTACACTAGTGAAGATATCTAATGCCTTCTGCATATTTGAAAATCATGCCGGAAATATAATGTGGCGTCACACTGAATTGGAAATTCCCGAGGAAAATGTAAGTAATATTATTGTGATTGTTATTGTATTGTTTGAACAAGTAGTAGTTTTAGTTGACAATTTTATGGTATTGCAGATTATGGAAGTTAGGCCAGATGTGAGCCTAGTGGTGAGGATGGTCGCAACTGTGGGCAACTATGATTACTTTATTGATTGGGAATTCAAGCCAAGTGGCTCCATCAAATTAGGGGTATCTTATCAACTTAAGAAATATTTTTCCAACAACACTACAAACACCAATAAATCTCATCCCAAAATTTACAACTATTGAACTAGCAAATTTTGATTATAAGTATATTACTTTCACTTAGGACTATCACTGACATAATTTATATTGTACATCAATCAGAATATGTTACTACAACAAGTCAACAATTGTGAAATTTATTATGACTTCAGACTTACTATCAATTTTTCTTCAAACCTAAAATTTTTGTACTAAATGAGGTGTCAATATACATATCAAGTTCCTATGAATTAATAGTATGTCTTCCTATTTATTTATGTCTCTTATTGTGAGTCTTTCTCAAACTATCTTAACAGATTGGACTAACAGGAATTCTAGAGATGAAGGGTGTGATATATACTCACACAGATCAAATAAAAGAGAATGTGCATGGCACATTGTTAGCAGAAAACACTATTGGTGTGTACCATGATCACTTCTTAACGTACTATCTTGACCTCGACGTGGATGGTGAAGACAATTCCTTTGTCAAAAACAATTTGGAAACAATCAAAGTAACAAACCATAGCTCACCAAGGAAAAGTTATTGGACAGTAGTGAGTGAAACTGCTAAAACTGAATCTGATGCCTGAATTCAGTTTGGCTTGAAACCAGCTGAGCTAGTAGTTGTGAATCCTAATAAGAAAACCAAAGTTGGGAACAATGTTGGTTACCGTCTAATTCTAGGATCAGCGACACGCCCTCTCTTGTCGTACAATGATTATCCACAAATTCGAGGAGCCTTCACTAATAATAATGTGTGGGTAACACCGTATAACAAGTCAGAAAAATGGGCAGGAGGACTATTTGTTGATCAAAGTCAAGGAGATGATACCTTAGCAGTTTGGAGCCTCAGGTAGTAGATAATGAATACAAATCCTCTGTTATACTTTTAAAATTTACTAGCTAGAAATTTACAAGAAAATAATTGTTGATTATGGTAATTGTGACTAATGTTTTCTAATTCAGTTTGTTATATGAATGCAGGAATAGGAAAATTGAAAACAAGGACATAGTATTATGGCACACCATTGGATTTCATCATGTGCCTTGCCAGGAAGATTTTCCAGTGATGCCAACCTTGAGTGGTGGGTTTGAACTCCGGCCAACCAATTTCTTTGATAGTAATCCAGTCCTTAAAACAAGACCTCCAAATCTTGTACACTGGCCTAACTGCACCAATTAGCTATGAGATTTTACATTATAGTGTAGTAAATCAGATTCAATAATGATATCCTTTGTCATTGACTGTCATAAAATGGATAATGAATCCAAATAAAAGATGAAGCTTTAGATACCATTTGGGGTTGAGTGTTTTATTTTTATTTTTTTTAATTTTTAATTTTTTAATTTTTTTTTGGCGTAGAAGTTAATATGAGGGAGCGAGTATTGAAATAATAAAACAGGACCTAAAGCTTTTAAAGTAGATGGAAGATGATCTTGTTGGTTTCGTTAATTTCAGATTGATTTCCATTAGTGTTGAGAAGAAGAGAGAAAAAAAGGATATATAACTTAAAAATGGTGGGTGGAGAATGAAATTGAGCATTTAGCGCGCGTAAGACAAAAGTTTTGGATTCCTACTAGGCTACTAGTATTAGCGTATTACTACTATTGTTGTTCATCCCAAAAATACAAATTTTAAAAGCTGTTAACTATAAAGATACAGACCTTAACATCCTCTACTTTTCTCTTATTATATTTATTTTAATTGATCATGAAATTATCAAAATCTGATTTAAATGTTGTTATCAATAATTTAATGTCCAAGTTACATTGAACTACATCTCTAGCTTCCCACAAATCACACAACTTAGAACCCAATTTGAAAGAATTAGATCATCATTTTCACTCTCCTCTTCAACCAGGTTCGATTCAGTGTGCCTTCTTCCACAAATTATCTCAAGTAACCAAATATATTGTATAATGCTAATCAAGTACAAAAAATA
Source organism: Castanopsis chinensis (assembly GCA_032878915.1). Classification (NCBI taxonomy): domain Eukaryota; kingdom Viridiplantae; phylum Streptophyta; class Magnoliopsida; order Fagales; family Fagaceae; genus Castanopsis; species Castanopsis chinensis. Next base: position 202,648 of record JAVQMG010000112.1, on the reverse strand, counting down.
AGTAACACTTGGGCAACTAAAACTTTTACAATATACGTCTTACAAAAATGACTAGCTACTAATCATTAAAAAAAAAAAAAAAAGAAGTAATTTATACATTTATTTATAGTACTATTGAAGTGGTACTAATTACATTTATTGCTGCATCACATTGATAATAATACCTTTAGCATTTACAAAAAAAAAAGAAAAAGAAAAGGAAGGTAGCTAGAAATGACAAACTCCTAACCATTTACTCACACAATTGAGCTAGAACTAGTGGGGATCATTACAATAACAACTTCTTGAAAGCATTGCTCCTTAGATACTACAGACTGAGCACAAAAAATATAGCTATCTATAAACTATAATATGCCATTCCTGAAGCCCTAAGAGGAGAAATTTGGAGCATGCGGTGTCCACTGTCCATCCTATCAGATCAACTTGATTTTTTTTTTGTTTAATCTTGAGCTTGACTAAAGCGTTTGTCATAGCATAATCTAGGACACATCTATGTATAGAATGGGGGTGATGGAGAAATAGGAGAGGAAAGTAAAGAAGAAGATGGTAAGAATATATTAAAATATAATATATTCTTTTCTTCTTACCACTCGGCTTACTTCCTCTCATTTCCCCCCAACCAAACATATGGGTAAAGTCATCATTTAACTATCTTTCTAGGAAGGTAGGAAGTACCCAATTTTAAAACCAATTTTAGAGGGTAAGAAGTATCCAATTTTAAAGGTTTTTTATTTATTTATATTCTTACTTGAAATTTGCTAAGACTGCGATGCTAACCACTACTTCTAAAACCAATTTATGTTAAGAAGAGACGCATTTTAGTTTTTGCAGGACGCAAAGTCCGGCCTCTATACATGAATAGAGATAGATATTTTTTGAGAAGAAAATAGAGAAATGTAAGGAGAAGAAGAAAAAACTTAAATAGTTAGTTTTTTTTTTTATAGATATTAATTTTTGCAATTATGGTATTAAGAAATCATATATGTTATGTTATTTTTTTGGTTAAAATACAAAGTGCATACTCTAAGTTTGACTGAAATTCATTTCAGTCTTCTAACTTTCATTTAATTGAGTCCTTTAAGTTTCAAAGTTATTCAATTCAGGAAATTTTTCCAATTTAGTTTTAAAAAATTGCCATTAAGTATGCAATTAACTAATGAAAAAATATGTTTTTTTTTTTTTAAATTTACATAAAAAATATGTAAAATACTTTTATTAAATTTATATATTTTTTAATGAGAAAATAATAATTTGCAAGGAAAATTTATAACAAAATTGAATAAATTATCTTGAATTGAATAAATTTGAAACTTTAGACTTAATTGAGTGAAAGTAAAGTTTGAGTACTAAAATGAATATCAACTGAACTTAGACGGTGTAATTTGCATTTTAGCCTTCTTCTTTTTTGGTGAAATCAACTGTATATACTACTAATTAAAAACAAGAGAGATAACATTTTTTGTAAAAAATAAAAACAAGAAGAGAGAGAAATATAGAGAGATAAAGTTTAAGGAAAATAAAATCATAGATGGTCAATTTTTAAAGTATTTTTTTAGAATAATTGATTTAGCAATTAATGGCATATGCTAATTTTTAAGGAGAGAGAGATAAGGAGGAGATGAAAAAACATAGATGGTTAGTTTTTAAAAGATATTAATTGTTGTAATTTTTTTTTTCAGAAGATAATTTTTGTAATTATATGTTATTAAGAAAACATAAGTGTCATCATTTTATGCTTGAAGAAAGTGACATAGCATCATTGTGGGCATCAACTAGTTTTGGAGATCCAACTTTTATAATATAGTATACATAGACAGATAAATTGTCAACTTTATGTTGTGTTGAGACTAAAAAATTGAAAAAATATTAGAAATTTTAAAATGGTGGGATATAAATTTATGAAATTTTCATTCTAATCAATTAAGCTTTTATTATCTGGCTGGGAATATCTATAAAAAAAAAAATTAAGGTATTAAATTAGTTATAACAAATTATGGTAAATGAAAATGATAATGAATTTGGGACATTGATGGTATGGTATCATAATATCATTGGTGATGATGATATTGGAATTAATGATAATAGTTTGTGGTAGGAAGTTGGAGGCAATGACAATGGTGATGATCAATCAACAGGCAATGAGAGAGAGAGAGAGAGAAAGAGAGAGAGAGAGAGAGAGAGAGAGAGAGAGAGAGAGAGAGAGAGAGAGAGAAAGAGAGAGAGAGAGAGAGAATAGTCTTAACTTGAGTTGAATCTTGGACTTGCACTTAAATATCAATATTACAATTCAACAAAATTTAAATTGTAGTAACGCTACATGTATAACAAATTTTACAATTTTTTTCATAATTTGTTGAGTTGACAAATTATAATTGATACAACATCACTCCTACATGAAATTGCTGTTCTCATCACTTTGATGTGAAATTCTGTGTTCTTAGACTTGTAGTTTACATCGTCATAAATTATTTTTGTCAAACACTAAACCTAACCAAATTATGAGTTTTTAAGTGTAGTAAATATAGTAGCTCACGATATTTACCAATAAAGGATAATAAGAGTAAGTTAAACTGATTATTTATTAATATTAAATCTATTCATTGACATAAGAAAACTTTACGCAAATTTTGCATTAACTTAAATTGTTAAAGAAATGCTTATTTAAGAGCAAAGAGGCTTAATAACTCTCCACATAACCATGGCTACAACTTTGAAACTAATACTTTTCTTACTCCTATCCCTGTGCATCTTCTCACTTGTCTTAAGCCACCGGCCCCACCCTCTAGACCCTCTAACCCCTTCCAAGTTCAACCTTGTTGGAAACATAGTCCATAAATTATACCCCGGCTCAAAGCTCAACATAACTTTACAGTACGTTGGTTTGTGTTAGGACATATGTGATTGGATGTTAGGAATATATGTCAATATTTTATGTAATTGGCTAATCATTTAATATAACGTACTCTACTTGTATTTGGATAGATCTAGGATGTATTTAATACTTCAAAGAACAAGAGTTCAAGTTTAGTATTGAAGCCATGCAAATCTGTTCAAAAAACAAGTAAAAAGTAAAAAAATGCTAATTCATTAAAGTTCGACAATTGCTTGATAGATAGCTATCTATCGAGGTCTCGACAGCTGTATTTATCGAGTTTTACGAAATTCAGATTTTCAAATATGATTTTCGGCCCATGTTAACATGTATGTGTAGGGTTTCTCTTTTCTCACAACCCTAGACATATATAAGGCTTATTTTAAAGGCCGTCACATAAGAGAATACAAAGAGAACACATGTAAAAGGTGACTAAAGCTTTATTCTCGCTGAAAGGAGCTACTGTGTCTTTGTGCCTTAGGATTTTGTAACCAAGTGCTTCTTGATCTTCATTGTTGATGAAGTGAAGAACTTTGCAGCCAACATTCTTCTTCCTTAAGTTGATGAGTGAGTCACGTACTGAGATTCGTGCAAAGAAATTAGTCATGTACTAGGATCCATGCATCAAAAGGGTGGTGTTCATATATTGAAGAGTTCAAAGGTTTTAAAGCAGTAGAAGGTTTCTGCTATAAGTTCATCTACGGGGATTGTAGAGTCTAGGAACAAAGGTTTTGTACTAAATCTAGAACTTCTCTTTACTATAGTGAATTGTTTTCCGGGAAGGTTTCCCCCTAGGTTTTTTTACTGTGAAACTAGTTTGTTTCATTGGTTTTCCTAGATTATTATATCTCGTCTTATTTACTTTTCCGCTGCATATGATTTTGACATGATATTGATGTTTGTTTGTTTTAACAAATTTTATTCATAATAAATCTAATTAACAACTTAGGTTTAAAACTTGTTAATTTTATCAACCGGAGTCTAAATTTCCCAACAATTTGGACGAGCCAAACAAACTTGCCGTCCTTTCATGGCTATCAAAACCCAATTCCAAACCACCACCTCGCTGTGCCTTTGTGATTGCACGTCTCGATAAACAATCCCAGGAGATCATAGTCGACCTATCGACTTATGCGACAGTCTTTGATAAAGTTTACAATGGACACAGCTACCCTTTGCTTACCTATGAAGAACAATTGGCTGCAATGGAATTGCCACAAGAACAAGAGTTCAAGTTTAGTATTGAAGCCATGCAAATCTGTTCAAAAAACAAGTAAAAAGTAAAAAAATGCTAATTCATTAAAGTTCGACAATTGCTTGATAGATAGCTATCTATCGAGGTCTCGACAGCTGTATTTATCGAGCTTTACGAAATTCAGATTTTCAAATATGATTTTCGGCCCATGTTAACATGTATGTGTAGGGTTTCTCTTTTCTCACAACCCTAGACATATATAAGGCTTATTTTAAAGGCCGTCACATAAGAGAATACAAAGAGAACACATGTAAAAGGTGACTAAAGCTTTATTCTCGCTGAAAGGAGCTACTGTGTCTTTGTGCCTTAGGATTTTGTAACCAAGTGCTTCTTGATCTTCATTGTTGATGAAGTGAAGAACTTTGCAGCCAACATTCTTCTTCCTTAAGTTGATGAGTGAGTCACGTACTGAGATTCGTGCAAAGAAATTAGTCATGTACTAGGATCCATGCATCAAAAGGGTGGTGTTCATATATTGAAGAGTTCAAAGGTTTTAAAGCAGTAGAAGGTTTCTGCTATAAGTTCATCTACGGGGATTGTAGAGTCTAGGAACAAAGGTTTTGTACTAAATCTAGAACTTCTCTTTACTATAGTGAATTGTTTTCCGGGAAGGTTTCCCCCTAGGTTTTTTTACTGTGAAACTAGTTTGTTTCATTGGTTTTCCTAGATTATTATATCTCGTCTTATTTACTTTTCCGCTGCATATGATTTTGACATGATATTGATGTTTGTTTGTTTTAACAAATTTTATTCATAATAAATCTAATTAACAACTTAGGTTTAAAACTTGTTAATTTTATCAACCGGAGTCTAAATTTCCCAACAATTTGGACGAGCCAAACAAACTTGCTGTCCTTTCATGGCTATCAAAACCCAATTCCAAACCACCACCTCGCTGTGCCTTTGTGATTGCACGTCTCGATAAACAATCCCAGGAGATCATAGTCGACCTATCGACTTATGCGACAGTCTTTGATAAAGTTTACAATGGACACAGCTACCCTTTGCTTACCTATGAAGAACAATTGGCTGCAATGGAATTGCCACAAGAACAAGAGTTCAAGTTTAGTATTGAAGCCATGCAAATCTGTTCAAAAAACAAGTAAAAAGTAAAAAAATGCTAATTCATTAAAGTTCGACAATTGCTTGATAGATAGCTATCTATCGAGGTCTCGACAGCTGTATTTATCGAGCTTTACGAAATTCAAATTTTCAAATATGATTTTCGGCCCATGTTAACATGTATGTGTAGGGTTTCTCTTTTCTCACAACCCTAGACATATATAAGGCTTATTTTAAAGGCCGTCACATAAGAGAATACAAAGAGAACACATGTAAAAGGTGACTAAAGCTTTATTCTCGCTGAAAGGAGCTACTGTGTCTTTGTGCCTTAGGATTTTGTAACCAAGTGCTTCTTGATCTTCATTGTTGATGAAGTGAAGAACTTTGCAGCCAACATTTTTCTTCCTTAAGTTGATGAGTGAGTCACGTACTGAGATTCGTGCAAAGAAATTAGTCATGTACTAGGATCCATGCATCAAAAGGGTGGTGTTCATATATTGAAGAGTTCAAAGGTTTTAAAGCAGTAGAAGGTTTCTGCTATAAATTCATCTACGGGGATTGTAGAGTCTAGGAACAAAGGTTTTGTACTAAATCTAGAACTTCTCTTTACTATAGTGAATTGTTTTCCGGGAAGGTTTCCCCCTAGGTTTTTTTACTGTGAAACTAGTTTGTTTCATTGGTTTTCCTAGATTATTATATCTCGTCTTATTTACTTTTCCGCTGCATATGATTTTGACATGATATTGATGTTTGTTTGTTTTAACAAATTTTATTCATAATAAATCTAATTAACAACTTAGGTTTAAAACTTGTTAATTTTATCAACCGGAGTCTAAATTTCCCAACAATTTGGACGAGCCAAACAAACTTGCCGTCCTTTCATGGCTATCAAAACCCAATTCCAAACCACCACCTCGCTGTGCCTTTGTGATTGCACGTCTCGATAAACAATCCCAGGAGATCATAGTCGACCTATCGACTTATGCGACAGTCTTTGATAAAGTTTACAATGGACACAGCTACCCTTTGCTTACCTATGAAGAACAATTGGCTGCAATGGAATTGCCACAAACATAAAAACCCTTTATTGAATCCATTGAGAAGAAAGGCTTAAACTTATTTGAAGTTTTTTACTCAACTTTTACAATTAGGTGGTTTGGAGAGTTAAAGAGCAAAAGGGTGTTGAAAGTTTTGTGTTTTTATGTAGATGGTGTAAAGCTAGAGGAGTCAGAGGCATCCAAGGCAGAGTCTAAACAACCTGTAGCAGTATAGCAGATCTATGAACTACATGTAGTATTAGCTTAGATCAGTTTGTTACTACTAAAAGTCCACATGTCAACATCCTATGCATTTATCCACGTGTAAGCATCAGAGGGACTTTAGCTATAGGTTGTTAGGGTAGATCCCTAATCTTTAGAGGCAGTTATTATATATATCAGAGTTCGTAATCAAGATGATTAGCTTGAATAAAATCAAGAACAGTGAATTCCACAAAACTCTTTCTTCCTTCTTGGTTTTCTCTATATTTCCTTTTCTCTATATTTTCCTTTTCTTCTTGCTTTTGTGCTTTGATTTTCTTTTCATGGTATCAGAGCTCCATTAATGGCTTCTGTTCCAAGCTCTACTTCTTCAACAACTCCTTCCACTACAACTACCTCCATAACTCTTATAATGAATCCTTCGTTGCTACTTCTATCAAATATGGTGAGTATGATGACTGTCAAGCTCGATTTTACCAACTATATGGTGTGTAAGTATCAGATTGTTGTGATTCTAGAAGCTTACTCTATGATTGGCTTTATGGATGAGTCATGTGAAGCTCTTGCTCCATTTCTGAGAGATAGTTCTAGAAGTTTTACAAGGGAGCCCAATCCTGAGTTCGTCAATTGGAAAAACAAAGAGCAAGCCTTATTCACCTTTATCAATTCTACTCTATCACCTTCAGTTCTTGCAATCACTGTGGGTCAGAAATCTACGAGAGGAGTTTGGCAAGTGCTTGAAGAGAGGTTTGCTTCTGTTTCTCGATCTCATGTTTTGAGTTTAAAAAATGAATTGCTTAGCATAAAGAAAAGTCCTAAGAGTATTGATACCTTCTTTCAAAGATTTAAAGAAGCTAGGGATAAACTAAGTTCTGTTGCTGTCTTCGTTGATGAAGAAGAATTGATACATTTAGTTTTAGAAGCTTTACCTCGTGAATATGATGCTTTTTGCTTTGCAATACGAACTCTTAATGATGTGTTTACATTAGAAGAATTAAATACCTTATTGAATACTGAAGAGAGAGCTATCAAGAAAAAGTTTGAATCTAGAGACACATCTATGGCTATGATGCTTCAGAGTGGGTTTAATCAGTACAACATTAGAGCTAGAGGCAGAAATGGTAATCAAAGAGGTCGTGGTAGAGGTTTCAACAATTTTGGTCCCAATTTTGGGTTCAATAATGGTCAATCCTCTAATCAACCTACCTTTGGGTTTCCTAATGGTTCCTTCTCTGGAAATACCACTAATCCTTCACCATTTTCTGGACTTCAATCCAATTCTCAAGTCAAGAATGGTTCTGGTACTCAAACCACTTAAGCTGCAAGGCAGAATTTTCCTAATTCAGGGCCTACTTGTCAGATTTGTGGCAAGAATGGTCACATAGCCTTGGATTGCTATAATCGCATGAATTTTGCTTATCAAGACAAACATGCTCCAGCCAAGTTAGTCTCTATGGTAGCTAACTCAATGGCAGCAGTTGCAAATTCTGCTCCAGCCTCTTCATTTAATTGGCTTATTGATACAGGGTGTTCTGACCATGTAACCCCTGACCTCTCTTAGCTTTCATTGCTTTTTCAAGCTACTAATGGTAATGAGACTGTTACTATTGGCAATGAACAAGAATTACTTGTGACACATGTTGGAAATGGTAAGCTTATCACTCCTTCTCATCATTTTCATTTAGATAACATTCTTAGGGTTCCTACTTTAGCTTCCAACTTGTTATCTGTCCATAAATTGTGTTTACAAAACCATGCCTTCTGTTATTTTGATGCTAATCAGTTCTTAATTGTGAATTTACCTATGGGGAAGGTTCTTTGTCAAGGCATGAGTAAAGATGGAGTCTATCCAATCCCTCTTTCTTTTTCATTGTCAATAGATCTTGGCTTTCCCTCATCTCTTGCTTCCAATTCCAACTCCTTAGTCAAGCATGCTTCCTTCAGTCAAGCAATGTTGTGGCATCAAAGACTTGGTCATTCTTGTTCCAAGCTTCTTCAATCTACTTTAGCTTCTTTTCCTAGCAATGTTTCTATTTCTGTTAATGATGACATTTGTTCTCAATGTAAATACTGCATAAGTGCTAAAATGCACAGAATTCCTTTTCCAAAACATGAAATGTCAAGTACTTCTCCTCTACAACTTGTTCACAGTGATATTTGGGGTCTTGACCCTGTGACTTTTGTACTTGGCTATAGATTCTATGCCATTTTTGTTAATGATTCCACTAGATTTGCCTGGATGTTTCTTCTTAAACATAAATCTGAAGTGTTTACAGTTTTCCTACACTTTAAAGCTCTTGTTGAAACTCAATTTGGATCTAAAATTAAAACTCTTAGGACTGATGGTGGTGGTGAATACACACTAGTAATCATTTTAAGTCCTATTGTTTAGACAATGGCACCCAACATCAATTGTCCTGTCCTTATACACCTCAGTAGAATGGTGTAGCTGAGAGGAAACATAGACAAATTGTTGAAAGTGACCTTTCTATGCTTCATCAATCTAGACTTCGTTCTTCCTATTGGTGTTATGCTTTTAGCACTGCCACCTTTCTAATCAATAGGGTTCCCTCTTCAGTCCTTCAATTTCAATCTCCCTAGCAAAAGCTGTTTCACTCTCCACCTTCTCTCAAGTCCTTGAAAACATTTGGCTGTGCTTGCTTTCCTTTCCTTAGACCTTACAATGATCATAAACTTCAGCCTAGGTCTACTCAGTGTATATTCTTAGGTTATCCTACTTTAACCAAAAGTTATATCTATTTTGACTCTCATACACAGAAGGTTTATATTACACCCTATGTTCTTTTTCATGAATCTGACTTTACAAGTTTTCCAGATTCTTTACCTTCCTTTTCCATCACTTCTGATGTTTCTAGTCCTTCCTTTGACCCATGGTTATCCACCTTTTACCTAGTTTATCCTCTGATCCTTTATTTGCTTTTTCTGCTGTTTTTCCTTCCTTACAGCCTTCTGTTGTTGTGTCTGATTTACCTTTGGCTCCTACTTCTTCTGTATCCAGTCTTGTCACTCCATCCAATCCTATTTCTGTTGCTCCTACTGACTCTATGCCTCAATCTTCTCTCTCTCTTACTCAGGTTATGTCTCACTCTCATCCCAATACACACCTAATGTTTACTAGGTCCAAACATGGTATCTTCAAGCCCTAAGTTTACACAATTGTGAGGGATTATTCTTAGGTTGAACCTCCTAGTTTCAATGTTGCTTCTCTACATCCTCAATGGATTGAAGCTATGGATTCTGAGTATGCTTCTTTGTTAAAATAGCAAACATGGACTTTAGTTCCTCTTCCAACTGGTAAAAATGTTGTCTCATGTAAATAGGTCTATAAGATTAAGAGGGGCAGTGATGGAACCATTGCTAGGTACAAAGTTAGACTGGTTGCCAAAGGGTTCTTGCAGCAGTATGGGTTGGACTATGAGGAAACATTTAGTCTAGTTGTGAAACCAACAACTGTGAGGGTTATTTTAGCTTTGGCTGTGCAACACAATTGGTCATTAAAGTAGTTGGATGTTTCTAATGCATTCCTTCGTGGGGTGCTTCATGAAGAAGTTTTTATGTCTCAACCTCCTGGATATGTTGATCCAGCCAATCCTTCTCATGTCCATTTGCTTCATAAGGCCATTTATGGGCTGAAATAGGCCTCTAGAGCCTGGTTTGAAAGCTTCACAACTCAATTGTTTCATCTTGGTTTTAGTGCTTCTTCTGCTGACATCAATCTTTTTATATTGCATCATGGTTCTATTGTGGTGTATCTCCTTCTTTATGTGGATGATATAATTGTCACTAGCAAGAATTCTTCTTTTATTGCTCAGCTTATCACTAGTCTTGGTGCTATTTTTGAGTTGAAGGATCTTGGTCCCCTTAGATTTTTTCTTGGCCTTCAGATTGAGTACACTTCTCAGGGTTTTTTTGTTCAGCAATCTAAGTATGTCAAGGATTTGCTTACCAAGTCTAACATGTTGGATTGCAAGCTTTGTCTCACACCTGCTCACCTACTGTGCATGTCAACTCTCAGACTAGTCCTGTTCTTGCTGATCCTACTTCCTACAGAAGCATGGTTGGTGCATTACAATACTTAACTTTTACTAGGCCTGAACCTCTCTTATTCTATTAAGCAAGTATGCCAATTCATGAGTCAGCCTACTTAACATCATTTGATTGCAGCCAAGAGGATTCTTAGATATCCTAAGGGTACATTGCACCTTCGTATTCATTTTCATCCTGGTTCTTTGGCCCTCTCAGCTTACTGTGATGATGATTGGGCTGGTGACCGACTTGACAGAAAATCCATAATAGGTATGGTGGTCCAGAGGAATCAGAGGCATCCAAGGCAGAGTCTAAACAGTCCAAGGCAGAGTCTAAGTGACCTGTAGCAGTATAACAGATCTTTGAACTACATGTAGTATTAGCTTAGATCAGTTTGTTACTACTAAGAGTCCACATGTCAACATCCTATGTATCTGTCCTCGTCTAAGCATAAGGGGATTTTAGCTATAGGTTGTTAGGGTAGATCCCAAATCTTTGGAGGCAGTTATTATATACATATGTCAGAGTCTGTAATCAAGATGATTAGATTGAATAAAATCAAGAAGAGTGAATTCCACAAAACTCTTTCTTCCTTCTTGGTTTTCACTGTATTTCCTTTTCTTTCTATTTTCCTTTTCTTCTTGCTTTTGTACTTTGATTTTCTCTTCAAATGGAACTGTGAATTTGTATGTGAGGCCAGTGGAGGGAATAACGTTGGTGGTTGATATTGATGAAATGAAGATAGTTGAATACTATTATAGGTTTATTGTGCCTGTGCCAAAAGTTGAGGGAACGGAGTACAGGGAATCAAAGCTAGAGCCACCCTTTGGTCCTCATTTAAATGGTGCAACCTTGGTGAATCCTGATGGACCAGGATTTAAGATTCATGGGCACACTGTCAGGTCAGTCTTCTTTTTATTTTATTTAAATGTCTTTGTTAGAGATATTACATGATCTATGAATTCTTTTTATATCTTTTTTTTTTGTATTTTTTTTTGTAATTCAAAGTTATTCCCTATCTTGCACAGATACAGATACGGGTACGAATATAAATACAGGAAGTATGGTAATTTTAAAAAACAAGAGTACAAAACGGTGAGAGTATGTCAATTGATTAATTAATAAATATTTATATTTAAGTATATTTTAAAATATTTTTAGACTTAAAATATGTTTATGTCTAGAATTTAAATTTAATAAATAAAAAAAATTGTAGTAGAAGGGTAGAACACACACAAAAACAAAAACACTAAACCCAAAATAAACAAGTAAACATTATAAGGCAGAGACAGATTTCAAGGGGAAAAAAACACGTATAAAATTAAAACCATAAAACCAAACAAAATAAAAAATAAAAATACTAAACCTATTATATATAAGAACATGCATGCATGTAAACCCAACGCCGAAGGGCCATGGCAAAAAAAGAAAAAAAGAAAAAGAAAGAATGAACTACAAAAATGAAAGAGAGGCAAGCACGATTCTTGAGAGAGAGAGAGAGAGAGAGAGAGAGAGAGAGAGAGAGGTTTTGGGGTCGCTGGAGAAGCTGTGGTTATCACCGATCTACGCCCTATGGTGGTCGCTGACTCACCGATCTCAGCACAGACAATGAGAAGAGGAGCTCAGCTGAGAAGTGAGAAGGGGGTGGGAGTGTGTGTGCTGAGTGAGCTTCGGTCCCAGAATAGAGGCAAGCAAAATTTTCGGGCTTTAAATGTCAAAATCTTCAGCCTTTTATTTATTTATTTATTTATTTTAAATAAGATCTATCATGTCCACCATGTTAGTGCCGTGTCAAAATTTCAAAAAAAAGAAAAAAGAAAAAAAGGAGACACCTGCGGACACAGATTTTGAGCGTGTCTTACTATTACTCGTGTCCGACACGTTTCAGACTCGGGTATTGGGCCAAAATGGCGTATCCGTGCAACTACTCATTGACCGTCAACTCATTGTTATACTTTATATATTAGAGAATTCTAAGTTAATTCTACCACTAATTTATAGTTCAGGCGTCAAGTGGAAAAGGGGAATGAAAACATGTCACTCATTTCGTACAGAGCAACATGAATGGCTATTATTAAAGGGTCCTAACCTTGGGACTCTCTTTTATATCTATGGCTTAGAGTGAAACTGGAAATATTACAAATTCTATACACAAGTTGTTACAAAACTTATTGCAATTCCGACCTAATCCTTATTTGAAGGGCAGGACTAGGATTACAAGTTCTTGAACCTGAAAAAAATTAACAAGCCTCAATCTTTCTTTGTGATTAGTTGGGCCAACTGGAAATTCCATCTAGGATTTGACGTTCGAGCTAGTCCGACAATTACTCTAGCATTAACTTATGACCTGGAGAAGCTAGCAAAAATATCGCTAAGTTTTGTATAGAAGATTCATATCTGAGATATTTGTGCCATACATGGACCCATTAATGGTACTACAAAAGCTATTTTGATAGTGGTGGGTTTGTTCTATCTGCAGTGTCACTCAAGCACTTTGCCGATTGTCCTGCTAATGCAGTATTTTTAGATGCATACTTTTCTACTAACGATGGTACACCAGCGAAGATATCTAATGCCCAAAGATATCTAATGCCTTTTGCATTTTCGAAAATCATGCTGGAAATATAATTTGGCGTCACACTGAATCGGGTATTCCTGGGAAAGCTGTAAGTGATATTTTTAATTGTTGTTATTGTACGTTGCTGTATTGTTTGGACATGTAGTAGTTTTATTTGACAATTATATGGTATTGCAGTTTGCGGAAGTTAGGCCAGAGGTGAGCATAATGGTGAGGATGGTGGCAACAGTAGGCAACTATGATTACATTATTGATTGGGAATTCCAGCCAAGTGGCTCCATTAAATTGAGGGTATTTTATCAACTTCAGAATTATTTTTTGAAAAATATTACAATTACCAATAAATCTCATAACAAATTTTACAATTGTTGAGGCAGTAAATTTTTACAACAAACATAATTTCTCTTTTGTACATCAATCATAATCTCTCACTACAACAATTGTGAAATTTTTTGTAATTTTTGACTTATTGTTGTTTTCAACAAACCTAAATTTTTTTGTTCTATGAGATTAAAGTGTCTTCCTACCTCACAAACTTGAGTAAAATGGTAACATCAATATTGATTTCTTTGTCTCTTAATGTGAGCCCTTCTCAAATTATCTTAATAGGTTGGAATATCAGGAGTTCTAGACGTGAAGGGTGTCACATACACTCACATAGATCAAATAAAGAAGAATGTGCATGGCACATTGTTAGCAGAAAACACTATCGGTGTGTATCATGACCACTTCTTGACATACTATCTTGACCTCGATGTGGATGGTAAAGCCATTTCCTTTGTCAAAAAAAATTTGGAAACAATCAAAGTAACTAACCCTAGCTCGCCAAGAAAAAGTAATTGGACAGTAGTGAGTAAAACTGCTAAAACTGAATCTGATGCCAGAATTCAGTTTGGCTTGAAACAAGCTAAGCTAGTAGTTGTGAATCCTAATAAGAAAACAAATGTTGGGAACAATGTTGGTTATCGTCTAATTCCAGGATTAGTGGCACACCCTCTCATGTCATACAATGATTATTTACAAATTCGGAGAGCCTTCACTAATAATCATGTGTGGGTTACACCGTATAACAAGTCCGAAAAATGGGCGGGAGGACTTTTTGTTGATCAGAGTCATGGAGACGATACCTTAGCAATTTGGAGCCTCAGGTAGTATATGATGAATAAAAATCCTCGAGTACCTTGTTTTTATTTTTTTCCCTACTTTTTGTTTCTTTTGTGAACTAATGTACCTACAGATTTTTTCTATGCTCTATTGCGTTAAGTGTAAAAAGAAGCTATAGATTTTTAGAGCCCATTTGGTACACAAGTTTAAGCACGTTTTCAGTTCTTAAACAACATTATATATATTTTCATACACATTTTCACCTACACGTATTTTGAAAAAAAAAAAAAATTAAAAACTGCTGTTTAAACACACATACCAGATGAGCGTTTAGGCTTTTAGGTTCAGTTCTGCACAAGTCATCAAAGTGTGGGTTTGGGTGAATAGGAAAGGTCAAATAGACCAGGCTTGAGGCCTGACAAGTTCTCAAATATCACATGTGGTGTTGTCCTCATCTCAAATATAACCTATACGGTCTTCTTTTATTTTCTTTTTGTTTTTTCCTTCTTCTTTTTTTTTTCTTTTTCTGCCACCTGCTACCATTAATTTTCTTTGGGAAATGTTAACAAGCACCGCATGGTGCTTGTTAAGATTTCCCTTTTTGGGTCTTATTTAGAAAATAGAAAAAAAAAAGTTGTTAAAAAGATTACCAAAAAAGATAAAAAAAATAAATGACAAAAAAAGCTATAAAAAACTACCCCAAAACTTGAAAAACTGACACAATATGTGTTGTTAAAGGGCACCTTACAGTGCCCGTTAACCCAACCCATTTTCTTTTGAGACGAGGATAACACCACTTGTGATAATTGAGAATTTGTCAGGCCTCAAGCTTAGTCTATTTGATCTTTCCTATTCACCGAAGTCCACACTTTGGTAACTTGTGTAGAGCTAAACCCAAAAGCCTAAAAATATGCAGCTTCTTCAATAGAGCATAGAAAAATATGTAGGTACTTAGTTCACAAAATTTTTGTACGAAACAAAAAGTAAGGAAAAAAAGAAAAACAAGGTACTCAAACTTGTAAAGCTTGAGTACTATATATAAAGAAGTACTCGATTTTCACAATATCAAATACTATATTGCTTTTTTATTTACACGACTTCCAAGTCAACAGTGCCACGCTAGCGACTCACCTAAGAACTCGAGTTTACAAAACTTGAGTACTATTTAAAACTCAGTTTTGTGAAACTCGAGTACTAAGAAAGTGGTAGATTGTTAAATATTTTCGAAAAAGTGCTAATTTGCCACAAATTTTGCCAAGACGTGGTGTTTCGCTATTTTCACCTAAAATATTGGGCATCATTCATTACTCGGTGCAAGGAAAAGTAAATTATAATACTGTGCATCGGTGAAATTATTGTGATTTTCTTTCTTATACAAAAGTATTTTTCGAAGGTATGATATAGTAAAATATATGATGTACGTATACCTAACATAACTCATAAAAAAATAAACAAGATCGTTGATGGGCATGGTTTCTAAGTGGTTGGTGATTTTAAGTGGTTACTCCAATCCATTACTCTTCCATTAAAGCAACAACATGGAGATCATCTACTTTTATGATAGTCTGTCAGTGATAGATGGTGATGACAGTGAATTTGCAGACAATGAAAGCCCAATAATGGATCCTCACATCTGCATTTTATTAGAAAGTGAATATAATATCTCATTCAATCCCAAAATTTATTATACCTCTGTCACACGTGAATTGCTGAACACTATACCAAATTTAATAAAAAAAATTAAACCCAAAATTTGCAGACAATGAAAACCCAATCTTACTAAACTTCTGCGTTTTGATTGGGTTTTGATTTTTTGCAGATTTTGGGATAAATTTTTATTAAATTTGGTGTTTGAGACGGAGTGGTAGTGTGTCATTTATATTTTTATGGGTAAAAAACAAAAAATATTTTAGCTTCTACAGTCCACACTACAATGATTTTCTTTGATTTGTTTTCTTAAAATAAAAATTATTAATGATAGGGTTTGGTAGCTAAGTAAGTCATTAGGAAAAGGCTGCATAAATCTTCTCCACACTGTGTTTGGTAGCCTAGAAAATTAAAAAGAAAAGCTAAACAAAGTTTCATCTCCATTCAGTGTTTGCTAGCCAAGAAAACCGAAGGGAAAATCCTCATTTTCTTCACAAAGAAACCCAAAAAACACTCAATGACCTTTATTCAAACACATTGGCCAAGGCCCTAACCTCTAACACAAAATTGCCATCAACCACCACATCAAACTCCAAATGTTCAGTGTCCACTGCAGCCACGCCCAAAGTCTAGTCAACCCAATTGCCATTGTAAAAGGATAAAAAAATTACTGAAAGAAAGAGAGAGATTCAGACGCGAGATTAGATTCCTAGGAAAAAGAAAAAGAAAAGAGAGAGAGTGTCAGCAGCTCACGTGTAACAGAGGTGTATTAAAATTTGGGATTAGATGAGATATTATATTTACTTTCTAATAAAATGTTGATGTTGTTGATCCATTATTGGTATCCAGATAGGACATGAACTCCTATTATAAATTCCACTCCAAATCCATTTTGTGTATTTGAGCGATATGTAGGCAACATAGCTTGGCATCACACAGGGAGTGCAATTTCAGGGGAAGTGGTATGCGATTTTCAAGTCTAAACCCTTCCTTCCTCCCCTCCCCTCCCCTCCTTTTATATGTGACCCCTCCTTTTATATGTGACAATGTTGTGAATACTAAAAAGAATGGGTTGTGAACAGTAAAACAATTATCAAATTGGCCTTAAGCACTCAATCATACAACACCAATTAGTTTCACAACCCATCATTCTCAACATCACATTAGTTTCCATAGAAAAAACCCAAATCTTCGAGCTCAAGGCAAAGTACATTGTTAAGAAATTGACTAACTTAGTGACTTGAACTAAATATTGTGATTTGAATCTACCAAAAACTCCCAATCCATCCTACCTCTTTGATTGCAAACAATTCATGCTCTCTTAAATGACTTGTTCTTCCATTGCATAATATAGGAGAGAGAGAGAGAGAGAGAGAGAGAGAGAGAGAGAGAGAGAGAGCATGGAGTTGGACTGGATGTGGTGAAAGAAAAGTGAGGATCAGTTTAGATAGTACTAGCTCAATATATTTTGGAGCATTAGGTGACAATTTTAAGAAGAGTCTTTTTATATCTAAATTTTAATTAAATAATACTTATTTAGCTTTTAATATCACTTTTTATATTTAAAATATAATTTTCTTTTGAGATACAAATTTACTAATTAGTTTTTTATGTTCAAACTCTACTAATATTTTTTTTTAATTGATAATTTGGCTAATCTACGTAATTTTTTTTTTTTTTGTAATATAGTCGATCTCAAATAGGATGTTATCATATGTGTGTGTGTGTGTGTGTGTGTGTGTGTGTGTGTGTGTGTATGTTTGCGTATGAAAAACTATTTTTTACAGACACAATTGTGACATGCATATATTGTTAGAACAATAGACCTAATTTATTCAAATGTTTTTATAGCTTCACTTAAACTTTATTAGAATCTACAACAATTTCAACCTTAACAAGTAAAGATGGGTTAACTAAAAATCATTTTTTTTTATATGAACTAAAAATAAAATTAATACAAAAAAAAGTTTCATTTCAATTGTATATAAAACATAAAACTGATTACCTTAAATATAACTTTTGATTGATGATAAGTTTAGGTGTAAAGGGACAAAGAGAGAGTTTGTCAAAACTTACTTTCAGAGAAAAAGAGAAAAAATGATAATATGGGGTTTTTCTAGTTGTTTTTAAGACCACTTATTCAAAAAAAATTATAAAAAAATTCAAATAAAAAAATATAAATATATATAATTATGATATTATAACTAGAATTATTGGGCTCTTTCACACATTTAGGGACTTATGGTAATTGTTTCACCTTGCCTATATAGTTGAGCTATCACTAGGTTTAGGGAGAAGAAAAAGGTAAAGAGTGAAACCAATTATAAATGAAGAAGAAGAAAAAAAAAAGAAATAGAGTCATAGCAATTAATGCAGAGCCACAATTAGAGCCAACAAAGAAAATTATTATTATTATTTTTTAAATATGTGCTATGCAACAAACAAAAGCATATACAAAGTGTTTGAGAATTTAAGGGAGAAAGGGTTCGAGCTGCAGGGTTAATAGCATGTTGTAATTATCTCTAAAAAAAAAAAAAAAAGTATATACACATGGGTGTGGAAAGGGGTGCTAGAAATCAAGAAGAACAAGAGAAAGAAGAGAAATAGGGTTATGAATAGTGTCAAACCTAGGATTTAATTCCTTATAAAATTTATTTTTTTATTATTTAAAAATTGGTTAAATTTTTGTAACACGCAATGACACAAAAATAACAATATAGATGTGTCTTGTGTGTGAGAGCATATGGTATGCGTGCACATATACATGCAACATAACACAATAAATTCAAAAATAAATGTATAAATTAGGAAATTAAATTTAACTGTTTATAAACAAATTTTCACCAAAAAAAAAAATAATTGCATTAAAAAACCTTTTTTTTAAGGGAGTAGCAATGCTTTTTGGTTATTTTTCTCTCTCCCTCTCTCTCTCTCTCTCTCATTGAAAGTACTACTTTTATTTTTTTTGATGAGTTGAAAGTACTACTTATCTTTCAGTTTCATTTTACCCTACTTGCCTTTGTTTTGAATGTTAAAGTAAGAAAAGTAAAAGATTTTTTTTTTTTTTAAAAGTATATTTCTTCAGAAGTGTTCGAAACATAAAGAGATTATAATCAAATAATTTTTTCTATGAAATATATCAACAACAAAATTTGTAAGTAATTGTAATATACTGTTTTATATTTTCTGTTTTTGAAAAAAACAAAGTTTTACCAAATGCAACCAATGAGGCTCAGTAATAATTATATATGACATTTTAGTTAGCTGGGATTATCTATTTTCACTAGTTGCATATACATCTGATTTTCATTGTCTTTTTTTTTTTTTTTTTTTTTTTTTTTTTTTTTTTTTTTTGGCTTCACAGATAACAAAGGTTAGACCTGGCGTGAGCCTAGTTGTTAGGACTGTTTCAACCATTGGCAACTATGACTATATCATGGACTGGGAGTTCAAGAAAAGTGGCAGTATTAAATTTGGGGTATGGAAATTAAATAACCAAACCATCTATATATATTATTATCCTTATTGTTTTTAATAAAAAAATTATCATTGTTATTCGGTTGGTTTCATATATTCGAAATTGTGATGATCCATTTCACAATTATAATTTTATTTTCGAAATATAACTCTGTGTAGAGTGTTATGTGATTTAATTAAAAGTCATTTTTTAAAAAAAAATTAAAATTATAAATAATATATATATATATATATATGTCACTAAATATACCTTCCAAAATACTCCGTTTCAAATGAAGAGATCATTTTCAGTAAAATGGTACCTAAAAAGTCTTTATGAGGCTGTTAATCGTTATTACTAACAACTATATATGTCGTATGCACTCTATTTAATTAGGTAGGCTTATCAGATATTTTGGAAGGGAAAGCTTCAACATACACCCACAAAAAACAAGTCAAGGAAGACATCTATGGTACATTGGTAACGGAAAATACTATTGCAATAAACCATGACAACTACATCACCTGTTATCTTGATCTTGACATTGATGGTGAAAAGAATTCATTTGCAAAGGCAAGATGAAAACAATGAGAGTAGATGGTAGCACACCTAGAAAGAATTACTGGACCATGATTCGAGAGCCAATAAAATCTGAATTAGATGCAAGAATTTGGACCGACAAACCAACTGAATTATTGATAGTGAACCCTAATAAGTTTACTAAAATAGGAAACCAATTTGGCTATCAATTGGTTCCAGGTCCGACTGCTATTCCACTTCTACTGGAGGATGATTACCCACAGATCCGCGGTGCATTTTCGAATTACAATGTATGGTTTACGCCAAATAACAGGTCAGAAAGATGGGCTGGTGGGTTATATGTTGATCGAAGCCATGGGGATGATACCTTATTTACTTGGATAAACAGGTAATGCATGGTTTTTTTAACAATAAAAATTTTTAACAATAAAAATTTTCATAATTGTATGTGCTGGATATAAAGATTTTTGAAACAAGAAAAGGGTGATATTCATGATTAAAATGTGGAAAGTGGATGTGTATGGAAGATGTTAAATTAGTTTTGAGAGAAAATTATTTCCACTTTTTTAAAGTCAAAATATAGCATTGGTCTCAGGTGCACACCAAAACACTCGATAGATTTTTTCCCTTTTTTCCTTGTCTTTTTGGTTAATAAATTTTTTTATAGGTGAAACTTCATTAAAAAAGAATGTATTTTTATTTCTGTCAATTTTTTAATGTTTAAAAGTTATAAAAAAATGATAAAATAAAATATTTTTAAATATTTTTAAAATATTTTTAGAAATATAAGTGCTATACGACTTATTCATATATTAAAAAAACCCTAACAAGTAAAGAAAATATAATGGATATGTAATCTTTTTACAAGTTTTCGAACATTAACATATCACTTAGCAAAATGAGTAATGTGTCCCATAAAAAAGAAAAAAGAAAAAAAAAAAGAGTAATATGCTGTTGTCTAGATTGATCTTAAGTATTATATAATAACGTGTGTTAACAATATGTTTATTTATGTATTTTTGTAAGTGTATCAAAACATGTGTATATTGGTTATAAATTTGCCACTCTAAAGTTAAATCCTGGCTCTGCCACTATTTGGTCCTTAAACTTTAGGGCAAGAGGGATTTAAATTAATCACTAAAGTTTAAAGTAATTGTCTTTTTATTTGTTAAGGATAATAGCATATTTAACTCTCTTTTTTATTAGGTACTGTATCCTTATATTCGTTAATTAGCTAAATCCACAAATTCACTTCGAGTCCAAGAAATTATGCTGGTGGATGGGAATGGGGTTGAGTTGGCATGACACGTAAAATGCCCTACCTAAGTTTAAATTAATATTCAAAATCAATAAATACTTATTCAGCAAAAAAAAAAAATCATAAATAAATATTTGAAATTTGGGTGTGATGAAAGTTCAATAAGCTAATTATTTATTTAAAATATACATATCAACTTGGGTTAATTGAGAGGTATTATTGGAGTCATCATTAGGTTTTCTCATATCATTTATATTGATTTTTCCTCCTCTCACATTTATATTAGATCCCACTTAGTGTAGTTTATTATAAATGTGAAAAGAAAGAATGTCATGTTACTGTGTTCCAGGAGCACTCAGTAATTTTCATATTATTTTCAGCCCTAATAGCTAACATGGACGTTTTGGCATGCATTTTTTCCGGTAATAAATCAGGTAGCAATTGAAAATCAAATTGGTTGGTTTGGCTCATTTTTGCAGGAATAGGGATATTGACGACAAGGACATTCTGTTATGGCACACAATAGGCTTCCCCCATAGCCTTTCCCAAGATGAATTTCCAGTGATGCCGACTTTGAATGACGGGTTTGAGCTCCGTCCTTCAAACTTCTTCGGAAGCATCCCAATCTTGAATATAAGGCCTCCTAAGCCTGTGGACCTATCCACATGCAACGCCACCACTCCTTAGAGGAGGAAAAAAAATAATCGGAATAACTAGCTAGTATCTTCGGTAAAAGTTCTAGTTAATTGTTGTTTGAGTTATTCTAAATAATTGTCAACTTTTATGTTGTTTTTAAAATAATAATTTGAAAAACTATTACAACTTTTTAAAATGGTGGAATTTAAATTTGAGGGAATTTCAATCTTATCAATTAAGCTTTTGTTATTTGTCTGGGTATATCCAAAAGTTAAGAATTTAAAGTATTAGATTAGTCACAACAAGGATGGTAATGAAGATGATAATGAATTGGTGACCATGATAATATGGTATATATCATGATATTGGTGGTGGTGAAAATGATAGCCTAATCAGCAATAGTAGTTGGTCATTGGTGGTGGAGACAGTGACAATGGTAATGGTCGTAGCAATACTGTTGTTAGTATTATTGTATTATGTTGGTTGTGGTGGTGGTGGTGGTGATAAGCCACTTTGTGTTAATTAAGCTCTCTCTCTCTCTCTCTCTCTCTCTCTCTCTCTCTCTCTCTCTCTCTCTCTCTCTCTCTCTCTCTCTCTCTCTCTCTCTCTCTCTCTCTCTCTCTCTCTCTCTTACTAGGTAGGGTGGCATGTGCTACCTCTTAAGTGAGAAAAATAAAATAAAATTTTTATTTGAAGAAGTATGAAACTATATACATAAAAAATATATGTCATACAAAGTTAATCCTATTCGTATAATAATTTTGATAGTTAATTACACACACAAAGTTCTGGTAGCTATTTAACATATGAATATCTATTTCACTATAATAGTTCCTTAGTACTTATTTGATAAAGACAATATCCACTTACTAAAAACTTCTAAAAATGATACCGAATATCATCTTCTAACAATAAGCAACCGAGTTTTGCTAAGACATTGTCACAATATTTAAATTTCGTAATGAATGATGTCATATGTTACAATTGAAGATTTTCATCAAATACCTTTAACCATACATAATGAAAAAATTTTCATTCATACTTTCTATTTCATCATTCTACATGAGTTTTGGTGCAATATTTACCTTACTTATTTTTTAATGAACACCCATTTTAGGCAAGAAAAGGAAAAAAAAAAGAAAAGAAAAAGGGGGCATGTGTCATCGAATTTTCCATTAGATAAATTAATATTTTCAAAGATTTAAATCTAGAAAATCAATGTTCTTTAGGTAATAAATAAAGCACCTTATATCACCATTCCAAATTTCTAAGCATTATTACCATCTAAAACTCAATATACGTAAAGAAATTTTTGAAATGTTAAAATTTAATGGGAATATTTTAGACATTACACAATGTAATATTTTAAGAATCATAAACTTTAATTAGGGTTTAACTGAGAGAATAATAATATGACATATTTGCACTTTTCCAAAAAATTAAGGGGAAAATTTCTTAATTTTAAAGTTTAAGGAGGAATTGTAAACTACCCTAAACATAAAGGATGAAAAGTGTTTTTATCCTAGATTTTTTATTTTTATTATTTTGTATGTGTAAAACTATGTGTTTTTACTTAAAATAGTGTGTAAAGATAAATATACAATAAAAAATACAAAAAGTTAACTCAAGAAATCTGTATATGAAATAGTTAATTTTGACTCAACAAAGTTGACTAAACCAAAATTGTTTTTTTATAGAAACATAATATAATGATATAACATTTTCATAATACCTTTATAATTTTGTTATATTTTATTTTGAGCCATAAAGAATTGACATTTTAGTAATTGTGAAAATATTATGATGACAACAAAATGTCTTAATATTTTCGCAAGAGACATGTTATTGTGGAATGATTAAATTTCAAGTTTGAAATAAAATTAAAAAATTAAAATAGTTTCACAAATATGAATTTGTATTGATGAATGTGTGGTACCATTATTTGAAATTACAAAAGAGCAATCATCTAATTCGATCTCCTTGAATTGAAAGATTTGTTGATTAAAATTGTGGTAATGTGATTTTGATTTGAACACCAAATATCCTTCAATTTGTTTGAAGAATGGATCAAAGACCTTTAAAAGAGAATTACAATGAATCTGTGGCTATAAACTTATTAGAAATCCTTTGTTTTTCACATTCTTTGTGTTCTTCATTTTTTTCATGCGTTCTTCGTCTTCGAAGGCTTGTGGTGGAATTTTTTTGGGGCTTTGGAGGCTTGAATCTATAAAGCTTCACCAATTTGTGGTTTCTTGGAGTTTCTAGAGGCTTTTGAGCTTAATTCCAATGAATTTAGAGATCTAGAGAGATGTTTTGAATGATTTCTCTTTGAATGTTTTCATATTCAAAGGTTTGTGGCAAAAGTTCTTCGGAGCTTTTGGGGCTTAAATCTATAAAGTTTTAGTGATTTGTGATTTCTTGAAGTTTTTGAAGGCTTTTGGGCTTGATTTCAGCAAACTTTAAGATCTAAGCAAATAGTTTGGATGATTCTACTTTGAATGTTCTTTGTATTTGAGCTTG
This sequence comes from Castanopsis chinensis, assembly GCA_032878915.1. Taxonomy (NCBI): domain Eukaryota; kingdom Viridiplantae; phylum Streptophyta; class Magnoliopsida; order Fagales; family Fagaceae; genus Castanopsis; species Castanopsis chinensis. The sequence goes on along the minus strand of JAVQMG010000112.1, from coordinate 178,413 downwards.
AAGTTCTTGAAATTCCTAGAGGTTTCAAGGCTTGATTCCAGCAGAGCTTCTATAATTCTAAATATTCAGTGATGCTGCTTATGGCATGGATGCCTTGGTATGTTCCAAGATGTCTTGGTGTGCGTGTCCCAAGATCTGTTGGTGTGTTCCAAGATCTCTCCCAGTTGTCTTGGTGTGTCCTAAGATGCCTTGGTGTCTTGAAATGCCTTAGAAAGACTTCTATTTATAGGAGTTTAGGGGGCTGGGTGAGCAACACGTGGCGAAGTCTGATCAGTGATATGTGTCACAATCTGATTGGAGGATTTTGAAGACTTTTTCTCCAAGAAACATGACATCGTTTGATTGGCTGAAATGTCTTGATTTTCAAGGTGACACATGTTAGTAATTGATTGGATCGCTTGTTTCATCACTTACATGCATTGGATGTTATTACTTACACGTGCTGATGTGTGGCGTGTCTCATTGCTTACACGCGCCAATGTGTGATTGGCATTTTGCATGGTTTTTTTTTTTTTTTTGGTTTTTATTTCAGGAAACTTGGCAAATTTCTGTTGGCTCCTGAATGGTGATGGTAGAAACTAGTTGTAGTACGTGGTGCTTTGTCATTGGTCATAATTTGTGGACTTAGTAATATGATGTGTCAACTTGTGATAGGTCGGGAATTTTCCCTCTCTACAGTTATTTCCACAATATTTTCATAATAAATCATAGAGAAGTAAGTTGTTACGAGTTATTGTTGGTAGGCAAAAACATAAATTCATTGGTGAGTTTAAATTAGAACTAATAACAATTTATTACCTATAATTTGTTACGAAAACATTGTGAAAATGTTGTGGACGTCGTACTTTGTTTCACAATACCTTGATTTTTAATTGTGGTCGGTTTCAGTATGATATATATTTTTTATTTTAGCCTATAAAGAATAACACCTCAACAATTGTGAAAATATTGTAGTAATTTGTTGTGATAATATTTTATTTTTTTAGGGTAGTAGCTCATACGTAGATAAAAAAAAAAAAAAAAAAAAACATGTTCAATAGGCAATATTTCCAAAAAGAAAAAGGAAAAAGAAAAAAAAGAAAGCTAGTTTTTGCAAGAGAAATGCTATGTTCATAATATTTTACAACAAATCATAAAATAATAGGTTGTTACAGGTTGTTATTGGTAGGCAAAAAGGTATTTTCATTGGTAAGTTATAATATTTTCATTTATTTTATTTTAACCTATACAGAATTAATACCTCAACAATTTTGAAAATACTATGACAATTTGTTGTGATAATATTTTATTCTTTTAGGGTAATGGCTCATATGTATATAAAATATAAAATAAAAAGCATGTTCAAGAGGCGATATTTCCACACAAAAAAAAAAAAAAAGAAAGAAAACCAATGGAACAATTTAGATTGAATATAGCAAAACTACTGTAGCTTTGAGCATTGGCCCTTTTTATATGTAGAAGTTTAAATTAAAACCAACAACAATTTACCACCTATAATTTATTATGAAAATGTTGTAGATGTAGTACTTTTTTTTCAACAATACTTTTATTTTTAGTTGTAGTTAGTTCTAGTATGGTATTTTTATTATTTTATTTTGACTTATAAGGACTTAAACACCTCTAACAATTATGAAAATATTATGACAATTTTTTGTTTTAATAGAGTTCAACAGATAATAGTAATAAAAAAAAAAAAAAAAAGGAAGAAGAAAGGCTTACAGTTGTTCAAAGTGGCACTGTTGCTTTCCTCACTTAAACTTTTTACACTTTTTATATATAGAAGTTTGAATTAGAACTGTGGGGGCAGAAACGTCAAGATGGCTGTGTGGGCCTTGGGCCCGGTCTGAGGACACCGGTTCGCCCAAGACGCCACGAGGAGGGAGGAGATCACCAAAATGTGAGGGCCCAGAGGCCCACCGTTCAAGCCACTGTCCACTTGGGAGAGTCTGAGGAGAATATGACCTCGGACAACGGAAGCAAGGGCCGAGAGACGCGACACAATGCCAATGGAGGAGCTCGTGAAGCCCAATAAGTCATACGAAACTTCAACGGGACGTTGAGGAGGAGGACAAGTGGGACATGTTCTGCACAAAGCTGCTGCCTCCGCATTAAAGGCCTCTCACCTACCCGCCTGGCCACATTTATAGGGAAGTGACTTCTGAAGGGACGGCGGTTAGTTTTATAGCCATTGGGGAGCATTTTTAGGGACAGGACGGATGGTAACCAGAGGGGGAGAGTATAAATAGAGGAGAGGGAACCACTAGAAGGAGATCCGGATTTTCCTACAGAGAAGATCTTCCACTCTTTTTGGTAGCGGAAGGGAAGGACAGAAGCCCCTCAGCCCACGTCCGAGGAAAGGAAAAATCATTCCGCCAGTCCGTTGCACACCGATAGTGAACCTGGCCCAAGCGCCATTACTCGCTTCCGCCCCAGAAAGCCCAAGCTTCAAGCCCACTTTCTACAAATTCTATTGTGTAGGCCACTTAGGCCGGCCCGAACACTCGTTTGGGCCTTAGGCTTACTTTGAGTCCTTACAAGAACCAATAACAATTTACCACTCTGATTTATATGAAAATATTGTGAAAGATGTTGTAGATGTAACACTTCGTTTTCCAAAATACCTTTATTTTTAGTTGTGGTTGTTCCCAGTATGATATTTTTATTATTTTATTTTGAACTATAAGGACTTAACACCTCTAAAAATTGTGAAAATATTGTAAAAACTTGTTGTTTTGATAGAGTTTAAGAAAAAAGAAAAAGAAAAAAGAAATGGCCAGTGGAACAGTGCTACTTGAATAAACCAAATGCACTGTTGCTTTACTTATTCACACTTTTTATATATAGATTTGATTTGGGTGTTCAAGTGAGACTATTTGATTGGTATTTTTTTTCTTCTAAATAAGAGTTATCAAGATTATTCTTTAATTATATTTACCCTTGAAAGCTTGAATTTGTGTTAAAAACGCAAAAATAGTTTAGCCCCGAATTAAAATATTACGGCTCGATTGATTTTACTCTAACTTAAATTAAGTGCGGAATAGAGTAAATGCGAGCGAACAAACAACGCAACTACTCTAAGCCATATTCATTAAAGCACAGTAGTAAAATGAAAGTTAAGAGAGTAGAGAAGAGAAATGCAAATATGAGATAACATTCTGATGTGTTATCGAAGAGGAAATCGAAAAACTCGGCGAAAAACCTCTCTACCGTCCTCTAAGCAGTAAATTGATCCACTAGATAATAAGTTGGGATACACGAATAGAAAAAGAGCCTCCAAGCCTAGTTTACCCAATATACCTAAGCCCTCCAAGCTCTTACTCCAACAAGACTTCTCGAAATCGTGTCTTGTCTAACTTTCCGAATCCCGCAATGCGCCCGATTGTATCTGCCAAAACTTGGCTTCTTCCAATGCTTCCCAACAACACCAAAAACTCGCTGAACACTCAATATGAGTGTGGTAAGTGTTTGGGCTATTGACCTCTCAAAGATTTGGAAATGGAGAGGTAGGAGTAGAGGAAAACCAAAATGGATGGTGTGTAGAATTATGGGTATGACAATCTCATACTCTCAAGGGTTGAGGCTAGAGTTTTCTCTTCTGAAAAGTTCTCTACTCAATATGTGGGTAATGATGGTATATATAGTGTGTATGAGGATGTAGTGGAGCAGATATGACAAAATAACAAAACAGACTATTTTGCAAGCATTTCGCGGGAAGGCCTTACCTACGAGACACTTGCAGGAAGGCCTTACCTGCGAAACACTCGCGAAAACCAGCTGTCACCATCTGTCATAATTCTTCACATTTCAGTCATATGCAAGACACATGCATCACTTTGCGGGATGCTTAATCGCGAGCTACCCACGAGAATTCTTCTATCTTCAAATGCTTGAGTCTTCACACTCTCTCTCTATCACACAACCCTTACAATAAAATCTCACATAAAATACAGGGTACAAAAGATTGAATAAAAATACAATCAAATTTGGCACAGAATTAAAACCAACACAAAATAATTGTAAATTACAACTTTATAACCTTCTATTTCAAAGTATTGCAACCTAGTTGAGGGACCTGTAGTTTATTGGCATTGCCAGTTCTCTTTTATAGGTAGAATTAGAGCTCGAATTCCCAAACTTTCTTTTTTGTAGTTATTAAATTATCCTTAAAAAGATACAACCATAATTAAATTGTGCTCCCTCCCCCCCCCCCCCCCCTCTTTTTTTTATGATGCTCAATGACAAAAAGGGGGAGTGAGAGTGTAGGGAGCACAGGAATTTTTTATTATGGGAGGAGAGAATAATTTTTTCATGTATCTAACTTAAAGGAAGAATTAATTTGAGGGTTTGAGTTTTATTGACTTATTTACTAATTGATGTAGCTATTTACATTTGTTTATCTTATTTCGGTTTTGTAACCGTTTTATATATATATATATATATATATATATATCAATTATGGTTTAATGATTGCATTCTTAATTGATATTCATGTTTGTTTGCACAATATTACTATGCATATTGAATATATGCTTGGAATTGTGTTAATTGATATCCATGTTTGTCTTGAACAGTGATTGATTATTACATGTTACTATTTTCCACATGATATATACGCCTATTAATTGTGTTTTGTTTTGTAATTCAAGAAACACAGTTATAAAGCTTATCACGTTGGCTAGTCAGCCAATTCCATCCAGTGGCTTGTTAGGGCTGATTGATTTTAACAAGTGTTAGTGAGTCATTGATACATTAAATGGAATTTAATGGAATTTTTGGAAGTTTCCCGATATTATTGTCAGACCTAATGACAAATTAAATGGAATTTTTGTCCGTATGCATCTTTTCCTGTAATAAAACAGTTAGCAACGAAGAAAATCAAACTGGTTAATTTGGCTCATTTTTAAGAATAGGGACATCGACAACAAGGACAGTGTTATGGCACACAAAATCAAACTGGTTGGTTGTACAATATAGGCTTCCACCATAGCGGGTTTGAGCTCCGCCCTTCAAAATTCTTCGAAAGCCATCCAATTTTGAATACATGGCCTCCTAAGCCTGTTGAATTACCCACATACAATGGCACCACTCCTTAGAGGAGGGGGAAATAATCGGAATAACTAGCTAATTGTCAGATGCGTGATTAGATTTTCTAAATAATTGTCAACTTTGATGTTTTGTTTAGACTAAAAGTTTGAAAAACTACTAGAAATTTGAAAATGGTGGCATACATTTCAGCCTTGATCAATCAAGCTTTTATTATTTGGCTAGGTATATCTAAAAAAATAAGAATTTATAGTATTACTTTACTTACAACAATCTATGGTAAATCACAATGATAATGAATTGGACCAATCACAGACTGCCATCTCTATAGAAGTGATATTTGTTGTGAAAGACTTTGTGTTCTTAGACTTATAGTTTACATAGTCATTCTTAGACTTATAGTTTACATTGTCATGAATTATATTTGCCAACACTAAACCTAACCAAATTATAAATATGTAAGTACAGTAAATATAGTAGCTCACTATATTTGCCAATAAAGGATAGTATGACTATATGAGTATTTTTTTTTTTTTTTTTTTTTTTTTTTTTTTTATGTTGAGAATTCAGACGATTGACCCAATTTTTTAAGAAAGCAAATAAAACTCTTAATAAATAAAAGATGGACAAAATTTGGTTACAAGCAATAACTACAACTCCCACTAAAAATACTAACATAAATACATATTTTGAAAATCTAATCGTTAGATTATATGTTCTTTATATTCTTAACAGGCATGTTAAATTTTGTGTTAATTAGATGTTATTTAATATTAAATCCATAAACTTATTTTTTATTCATAATCTTATACTAAACAATTTAAAGTTTAAACATTTGATTGATAATATAGCTACTGGTATTTGATTTTATGGAAATTTTATAAGAATGAAAAATATACGAAAAACATGTAATCTAATAGTGAATTTGTCAAATTTCATATTTAATACAAAAATATTGAGTGAAGTTGTAGTAAATTTTTTTCCTTAAAAGACTACTAAAAATGAAGAGTTCAGAGCTAATAATTGAGAGTCCAAATCTTCTATTTTATGATTCTTGCTCCACTAAATACTCTACCAATAAAAATTGAACGCATACCTCTTTTAATTAAATCTTTATTTTTAGCTTTTTTCTTATTTCAGTCTCTTAAAATAAATATAAATAAATAAATAACTGAAACCAGCCCCACCACTCCTGATCACCACCAAAGTGCACTCCTAGAAAGATCTCGTCGATCGTCATTAGCGGCCATATACCCTTGCCGGCAGTAACAAAAACATGATAATAAAAAAAATAAAAACCCAACAGACCCCCCACTGGCCACCACCTCGCGGGAACCACAAATCTGGATCTGGAAACAAACAAACGTTCTTGTTTTCTTTTGTTTTGGTTTTGCAAAGAATCAAAAGCGAAGTTTACTAGCTATATTTTGCAAGAGCTAGAAGTAAAACAAGACACGAGGAGAAAGAAGCCACCAAAAGAATGTGGTGGCACCTCCTTTCCTTATATCTTACATTTATAGACTTATGGTGCCTCACCCACTAATGATGCAATTATTAAAAGGAAATACATTTTGTGGTTTCACGAATTCATCAATGCCGCGCCGTTGCAATCGATTTTGAAGAAGATGAATCAGCCATGGTACCCATTAGGTGATGGCTAGTGAGGTATGTTGGTTTTTTATTTATTTATTTTATATATATATATATATATTTATTTATTTTTGGTTACGGATGGTGGTGGTGATGGCCATTGATGATGGCCGGTAAAATCTTTCTAACGGTGCCAACGAAACAGGTCAGTGGTGACCAGTGGTAGAGGACTGGTGATGGGGCTATTTTGAAATTTTATTTCATTTATTTATTTTAGAAAACCGAAATAAGGAAAAGACTAAAAATAAGGATATAATTAAAATAGGTAGATATGGTTTCAATTTTCATTGGTTGAGTATGAAATGGAGTAGGAATAACGAGAGAAAAGATTTAGACTTATTCATACACATAAGAAAGCATATGATAAGAGAAGTATACACAAATCTTGCATTTATGTAAATTGTTAAAAGAGATAAAATATGACCGTTGAATGGTCTTAAATTAGTTACAAAAAAAAAAAAAAAAAATAGTTACAAATTGCCAGTGGGCATTCCGAAATGCTTATTTAAGAGCAAAGAGGCTAAATAACTATCCACCAAAAACCATGGCTTCAACTTTGAAACTAATACTTTTCTTACTCCTATCCTTCCACATCTTCTCACTTGTCTCAAGCCACCAGCACCACCCTCTAGACTCTCTAACCCCTTCCGAGTTCACCCTGGTCCGAACCATAGTCAATAAAACCTACCCCAGCTCAAAGCTCAACATAACTTTACAGTACATAGGTTTGGACGAGCCAGACAAACCCATCATCCTCTCATGGCTATCAAACCCCAAGTCGAAACCCCCTCCTCGCCGCGCCTTTGTGATTGCACGTCTCGATAAACAATCCCACGAGATCATAGTTGACTTATCGACCCGTGTGATAGTCTCTGATAAAGTTTACCATGGACACGGCTACCCTTTGCTTACCCTTGATGAACAATTTGCTGCAGTCGAATTGCCACAAACATATGGACCCTTTATCGAGTCTATAAAGAAGAGAGGCTTAAACTTGTCTGAAGTTGTTTGCTCAACTTTTACAATTGGATGGTTTGGAGAGTTGAAGAGCAAAAGGGTGTTGAAGCTTTTGTGTTTTTATATAGATGGAACGGTGAATTTGTATGCGAGACCAGTGGAGGGAATAACGTTGGTGGTTGATCTTGATGAGATGAAGATAGTTGAATACAATGATAGGCTTATTGCGCCTGTGCCAAAAGCTAAGGGAACGGAGTACAGGGAATCAAAGCAAAAGCCACCCTTTGGTCCCCGTTTAAATGGTGCAGCCTTGGTGCAACCTGATGGGCCAGGGTTTAAGATTGACGGGCACACTGTCAGGTCAGTCTTCTTTTTGTTTTGTTTAAATTTCTTTGTTAGAGATTTTATGACCTGTTCCATAGATTTGTTTAAACAAATATTTTTAATTTTTAAATAATATTAAATCTATTTTTATACACTTTTCCATTCTCATATATTTTTATACGTGTTTTCAAACAATAAAATATATATTTTCAAACACGTGTATCAAACACCTCTTATATGGTCTAGGAAATTAAGTCCATTAATTTTTTTTTTTTTTTTTTTTATCATTATTCAAAGTCTTTGACAGGCACCTAATTTTTTTTTTTTTTTTGGGAGAGACCTCATTGTTAATTATATGATATATTGTAATAGACAACTCTTAAGTTATTTCTATAATTAATTTATACATTTTACATATACATCATACAAGAGTTTATAATATGTTTGAGATTTTTTTTTTTTTTTTTATGATGAAATTACAATTTATCCACTTGTAGTTTAGTTGAAATTTAAGTTGCCTAGTTATCTGTGGTTTTAAATTTGACACTTTACCCACTAGAGGTTAGTTCAGTTAGATTTTCTTAACCCACATTTATTAAAAACATGGCTAAATATGTGATTTTGCTTCACTTCTATGGTTCTCTCTTCTAAAAACACAAAAAATATAAAAATACAAAATCAAATAAGATAAAAAAGAATCCAACAGGACATTTGCATCATAGGACTTCAAATCACAGGTAGACAACTTAAATTTTGGTCAAACCTCAAGTGAGTAAAATATCAAATTTAAACCCATAGATTAACAATTTAAATTTCAGCCAAATCACAAGTGGGTAAATTATAATTTACATTTTTATTTATAATTCAAAAATATTATTAATGAATCTAAAATGATGATACAACACCCAATATATGAGCTTAATACAAATTATCAGTGCCACTTTTTATGTTCTGTTTTACATTCTATTAATCACAACTTATAATATATTTATTTTAATTTGTTCCTTTTAAAGTAACTTAAGTTTAAAATAAATATTTTAAAAAATTAACCATTCCATACTAACAATTAGTGAAGTGTAAAGTAAAATACAAAAAAGTGAGGGTTAAGATTTTTATTCAACGACAGCTAATTAAGTAGTAAAACAAATAAGAGAAGATATATACATCGGCCAATAAAGAAACAGATGGAATTTTCAAGCCAAAACCAAGGCTCCAAAAGGTATGAAGCATAACATCTATAAAAATAGTCATGACAAAACAAATTAATGCCATATGTCTATCTGTTTAGTATAATATTCACTTTGGCAAGGTTTGACACTGCTCTTATTGATTGATTTACGCCTCTCTCTCTCTCTCTCTCTCTCTCTCTTGGATTCTCTGATTATACAATGACTACTGACATTGACCAACATTTTATAAATGCTGAAAAGATGGGACTATGGAGCTCACCTAATACTTTTGTATTTTTTTTTTCTTCAAAAATTTTTAAAACCACCAAAAAATGCCACGACTTTATGAGTAGCATAACGGGGGAGAAAATAAGAGAAAATAGACGGTCATGTGTGTATGTTTCTTTATTCTAACAGAGACCTGGTAGTTGTGGGTCTCACTAAATTACTTTTCTATTTCTTTTTTCTTTAAAAATTTTTAAAACCATGTAAAAATGCCACGACTTTATGAGTAGCATAATGGGGGAGAAAATAGGAGAAAATAGACGTGTGTATGTTCTATTATCACATAAACTTATTAGTTGTGGGTCTCACTAAATTATAAGAGGGAGAAAACATACACCTGTAACAGAGTATATTTTCTCAGAAAATATATGTTGCTTTTATTGCATGTGTCCTCCCTTCACATGGGGTGGACCACAAGTGATACATTTTGTTTCTATTGCATGTGTCCTTCTCTTGGGTCCATCTTCATGTGAGGGGAGGACACATGCAATAGAAAAACAACATATACCACCTCCAGAAGGTGAACTATAGCTCCCTGCAAGTTAGTGATAGATGGCGGACCATAATCATAAGATAATTGTGATTAAAATTGTGAATTTTTATGTGATAGTAAAACTATTTTTTGAGTAATTCTAATACTATGTAAAATGCCACCTTTATCTTGTATGCGTGTTAAATTGTGATTAGTTGTTTATTATTTTCAGATAGTGCCACTATTTTTTTTCACTATTTATAATTAGCTTCATGAATAGTTGTGAAACAAGTCGTGGAATTTTTACATGGTCATAGAAGTTTTGCTTTTTTTTTTTTTTTTTTTTTTTTTTTTTTTTTTTTTTTTTTTTTTTGGGTTAGATAGCTCACCTAATCCTAGGTTTCATAGTGCGGGCGGAAATGAATCATTGAAGTTTCATGGTACGTCGAAATTGTGTCAGTACTAAACAATTAAGTTGCCTTGTAAAAGTATTACACGATTTAGATTCAATGGACCAAACTTGTAGCTGTCCTTTTCGGTGTGATATTAAACGTTTAGACTTAGACTCGATCAAGCAGCACGTCTATGTTAAACAGCACAATGTTTGGCTCCACATGCTGAGGATGTTTGCCCAAACCTTGTGAAGTTGACCTGGTCACTGCCGACCTCATTTGGGCTAGTTGGAAACATGTCATTCTTTGCTTCATAGCTACATAAATGACTGTTCTTAGTCTTTTATACCTATGGCTTTGAGTGAAATTAGAAATATTACAAATTTTATGCACTAGTTTTTACTAAACTTATTGCAATCCTGGCCTAATTTAAAGGGTTGGGCTAGGACTACATGTTCATGAACCCGAAAATTTTAACAAGCCTCAATTTTTCTTTGTATTTAGTTGGGCCAACTGGAAATTCCACCTAGGATTCGATGTACGAGCTGGCCCAATAATTTCTCTAGCATCAATTTATGACCTTGAGAAGCAAAAATATCGCCAGGTTTTGTATAGAGGATTCATATCTGAGTTGTTTGTGCCATACATGGATCCAACAGAGGAATGGTACTACAAAACCTTTTTTGATAGTGGTGAATTTGGGTTTGGTCAATCTGCAGTGTCACTTAAGCCCTTAGCCGATTGCCCTGCCAATGCAGTATTTTTAGATGCATACTATGCTTCGAGCGATGGTACACCAGTGAAGATATCTAATGCCTTCTGCATATTTGAAAATCATGCTGGAAATATAATGTGGCGTCACACTGAACTGAGTATTCCCAAGAAAGTTGTAAGTAATATTATTGTGATTGTTGTTGTATTGTTTGAACAAGTAGTGATTATCAAAAAAAAGAAAAGAAAAAAAGAACAAGCAGTAGTTTTAGTTGACAATTTTATGGTATTGCAGATTAGGGAAGTTAGGCCAGATGTGAGCCTAGTGGTGAGGATGGTCGCAACTGTGGGCAACTATGATTACATTATTGATTGGGAATTCAAGCCAAGTGGCTCCATCAAATTGGGGGTATCTTATCAACTCGAGAAATATTTTTCCATCAACACTACAAACACCAATAAATCTCATAGCAAATTTTAGTATATCACTTTCACTTTCACTTAGGACTAGCATATCACCAATATATATTGAGCTAGTAAATTTTGATTTGTATATAACTTTCACTTAGGATTATCACTGACATAATTTATATTGTACATCAATCACAATATGTTACTAGAACAAGTCAACAATTGTGAAATTTATTATGACTTTAGACTTACTATCAATTTTTCTTCATACCTAAAATATTTGTACTAAATGAGGTGTCAATATACATATCAAGTTCCTATGAATTAATAGTATGTCTTCCTATTTATTTATGTCTCTTATTGTGAGTCTTTCTCAAACTATCTTAACAGATTGGACTAACAGGAATTCTAGAGATGAAGGGTGTGATATATACTCACACAGATCAAATAAAAGAGAATGTGCATGGCACATTGCTAGCAGAAAACACTATTGGTGTGTACCACGATCACTTCTTAACGTACTATCTTGACCTCGACGTGGATGGTGAAGACAATTCCTTTGTCAAAAACAATTTGGAAACAATCAAAGTAACAAACCATAGCTCACCAAGGAAAAGTTATTGGACAGTAGTGAGTGAAACTACTAAAACTGAATCTGATGCCCGAATTCAGTTTGGCTTGAAACCAGCTGAGCTAGTAGTTGTGAATCCTAATAAGAAAACCAAAGTTGGGAACAATGTAGGTTATCGTCTAATTCCAGGATCAGCGACACGCCCTCTCTTGTCATACAATGATTATCCACAAATTCGAGGAGCCTTTACTAATAATGATGTGTGGGTTACTCCATATAACAAGTCTGAAAAATGGGCAGGAGGACTATATGTTGATCAAAGTCAAGGAGACGATACCTTAGCAGTTTGGAGCCTCAGGTAGTAGATAATGAATACAAATCCTTTGTTCTACTTTTAAACTTTGCTAGCTAGAAATTTACAAGAAAATAATTGTTGATTATGGTTCTTGTGACTAATGTTTTCTAACGCACTTTTTTTTGTATGTTTTTTTTATATAAATGCAGGAATAGGAAAATTGAAAACAAGGACATAGTATTATGGTACACCACTGGATTTCATCATGTGCCTTGCCAGGAAGATTTTCCAGTGATGCCAACCTTGAGTGGTGGGTTTGAACTCCGGCCAACCAATTTCTTTGATAGTAATCCAGTCCTTAAAACAAGACCTCCAAATCTTGTACACTGGCCTAACTGCACCAATTAGCTATGAGATTTTACATTATAGTGTAGTAAATCAGATTCAATAATGATATCCTTGTCATTGATTGTCATAAAATGGATAATGAATTCAAATAAGAGATGAAGCTTTAGATACCATTTGGAATTGAGTGGTTTTATTTTTATTTTTATTTTTATTTTTATTTTTATTTTTTTTTGGCGCACAAGTTAATATGAGGGAGTATTGAAAAGCTTTTAAAGTAGATGGAAGATGATCTTGTTGGTTTCGTTAATTTCAGATGGATTTCCATTAGTGTTGAGAAGAGGAGAGAAAAAAAGGATATATAGCTTAAAAATGGTGAGTGGAGAATGAATTGAGCATTAAGTGCGCGTAAGACAAAAGTTTTGGATTCCTACTAGGCTACTATTATTGTTCATCCCAAAAATACAAGCTTGTATTTTTATAGTTACTTAAGTAACTATAAAGATACAGAGCTTAACATCCTCTTCTTTTCTCTTATTATATTTTATTTTAATTGAACATGAAACTATCAACATTGAAGTACATCTCTAGCTTCCCACAATCACACAACTTAGAACCCAATTTGAAAGAATTAGATCATCCTCTTCACTCTCCTCTTCAACCGGGTTCGATTCAATGTGCCTTCTTCCACAAATTATCTCAAGTAACCAAATATATTGTATAATGCTAATCAAGTACAAAAAATAAGTAATACTTGGGTAACTAAAAATTTTACAATATATATCTTACAAAAATGACGTGCTACTAATCATAAAAAAAGTAATTAATACATTAATTTATAGTATTATTAAAATGGTATTAATTACATTTATTGCGCATCACATTGATAATAATACCTTTAGCATTTAAAAAAAAAATTAAAAAATTAAAAAATTAAAAAAAAAAAAAAAAAAAAAAGAAGAAGGAAGGTAGAAATGACAAACTCCTAACCATTTACTCACACAGTTGAGCAAGAACTAGTGGGGATCATTACAATAACAACTTCATGAGAGCATTGCTCCTTAGATACTACAGACTGAGCACAAAAAATATAGCTATCTATAAACTATAATATGCCATTTCTGAAGGCCTTAGAGGAGAAATTTAGAGCATGCGGTGTCCACTGTCCATCCTATCAGATTAAATTGATTTTTTTTTTTTAATCTTGAGCTTGACTAAAGCGTTTGTCCTAGCATAATCTAGGACACATCTATGTATAGAATGGGCCAATGGGGGAGATGGAGAAATAGGAGATGAAAGTAGAGAAGAAGATGGTAAGAATATATTAAGATATAATATATTCTTTTCTTCGTTTCCCTCTGCTTACTTCCTCTCATTTCCCTCCATCCAAACATATGGGTAAAGTCATCATTTAACTATCTTTCTAGGAAGGTAGGAAGTATTTATTTATTTATATTCTTACTTGAAATTTGCTAAGACCGCGATGCTAACCACTACTTCTAAAACCAATTTATGTTAAGAAGAGACGCATTTTAGTTTTTGCAGGACGCAAAGTCCGACCTCTATACATGTTGCAAGTGGGCATAAGAGGTTTCACAACGCGATGTTCCACAGGCTAGGCTGTCAAGCACCAATATGCTATGCTTGCACATTACAGCGACTCCTTAGGGTGACCCATAAGGCCAACAAAATTATTTTAACACGAAAAAAGGGGGAAAAATGTCGAAATTGGGTCCTGCGCTCTTTAACTGTCCCATAGTAACCCAAAAAATGAAGAATTTATTATTGGGTCTTACATTTCCCTTTGACAGCAGTTTGAACCAAGACCTCCAAAGGTTGTACAGTGGCATAATTGCCCAACCTATCGATGTGAATTTACATTAAGGTGTAGTAAAATAGAGGAGTTCAATAATGTCATTGATTATCATAATATACGTGGACAATAAATTTATATATAATATCTAAAAGTTGAAGCCTAATATTTATTAGGCGAAAACTACATTTTTGTCCCTACATTTTCACCCAATTCCTACTTTGGTCCCTAACTTTTATTTTCACCAGTTTTAGTCCCTATTCTGTAAAACGTATCTCGTTTTTGTCCCTGCCGTTACATCAAAAACGAAAAATGCACACGTGGCAAATAGAGTCCACTGTTGAGCTGACGTGGCAATAAAAATAATAATAATAAATGCCATGCCAGCATTTAAATTAAAAAAAATTAAAATATTCATTTTAACTAAATTAAAAACAAAAATTCACAAAAATTAAGATCAAAGTGTGTTCTTGAACAAGAACATCAAGAATACAAAACCAGACCCAATATTACAAACCCAAAAATTTAAAAAAAAAAAATCAAAATCAAAATTAACCAAAACCAAAACCAAAACCAAAACCCTAGATCCTTAGATCTTCCTCCACTCCAAAACCCACTCAACGAACGATCCAAGAAGAATCGGAACGGTGAAGAATCGTCGTTCAGAGAAACCCACCACCTGAACCACACCTCCAGAGAAACCCACCACCGATCTACCACGATCTCCACCACTATCCCACCACAAACCCACTTGATCTTCACCCACCAATCTGCCACGATCTCCACCACTATCCCACCACTCACCCCCACATCCACGGCGAGATCAACCTTCACTTGGTCCGTGAGCATCGCACCGCCTAGAGGTCACTGGTCACGATCCTCCATGCCACGCCGATCCCCGTGAGAGACCCATCACGATCCTCCACACCGATTAACGCCCACGCACCACCAAAAAGCTTCTGATTTTCTACCCACAAATACCATTCCACAACCACAAAACACCCAAACACATAACCCACCGATCTCAACAACCCGCAACCCATAAATCCAAAACCCCAACGCTGATCTCAACAACCACTACATGCCAATGCTGCACACCAATCTCTACTGCTACCATGAGCCGATCTCAAACTTGCCAATTTGGAGTGGAAATCAAAGATGCCTTGGTGGCAAGATGGTGGTGAGAGGAGTAATAGAGAGAGACAGAGAGATGGAGTAGAGAGGAAAATAAAAGAGAGAGTAGAGGCTGAAAGAATAGAAACACGAGAAAAACAAAGAAAAGAGAGATATGCGTGAGAAATATTGGGTCTGGGTTTTGTGTTCTTGTTCAAGAGCACACTTTGATCTTAATTATTGTGATTTTTTGTTTTTAATTTTGTTTTTAATTTTTTAATTTAGTTAAAATGAATAAATTAATTTTTTTTAATTTAGATGCTGACGTGGCATTTATTATTATTATTTTAATTGCCACGTCAGCTCAACAGTGGACTCTGTTTGCCACGTGTGCATTTTCCGTTTTTGATGTAACGACAGGGACAAAAATGAGACACGTTTTTCAGAATAGGGACTAAAAGTGGTGGAAATAAAAGTTAGGGACTAAAGTGAGAATTGAGTGAAAATGTAGGGACGAAAATGTGGTTTTCGCCTATTTATTATTCTTATAATCTTATTGAGTTATATCAGCATAGCATTTTAGTCCATTTGATCAACTTTGATCGATCTCAGTCTGTTTCGATCCACATTGCTCCATTCGGTCCAATCCATTCAACTTCAATCCATTTAGTTCATTTTTTAGTTACTAAAATTATTTAAGAATAAGAAGTTTTGAAATGCGATATAATTTAGGGGAAGTAAGAAAACAATTTTATTTTATTTTTTTTTTTTTAGAAGCAAACACACATGTATACACACACAAGGAAGAGAAAAAAATGTTCCAACACAAAAACACACTACAAATTCTACTCAAAAGTCATAATAACTTTTTAAGGAGGGTGGGAAAAAAACATAAATGATTTTTTTTTTTTTTTTGGAGAGAAATTAACTATATATGCTACTAATTAAGAAGAACATAGAGATGACTTTTTTTATAGTAATTAAAAAACAAAAAGGAGAAATATAGAGAGATAAGGTTTAAAGAAAATTAAAAAAAAAAAAAAAGGTCATTTTTTTAGCATTTGTTTAGAGTAAATTTTTTAGCAATTAACGGCATATGCTAATTAATAAGGAGAGAGAGAGAGAGAGAGAGAGAGAGAGAGAGAGAAGGCATAAATGATTAGTTTTTTTTTTTTTTTTTTTTTAAAGATATTAATTTTTGTAATTATAGTATCAAAAAAAGTATATATGTCATCATTTATGTTCGGAGAAAGTGACAATGACATCATATAATATATATATATATATATATATATATATATATATATATATATATATATAATGGAGCGATGCAGTTTGTGGGAAGGAAAAAAAATAGATGGTTAGTTTGTTTTATTTGGAGAAATTAATTGTATATGCTACTAAATTAAGAAGAGAGATGAGGCTTAAGGAAACTAAAAACAAAAATTGTCATTTTTTTATCATTTGTTTATTATAAGCTTTTAGCAATTAATGACATATGCTAAGTAATAAGGATAGAGATAGATATTTTTTGAGAAGAAAATAGAGAGAGGTAATTAAGGAGAAGAAGAAAAAACATAAATAGTTAGTTTTTTTTTTTTTTTTTATATATAGATATTAATTTTTGTAATTATGGTATTAAGAAATCGTATATGTTATGTTATTTTTTTGGTTAAAATACAAAGTGCATACTCTAAGTTTGACTGAAATTCATTTCAGTACTCTAACTTTCATTCAATTGAGTTCTCTAAGTTTTAAAGTTATTCAATTCAGGCAACTTTTCCGATTTAGTTTTAACAAATTGCCATTAAGTATGCAATTAACTAATGAAAATTTTTTTTTTTTTTTTAAAACAAATTCCTACATAGAAAATCTATAAAATACTTTTATTAATTTTATATATTTTTTCATGAGAAAATAATATTTTGCAAGGAAAATTTATAACAAAATTGAATAGATTATCCTGAATTGAATAAATTTGAAACTTAGAAGACTTAATTGAGTGAAAGTAAAGTTTGAGTACTAAAATGAATATTAACCAAACTTAGAGGGTGCAATTTGCATTTTAGCCTTCTTCTTTTTTGGTGAAATCAACTATATATACTACAAATTAAAAAGAAGAGAGATAACATTTTTGTAAAACATAAAACCAAGAAGAGAGAGAAATATAGAGAGATAAGGTTTAAGGAAAGTAAAATCATAAATGGTCAATTTTTAAAGTATTTTTTAGAATAATTTTTTTAGCAATTAATGGCATATACTAATTTTTAAGGAGAGAGATAAGGAGAAGAAGAGAAAACATAGATGGTTAGTTTTTAGAAGAAACTAATTGCTGTAATTATTATTTTTTTTTTTTGAGAAGATAATTGTTGTAATTATATGTTATTAAGAAAACATACGTGTCATCATTTTATGCTTGACGAAAGTGACGTAGCATCATTGTGGGCATCAACTAGTTTTGGAGATCCAACTTTTATAATATAGTATACATAGATAGATAAATTGTCAACTTTATGTTGTGTTGAGACTGAAAATTTGAAAAAATATTAGAAATTTTAAAATGATGGGATATGAATTTATGAAATTTTCATTCTAATAAATTAAGCTTTTATTATTTGGCTGGGAATATCTATAAAAAAAAAAAAAAAATTAAGGTATTAAATTAGTTATACAAATTTTATATCAGTGGTGATGATGATATTGGAATTAATGATAATAGTTTGTGGTAGGTGGGTGGAGGCAATGACAATGGTGATGATCAATCAACAGGCAATGAGAGAGAGAGAGAGAGAGAGAGATCCAAAATAGTCTTAACTTGAGTTGAATCTTGGACTTGCACTTAAATATCGATCAATATTACAATTCAACAAAATTTACATTGTGGTAGCGCTACATGTATAACAAATTTTACAATTTTTTTCATAATTTGTTAAGTTGACAAATTATAATTGATACACCATCATTCCTACATAAAATCGCCATTCTCATCACCTTGATGTGAAATTCTGTGTTCTTAGACTTGTAAATTACATCTTCATAAATTATTTTTGTCAAACACTATACCAAACCAAATTATAAGTTTGTAAGTATAGTAAATATAGTAGCTCACCATATTTACCAATAAAGGATAAGAAGAGTAAGTTAAACTGATTATTTATTAATATTAAATCTATTCATTGACATAAGAAAACTTTACGCAAATCATGCATTAATTAAAATTGTTAAAGAAATGCTTATTTAAGAGCAAAGAGGCTTAATAACTCTCCACACAACCATGGCTACAACTTTGAAACTAATACTTTTCTTACTCCTATCCCTGTACATCTTCTCACTTGTCTCAAGCCACTGGCCCCACCCTCTAGACCCTCTAACCCCTTCCGAGTTCACCCTGGTTGGAAACATAGTCCATAAATTATACCCCAGCTCAAAGCTCAACATAACTTTACAGTACGTAGGTTTGGACGAGCCAGACAAACCTGACATCCTTTTATGGCTATCAAAGCCCAAGTCCAAACCACCACCTCGCCGTGCCATTGTGATTGCACGTCTCGATAAACAATCCCACGAGATCATAGTGGACCTATCGACCCATGCGATACTCTCTGATAAAGTTTACAACGGACACGGCTACCCTTTGCTTACCTATGAAGAACAATTGGCTGCAATGGAATTGCCACAAACATATAAACCCTTTATTGAATCCATTAAGAAGAGAGGCTTAAACTTATCTGAAGTTGTTTGCTCAACTTTTACAATGGGGTGGTTTGGAGAGTTGAAGAGCAAAAGGGTATTGAAGGTTTTGTGTTTTTATGTAGATGGAACTATTAATTTGTATGTGAGGCCAGTGGAGGGAATAACGTTGGTGGTTGATATTGACGAAATGAAGATAGTTGAATACCATGATAGGTTTATTGTGCCTGTGCCAAAAGCTGAGGGAACGGAGTACAGGGAATCAGAGCTAGAGCCACCCTTTGGTCCTCGTTTAAATGGTGCAACCCTGGTGAATCCTGATGGGCCAGGGTTTAAGATTCAGGGGCACACTGTCAGGTCTGTCTTCTTTTCATTTTATTTAAATGTCTTTGTTAGAGATATTATATGAGCTACAAAATTCTCTGTATTTTTATTAATTCAAAAAGTCATTGATAGTCACCTCATTTACATATGATCTCTATTGTATTACATTTACAACTGACTCAACCTAGGGTTTGTACTTTATAGCTTTATATATTAGAGAATTCTAAGTTAATTCTACCATTAATTTATAGTGGAAAAAGAGAATGAAAACATGTCACTCATTTGGTACAAAGCTACATAAATGACTTCTTAGAGGGACTCAAGTAACTCAACCTTGGCACTCTCTTTTATAGGGCTAATAGTGGTGCCCGAGTATTGTTGTTCAAAATGATATAAAAACTGTAATTTAAAAAGTATTATGAAAATATGTATTTAAAGTACTCATAATGGAAAAAATCTATTTAGTACTATATTTCAAATAAGATATTTTAAAATATGAAAAAAATATATAATTGTGTGTTTAGTGTGAGCATGTGTGTGTGTGTGTGTGTTTTTTTTTTTTTTTTTAAGTAATGAAAAGAATGCTATTTGATTTAAGGAGAGAGAGAGAGAGAGAGAGAGAGAGAGAGAGAGAGAGAGAGAGAGAGAAAGAGATAGAAAAAGTGGTGGACCCGTAGGAAAAAAAGAAAGAATAAAAAAGGGTTTAATCTTGTCAATAGATCCCACGATTTTCAGCTTATTTACAAAAAGACCATTCAGCAACGTTACTTGAAAACTAAAAAGCGAGCCAAAATGGGGGTTTTACCCCTTTCTACAAAACTTTCCAACAAAACACCCCTTATTTAAAATTATTTAGGAATATGCCCCTGTTTTGGAACTCAATTTTTAGAAAAATGAGTTTCAATGAAAAACTTGATTTGTCAAAAATCGAGTTTCTTGAAAATTTTTGCATGAAACTCAAGTTCCATGCAGATTTTTTTTTTTTTTTTTTTTATTGCCTATAACTCGATTTTCACCAAATCAAGTTTTTCATTGAAACTCGATTTTAAGAAAATCAAGCTTAAAATAGAGACAAATCTCTAAATAGTTTCAGATATGAGACATTTTGCAGGAAAGTTTCAGCAAAATGGGTATATCTCCATTTTGGCCCTAAAAATTGGTATACTGAGTTTTCAAAATATATGTTTTAAACACCTTAAATTAAGAATTGTAACTCAAACACTTTTGATAAAAAAGCTCCTACCAAACATAGTTTTTTTTTTTTTACCTCACAGTTTTCAGTAATTAAACACTAAAACTGTTGTTTCATACCAAACAAGCCCTATATTTACCATTTAGAATGCAACTAGAAATATATTATTAGATCAAGACACTAATCAGTTTTTTGTGTAGGCCGGGATTGAACTCCAAATCTCTTATTCAATTATCAAAAGATTTACTAGTTGAGCTAACTAGAATCTATTATTGAAATTCTGACCTAATTCTTATTGAAAGGGTTGGACTAAGATATTACATATTCTTGAACCTGAAAAAAATTTACAAGCCTCAATTTTTCTTTGTGATTAGTTGGGCCAACTGGAAATTCCATCTAGGATTTGACGTTCGAGCTGGTCCGATAATTTCTCTAGCATCAATTTATGACCTGGAGAAGCAAAAATATCGCCGAGCTTTGTATAGAGGATTCATATCTGAGATGTTTGTGCCATACATGGACCCATCAAAGGAATGGTACTACAAAAGCTATTTTGACAGTGGTGAATATGGGTTTGGTCTATCTGCAGTGTCACTCAAGCACTTTGCCGATTGTCCTGCCAATGCAGTATTTTCAGACGCATACTTTTCTACTAAGGATGGTACACCAGCGAAAAAAACTAATGCCTTTTGCATTATCGAAAACCATACTGGAAATATAATGTGGCGTCATACTGAATCGGGTATTCCTGGGAAAGTTGTAAGTGATATTTTTTGTAATCGTTGTTATTGTTGTTGTATTGTTTGGACATGTAGTAGTTTTATTTGACAATTATATAGTATTGCAGTTTACGGAAGTTAGGCCAGAGGTCAGCCTAGTGGTGAGGATGGTTGCAACAGTGGGCAACGACGATTACATTATCGATTGGGAATTCAAGCCAAGTGGCTCCATTAAATTGGGGGTATTTTATCAACTTGAGAATTATTTTTTTGAAAAATATTACAATCACCAATAAATCTCATAACAAATTTTACAATTGTTGAGGAAGTAAATTTTTGCAACAGACATAATTTCTTTTTTTTTACATTAATCATAATTTCTTACTGCAACAATTGTGAAATTTTTTGTAACTTTAGACTTATTGTTGTTTTTCAACAAACTTGAGTAAAATGGTAACATCAATATTGATTTCTTTGTCTCTTAATGTGAGCCCTTCTCAAATTATCTTAATAGGTTGGAATATCAGGAGTTCTAGACGTGAAGGGTGTCACATATACTCACAAAGATCAAATAAAGGAGAATGTGCATGGCACATTGTTAGCAGAAAACACTATCGGTGTGTATAATGACCACTTCTTGACGTACTATCTTGACCTCGATGTGGATGGTAAAGCCAATTCCTTTGTCAAAAACAATTTGAAAACATTCAAAGTAACTAACCCTAGCTCGCCAAGAAA
Organism: Castanopsis chinensis; assembly: GCA_032878915.1. NCBI lineage: Eukaryota > Viridiplantae > Streptophyta > Magnoliopsida > Fagales > Fagaceae > Castanopsis > Castanopsis chinensis. The sequence goes on along the minus strand of JAVQMG010000112.1, from coordinate 156,199 downwards.
AAGTTATTGGACCGTAGTGAGTGAAACTACTAAAACAGAATCTGATGCCCGAATTTAGTTTGACTTGAAACAAGCAGAGCTAGTAGTTGTGAATCCTAATAAGAAAACAAATGTTGGGAACAATGTTGGTTATCGTCTAATTCCAGGATCAGTGGCACAACCTCTCATGTCATACAATGATTATTTACAAATTCGGGGAGCCTTCACTAATAATCATGTGTGGGTTACACCGTATAACAAGTCCGAAAAATGGGCAGGAGGACTTTATGTTGATCAGAGTCATGGAGATGATACCTTAGCAATTTGGAGCCTCAGGTAGTATATGATGAATAAAAATCCTCCATCCCACTTTTAAAGTTTGCTAGCTAGAACTTTACAAGATAGTAGTTGTTGATTATGGTAATTGTGACCAATGTTTTCTAATGCTTTTTTTTTTTTTTTTTTTTGGTATATGAATGCACAGGAATAGGAAAATTGAAAACAAGGACATAGTATTATGGTACACCATTGGATTTCATCATGTTCCTTGCCAGGAAGATTTTCCAGTGATGCCAACCTTTGTTGTTGGGTTTGAGCTTCGGCCAACCAATTTCTTTGACAGCAATCCAGTCCTTAAATCAAGACCTCCATATATTGTACATTGGCCTAACTGCACCAACTAACTATGAGATTTTACATTGCGGTGTAGTAAATAAAGGAGTTCAATAATGATATCCTTAATTTGTCATTGATTTTCTTTGTGGATGTTACATTATAATATTTAATCAGTTTTAACACTAACTTAATTAGTATTAGGCTAATAATAAAAGCCTCAGGTTAAACAGATAATCATCATTATCATGCAAGTGTGGAAATGTAAAGAAGACATAACTCGGGAAACCCGTGAAACAAAGTAGTTTCATAGGAAAAACCTAAGGAGTAACCCTATCAATCCCAAGGTGAATAGATTTACTATTAGATAGAACTATAGAAGTTTATAGACTGAATAACCCTATTCTTCGTAAACTCAACTATAGTAACTAAACATATCGTCCTTTGAGTGAAGCTTCTATGACAAGTCACTTCTCTACTTCTCTACTCAAATCCATTGATATCTCTGATAGTAATCCCCTGCAACATGAACTTCCAATCAATGACTTCAATATCTCCTTGAAAATTTGAATCCATTACACTTGATATCTAGAGAGTAGCAACTTTAGATTTACTAATTCAAATAGTATTTGAGTAAACACTAGTAGTGACTTTAAGAGCAGTTGGCACAAAATCTTTTAGATCTCAAAAGAGTAGCTCCAAAGTGTTAGAAAAATGTGCATCATGGTTTACTTATAAAGTAGACCAAGTAGTAACAAAACCAAAATCATATAGTGGGCAGGTGGGCTAATAAGATGATTATGCATATACACAGCTCAATCTGTCAAACTTAAGTTCTAATTTGTTGAAACTATTAAACTCTAAATAGTGTGAATAAATTGAAATCCTATTCTTGCACACAGTGCCGGCTCAAGGCATAGGCAACTTAGGCCTAGGCCTAAGGCCCTACAACCAAAAAAAAAAAAAAAATTCCATAATAAAAAAAGGCTCATCTCCATTTGTAAAGGCCCAAAATTTTATAAAAATATAACATTTTTTAAATAATCGGTACTTTTTTTATTATTATTTATTAAAAAAAGGTCTCATCTCCATTTGTAAAGGCCCAAAATTATTATTATTCATTAATTTCTGTATTTATATTAAATTAGTCTTAATTTAATTAGTATAATATAAATTTATTTAATTAATGTTTACATATAAAAAGTCCTCATATAAAATTTCTGCCTTAGGCTCCAAATTTTGTTAGGCTGACCCTACTTGCACACTAAATACCAATAGCTTGAGCTCTTGTCTAAACATTCCTATAGAGTCTAGGAGTTATAGCTAAACAAGTTTATGATCACGAGGTTGCCAATAGCACAAAACTGAATATTTAAATCGTAATATATATATAGGCAAAGCTCAGAGTAAGTTCAATTAGAATTTGAAATTAGAATCTAAGTTTGAGCCAATTGAGTTGATTAGTGCAAAATACTAAGAATCTAATATATATTAATGAACTATAAAATTTAGTAAAAAAAGTAAATAAATAATCACATATACTCAATAAAAATCACCACATATTCTATATTATTAAAAATTAGAAAAAAAAATAATCATAAGTAGTATTAAATTTAGGTAAGAATTTTAATGTTACTAATTAAGTTTATTTTTAAAAAAAAATAATTTGACTAATTATCTATATTTTTATAATAAAATTTGTGTTTAATTTTAAATATATCTATACGTATGCATGTGTTACATGCTTTTTTTTTTTTTTAATAATTTCACTAATTATTTATATTTTTATAATAAAAATTGTGTTCAATTTTATAAGCATACATACATTTGTATGGGTTACATGCTACTAATCATAAAATGGATAATGAGTCCAAATAAAAGATTAAGCTTTAGTGAAGAAATATTAAAACAGGACCTTAAGCTTAAAAGTAGATGGACGATAGATTGACGTCCATTAGTTTTGAGAGAGAGAGAGAGAGAGAGAGAGAGAGGGACATGTGGCAGAAAATGGTTGGTGGAGCGTCAAATTGAGCACTTAGCGTAAGACAAAAGATTTGGATTCTTACTACTACTACTAATATTTGTTGTTCATCCCAAAACTGCAAATTTTAAAAAGCTATAACTATAAAAATACAGACCTCAAAATCTGATAGTTAGTTTAATGTCTAAGTTACATTTTCCAAGCATCAATGTAAACCATTTCCCATTCAAACTGCATTGAGAACTTTTCAAACTGAATGAGTTTATGCAGAGTAAAAGAGGCAGTCACTAGCCTGGTCATGATGAGGGATATTCAGAATAAGTTCGTGACAATTAGCTCAAAAACAAACCACACAAGTACAAAAATAACACAGAGATATTGGTACTAAAATTCCCACTCATCTTATCTCTTTTTTATTCATAATAAACCGGACCTAGAATACAAGAGAAAGCCAAATACATACAATCAACAAACTAATACTTTCGATAGTTTGAAACATAATCATATACCTGCGGTGGTATCCCAATTTCCATTGTTCCTTCCAGCATTTGTGTCACTTTTTTCATCGAGGGCCTGAGAATTGGATCCAGATGAATGCACCATAATCCCACCAAGGCCATTCGCTCAAACCTCTTGAAATCGCTCAATGCTTCTGGTTCATATCCCACCACCATCTCTAGCTTCCCAGAAATCACACAACTTAGAACCCAACTTGAAAGAAGTAGATCATCCTTTTCACTCTCCTCCCCAACCCGGTTCGATTCTATGTGCCTTCTTCCGCAAATTATCTCTAATAACATAACACCAAAACTGTAAACATCCACTTTTGCAGTTATAGGCCCCCTCCTTAGCCATTCTGGTGCCATATATCCTATAGTGCCTCTAACATTGGTGTCAGTTCTAGTTTACTCTTTATTCAAAAGCTTGGATAGTCCAAAATCTGCTATCTTTGCACTATATTTGACATCAAGTAGTACATTCTCAGGCTTCATGTCACAATGTATGATCTGAGTCTCACATTCTTCATGCAAGTAATATAGACCTCTTGCTATTTCAAGCGCCAATTCAGCTCTCTCAAACCAAGATGGTTTCTCCCCCTCCTTAAACAGAAAATGTGACAATGTTCCATTTGGCATTAGCTCATAAACTAAAAGTCTCTTATCGTTCTCAACGCAATATCCCAATAATCTTACCAAATTCCTATGATGCGTACGACCAATTATTTTCAGCTCTGTTGTAAATTCCTTCTCAATTTTCTCAGTGCCTTTTGTTAGCTCCTTCACGGCAATATCAATCTTGGTACCCTCTGAAGTTAGACTACCACAGTAAACTCTTCCGGAAGCACCACGACCAAGGATCTTACTAAATCCATTTGTTGCTTCACGCAGCTCTTGCAATGTGAATTCTCGGAAGTTAATTCCAATGGTCTTTGCATTTGCTGACTTCCTTCTCTTCAATACATTTCGAATGGCAGGATGATAGTACAAGGCAAGTGCACCAAACAAGAAAGCAAAAGCAGCACTAATTATAAGGCCCGTCACCAAAAGATGCCGTGTATCAAATTTCTTCCTTTTCGTTGTAAGACTTGGCTCACTCTTCTTCTTATTAGGCACCTTGATAAATGCCACTCTGCCTCTGGAGGAAGCACTTTTTCTTGCATTTAGCAAAGGAATCCTCTTCTTGATACATGTTGAATTCATCCAGGAATCAGCCAAGGTATAACAGTCATCCATAACAGCCTTCTCGCATCCCTCCACATCAACGTTTCTTACTTCACCCAAATCTCCTTTGTTAATATCAGGTGGGAAATCAGCATCATTAATTACCTGTGAGAAATTGAAGACAACATTAGAAAAATAAAAGATTCCTTCTGTCAATATTGAATTGTAGAGAATGGCAAAACTTGGGTTTTTAGCTGAGTATTTTTGGTTACTTGATTACATTCAAACATATGTTATATTGACAATTAAACATAAACAGTGATATTTTTTTCCAAAAACAATTAAATTCAATACCATTATGTGCCTAAATTTAATTGACAAATTTGATGTACTGCACTTAAGGAATCATACAAACAAATCCTATGGGGGAAAAACTTATTGCAAATTAGCATATTAGGACTTCTTTTAGTCTATAGCCTACAACTTAGAAAGCCTTGGATGGAACAAAGGTTTCTTCAAAAGACTAGTCTAGGGATGCCTCAAAATTTTTTCTTATTGACATTTTAAAATATCAATTAACTGTTTAAAAATAGACTCTTAATAGGATGGGCATTTATCTATCACTATTACTATTATATAAATAAATAAATCCAAATAATGGAAATAATCTTTATATTACCATTTTGCTAAAATTCCTCATTGAAGGGTTTGCGCAATAATTCACCATGTTTTCCTAGTAGCATCCTTTTGATACATCTCTTGGATCTACCTGCAGATAGCCCAGCAAGCAACTACAGCTCACTGTTTCATTATCTGGAGAAGTGCACATAGCATATATGCCGCATATGGAATTCACGAAGCAAGGGTCATCATTGGCTCTCCACACCCTTTTCCATCCACCGCCATTTCTTTTATGGTAAATATATTGTTGGAAATTGCCACCATCTTCAACTGTTACTCGATGATAGTAGTCTTCAACTGGGCTTGAAAGGTTCTTTGTTATAGAGTGAATTTCATCCTTAGTACCATTGACAAGGTACAAGGAAGCACTCTCATCAAAGACTAGGCTCACATTGGCTGCAAATGTTTGTGTGGTCCAATAACCTAGGTCAGCAAAATGATAGGCAGAGAGCACCAGGTTTCCATCAAATTGCATTAACAGCATGAAATCCCCTGTTGAGTAAGTTGAATTTGAACTTCCTATTGCATTAGAATAGAGTGTTTGGCCTTGGTTTAGATCTTGACCCGGTAAGAGTGTGTTTGTTGGTGAATCAAAGCTCCGCCAAAGGATTCTTGAACTGTTATCTCTTAAAACAAAGTTACCATCATTTTCCATGGTGCCTAAACTTGCAGCAGCTTCATTATTTATTTGTAGAGCAGTACCATTAACATACGTGAGCAGAAGAGCTCCGGCATTAGTCAGTTGGATTGATGATCCTTGTTCTACTGGGCTGTCACGATTGGCTGACCAAACTAGTGTTTTCTCTGGAATTCTATCAAACCAAACCCCAACAAGGTAGAGGCCGTTTTGGAGAGCATAGAATCCAAATGCAAAATCACCTGAGACGGACAGCAAAGGATCACTGGATCCAGCAGTGATGCTAGAACCTGTGCTCATGTTAGGAGATATCTGGCCATGTAAGCCATAGAAATTTGAAAATAGTATTAGAACACAAGGAACAATTATCCTTAGAGCCATTGTTAAGTGATGTGAGAATCCACATAAGATGAAATCATTTTATAGGGAGCTATATGTAAAATTCCTTGGAACTTTTGTTTTATTTTAGCGAAGTTTTACAGTAAGTCCAGTGAAACCATAAATACCACAACATTTTTCATAATATTTCTTGTGGTACCCATGGGCCCAAATCGCGTATCTGGCCGGCCCAAAGGCCCTCACAATAAAAGAAGCCCAACACTACATCTTGAGATGATCCGAGGACATAATCAGTCCGACCTACAAGATCACGTGAGAGAAAGAAGTATCATGCATGTCCAGACACTAAGAAACATAACGTCCAAGGACAAACCAGTCCTCGGCAAGGCGTCGCCGAGGACTATGTGAATGTTCTTATAGTTGGATAACGCCCATGATGAAGGTTTTTTTTTTCTTTTTGATGCTGGAGTTAAGAAAATGAGAATAAAGAATAAAGGGAAAGAATTGACTGTGGCCAAAGGAAAAGCTGTCATCACCGCATTTAATGCTCTACACCTGCTTCTCTGGCCGCATTAATGAAGAAGTGACGCCTGAACGTTAGGTTTCAACCTTATCTTCACCACCAGAGACCTGAGCCAAAAGGGGTGATGGGACAAGTATTTAAAAAGGAAACACCTGGATTGCACCTGGGAAAAAAAGATGAGGCCTATAAAAGGAAAAGGGAGATAATTGAAGAGGGGGAGGGGAGAAAGAATTTGTAAGAGAAACAAAAAACTATCGTTCTCAGTATCAATGTATTCAACTCCATGTTACATACTCATATTAGTGTAGTGCATGAATAAAAAAGCCAAATCAAACTTTTGTATTATCTATCATCTCAAAAACCTAGATTAAACACCCACTCTCTACAAATTCATTGTTGAGTGCTCATTGAGCTGGTCCACTGTCTAAACTTGGATTAGTTTGATTTGTGCCCCTACAATTGGCGCCGTCTGTGGGAATCTTGCGTTTAGGTGACAGATAACGTGATGACAGATTTGAATCCAGCCCATGCAGAGTCGCTAGGATCTCAGCACGAAGATCCACTACAACAGGTAGAGCAAATGGAAGATCGAGAGGGCAGTGTACACTCGGAGCGAACAGCTGATAATCGCTCACGAGGTAGAAACAGGGGCTCTGGGGAAAATAACACCAGGGCCATGCAGAGAGAAATTGACCAGCTGAAGAGGAAGCTGCGTCGAGCAGAGCGGAAAAGGACTCCCTCCATATTTGGCCCTTCATCAGATGATTCTCAGGACAGTGGCTATAGGCCGAGGTCAAGAACCCCCCCCCCACAGAAACTTTCTCATACCAAGAAGAAAGTGTTCGCCACAGAAGAAGTAGAGGGACGAGTCACAGGGGCTCGGGTAGCGATGCCATGGGAAAGGCATTGCTCCAGCTCTCCAAATCACCCTTCACACATCGTATTGAAAGGGGAAAACTACCCCGTCGGTTCACGCAGCCAAACTTCACCATTTATAATGGCAAAACAGACCCGGTGGAGCACGTAAGCCATTTCAATCAACGCATGGCGGTTTATTCTCAGAACGAGACCTTGATGTGTAAAGTCTTTCCCTCAAGTCTAGGGCCCGTTGCAATGAGATGGTTCAACGGCTTAAAGGTGAACTCCATTGATTCATACATGGAGCTTACGATGGCATTCGGGTCCCGCTTTGTTACGTGCAGTAGAGTACCTCGGCCTCTAGACTCGTTATTGTCCATGTCCATGGGAGAGCGCGAGACGTTGAAAACCTACTCGGACAGATACTGGGAAGCGTTTAACGAAATAGATGGTGATTTCGATGAGGTGGCGGTCAACACCTTTAAGGTTGGTCTCCCAGTTGAGCATGATTTAAGGAAGTCTTTGACCAAGAAGCCAGTAAAAACTGTTCGTCGGCTCATGGACCGTATCGATGAGTATAAGAGGGTTGAGGAGGATCAACAACAGAGTAAAGGAAAGATAAAAAGTATCCCCCAGGAGAGTAGGGATTTCAAGACGGAGAGACACGGTAGCAAGTGGCCGAGGAGAGATTTCACTAGCCAGACTAGGTCGGCCCCGCCCCAGACAGTGAATGCCGTATTTCGTGAGCCGGTACAGCAGGTGTTGGAAAGGATCTGCCGAGAACCTTATTTTAGATGGCCCAGTAAGATGATCGGAGACCCTACAAAGCGTAACCAGAACCTCTACTGTAATTACCATCAGGATAAAGGCCACACCACAGAGAACTGCAGGAACTTGTGGAATTATTTGGATCAGCTGGTCAAAGAAGGGAAATTAAGACAATTCGTGAATCGACCTAATGAACCAGGTACCCAATCTGGCTCCATGAACCAAGGCAGTAACAATGTAAGACCTCCGTTGGGCACAATCAATGTCATCCTTGCGGCGCCAGGTCGGACGGGGTCTTGCCCTACCAGAATAATGTCAGTACTACGTCCCACCGCCGAGGACCTCAATTCCGAGTCGAAGAGGATCAAGAGGAATCCTCTGCCTATACTGGGATTTTCTGACGAAGACAAGATTGGCACTATTCAACCGCACGACGATGCGCTGGTCATTACGTTGAGGATAGGGGGTTACGATGTGAAGAGAGTGATGGTTGACCAAGGGAGTGGGGCTGACATCATGTACCCAGATTTGTTTAAAGGTCTCAATTTGAGGTTCGAAGATCTCATGGCTTATGACTCCCCATTAATAAGCTTTGAAGGGAAGGCTGTTATTCCAAAGGGGCTAATTAGATTACCTGTACAGTCAGGACTAGTGGTAGTGGACGTGGATTTCATCGTAGTAGATGCTTATTCCCCTTACACAGCCATAATGGCCAGACCATGGCTGCATGCCTTAGGTGCCGTGTCATCAACTCTGCACTTCAAGCTGAAATTCCCGTATGAGGATGGGGTTGAGGAAATACTGGGCAGCCAGTCCATGGCGAGACAATGTATAACAGCAGCTATTACACATCAGGCGAGGCAAGAGTCACAAACCCCAGCCGAGAAGGATTTGTAGCAGTTAATGTCCTCGGCCGAGCCAAGTGAAGCCGAGACTGAAGGACCAGGCTGTGAAGATTTGGAGAAAGTGGTTATCGCAGATGATGCAGAGAGATTCTTCCAAGTAGGAAGTCAATTACCCCTACGAGAGAAAGAAGATCTGGTCACATTTTTGAAGCGAAACATCGATGTGTTTGCATGGGATGCTTATGAAGCACCAGGAGTCAATCCGGAGTTTATTTGTCACCACCTCAATGTTAACCCGGCTGCTGTGCCATGAAGGCAACCACCTCGGCGTTCATCTAAAGAGCACGCCGAGGCCGTTAAAGAAGAGGTGGCAAAACTCAAGAAAGCAGGGGCCATTAAGGAAGTGTTTTATCCAGAGTGGTTAGCCCATACGGTAGTGGTAAAAAGAAGAATGGAAAATGGAGGGTATGCGTGGACTTTACAGACTTGAATAAGGCTTGCCCAAAAGATTCATTCCCAATGCCCCGCATAGATCAGTTGGTGGACGCTACTGTAGGGCATCCTCGGATGAGCTTTCTAGATGCTTTCCAAGGTTATCATCAAATACCCTTAGCTTCAGCAGACCAGGAAAAGACAGCCTTTGTCACACCCATAGGGAACTACCACTATAAGGTGATGCCCTTCGGCTTGAAGAATGCTGGGGCTACCTATCAAAGAATGATGACGCGAATGTTCGAACCACAACTGGGAAAAATGATTGAGGTGTGCGTAGATGACATGGTAGTTAAAAGTAAGACTATCTCGGCTCACATACCCGACCTCGACGACACCTTTCAAACGCTGAGGAAGCACAAGTTACGCCTCAACGCATCCAAATGTTCCTTTGGTGTAGGGTCTGGCAAATTTTTGGGTTACATGGTGACGCATAGAGGGATTGAGGTCAACCCCGCTCAGGTCAAGGCCATCAACAACTTACAGCCGCCTCGGAATCCGAAGGAAGTGCAGAGGTTAACTGGAATGACGGCTGCTCTCAACCGATTTATCTCAAGATCTGCTGATCGGTGTAGACCGTTCTTCCAAATATTAAACAAATGGAAGGGGTTTGAATGGACAGAAGAGTGTGCTGTGGCCTTCCAGCAGCTTAAAGAATATCTTGCCCACCCTCCTATCATGTCTCGGCCCGAGGCCGACGAGGTCCTATTCGCATATATCGCGGTGGCAACCCACGCCGTTAGTCTGGTGCTAATAAGGGTTGACGGGGACATACAAAGGCCAGTTTACTATGTGAGCAAGTCTCTGCATGAGGCCGAGGTACGTTACCCACCATTAGAGAAGGCAATCCTGGCCGTGGTGCATGGCACACGTAAGCTCCCCCATTACTTCCAGTCCCATACGGTGGTTATTTTGACTCAGCTTCCACTAAGGGCTATACTCCGGAGTGCGGATTATACCAGCAGGATTGCAAAATGGGGAACCATCTTGGGCTCTTTTGATATTAAATACATGCCCCGCACAGCAATAAAGGGTCAGGTGTTGGCTGATCTCGTTGCGGAATTTGCTGAACCCATAATAGAAGATAGTGTAATCAACAAGGACATTGATGAAAAATCAGTTGGCATGGTTACATGTAAAGGTCTCGCGGTGTGGACTGTTTATGTTGATGGGGCTGCTAATCAAAGAGGATCCGGAGTGGGGGTGGTAATTACGACCCCAGAAGGTCTCACACTGGAAAAGTCCTTAAGACTGGGATTCTCGGCTACTAACAATGAGGCCGAGTACGAAGCCTTGCTGAAAGGAATGGATATGGTCCACAAGTTGGGGGGAAAAATCGTGCAAATGTTCTCGGACTCTCAGCTAGTTGTGGGTCAAGTAGATGGAAAGGTAGAGGCCAGAGATCCGAGGATGCAGGATTATTTGAATCAAGTCAAAACTACACAACGCAAGTTCGAATCCTTTACTTTGTCCCATGTCCTTAGAAGCGGCAACACGCATGCTGATTCCCTAGCAACTCTTGCCACATCATCAGCACAGGGACTACCTCGGATTGTCTTGGTTGAAGACTTACCTAAACCCTCGAAAATAATGGGAAGCGTTATCCGTGTGCACCAGATTAGAGTGGGGCCTAGCTGGATGGACCCCATTATGTCCTTCTTAAAAGATGATGTCATACCCGAGGATAAAATCGAAGCGAACAAGATACGAAGAAAGGCCTCCCGATTTTGGTTGGCCGGGGATCATAAGCTCTATAGACGATCTTTCTCCGGCCCGTACCTGTTATGCGTGCACCCTGAAGCGACAGAGCTACTTTTGGAGGAGTTACATGAAGGAATCTGTGGAAGCCATACAGGAGGAAGATCTTTGGCTCACAGGGCCCTAACACAGGGGTATTGGTGGCCGAACATGCAGCGAGAAGCTCAAAGTTATGTGCAGAAGTGCGACCAATGTCAAAGATTCGCGCCAAACATCCACCAGCCCGGGGGTGTGCTTAATCCTCTGACGAGTCCCTAGCCTTTTGCACAATGGGGTCTAGACATTGTGGGTCCTTTCCCAAAGGCGCCTGGGAACCGAAGATATTTGGTTGTCGGTACTGATTATTTTACTAAGTGGGTAGAGGCCGAGCCCCTGGCGAATATCAGGGATGTTGATGTAAAGAAATTTGTATGGAAGAATATCGTCACTCGATTCGGTATCCCTCATACCCTCATCTCCGATAATGGTTTGCAGTTTGACAGCAAGGCGTTCAGACGATATTGTTGTGGCCTCGGCATAATCAATAGATACTCCACTCCGGCTTATCCGCAAGGGAATGGGCAGGCCGAAGCTATTAACAAAGTTATAGTGAATGAACTGAAGAAGAGGTTGGAGGACGCTAAAGGGAGGTGGGTGGAGGAACTGCCCCACGTTCTGTGGACGTACCGGACCACCCCCCGCCGATCAACGGGAGAGACGCCATTCTCGATGACTTATGGCGCCGAGGCTGTTATTCCCTTGGAGACTGGTTTTCCAACGATGAGGACAAGCTCCTTCACTCCGGAAAGCAATGACAGACTGCTAGAAAAAGGCCTCGACCTAATTGAAGAAAGGAGGGAGGTTGCCATGATTCACTTAGCTTACTACCAACAAAAACTGAAGCAGGGATATGATTCCAGTGTAAAGTCAAGACCTCTTCTTCTCGGGGACTTGGTGCTGATGAAAGTAGTGGGGAACACCAAAAATCCAGCATGGGGAAAGCTTGGACCTAATTGGGAAGGACCGTATCGCATCACGGCAATAGCTGGAATAGGAGCTTACTACTTGACCGACTTAGATGAAAAAGCTGTACCCCATCCCTGGAATGTAAGTAATTTGAGACGATATTATTATTAAGGAAAAGTACTTTTGTCATTCTACTCTTATCATTTTTGCGCCATTAATTCTGTCGTGCCTAAGGTTACGCCGGGTCCTCGGATCCTCTACCTTAGCTCTAATTAAATTAAGGTTACGCCGGGTCATCAGATCCTCTATCTTAATTTAAAAGCAAGAAAACTAAGGTTACGCCGGGTCCTCGGATCCTCTACCTTAGTCCAAATTTAATTAAGGTTACGCCGGGTCATCAGATCCTCTATCTTAATTTAAAAGCAAGAAAACTAAGGTTACGCCGGGTCCTCGGATCCTCTACCTTAGTCCAAATTTAATTAAGGTTACGCCGGGTCATCAGATCCTCTATCTTAATTTAAAAGCAAGAAAACTAAGGTTACGCTGGGTCCTCGGATCCTCTACCTTAGTCCAAATTTAATTAAGGTTACGCCGGGTCATCAGATCCTCTATCTTAATTTAAAAGCAAGAAAACTAAGGTTACGCCGGGTCCTCGGATCCTCTACCGTAGTCCAAATTTAATTAAGGTTACGCCGGGTCATCAGATCCTCTATCTTAATTTAAAACCAAGAAAACTAAGGTTACGCCGGGTCCTCGGATCCTCTACCTTAGTCCAAATTTGATTAAGGTTACGCCGGGTCATCAGATCCTCTATCTTAATTTAAAAACAATAAAACTAAGGTTACGCCGGATCCTCGGATCCTCTACCTTAGTCCAAGTTTAATCGAGGTTAGGTCGGGTCCTCGTATCCTCTACCTTATTTCAATTCTTATTGAGGTTATGTCGGATCAACAGATCCTTTATCTTAATTTAGAATAGAGAAATGAGGTTACCTCGGATCTTTCCCCTTGATATGGAAACAGCAGTGGAGTCATTAAGCGAACGGGTCTTAAACTGATGTTAAGTACTAAGCCCAAAGCTTAAAGTACTGTTAGTCCAAATGCAAAATATGTTGTTAAGTTTTCTTTTCAACATGTTATCATGGAAGTAACTTTTAAGCAAGTTCCAAGCACACAGATTCCCCGTTAGTGTATTTCCTTTTTTAGTGTGTCGCTTGTCCTTAGGCATAAGCAAAAGGTAACAGTCATTATTTAAAGCATTTGCACATATGTAAGTTGGCTAAAATTTCCTTGCTTAAGGGCAAAGAGGTATAAGTACATGCTATAGAGACAAGCCGATAGTATAGCAATATTACATGCATAGCAAGGAAACAAGATATCAACACCAAACGTAATATAAAACAGCAATTTAAATTGGGAACCCCTTTTCATTAACTGAAAGATTTGTTAATACATTTATAACTGAACTGTCAAAGTACAAGGGAAATAAAGTAAAAACTGGGACTAAGAAATAAAAATACAAGGCCAAAAGCAAAGAAGGAGAAAAGAGAAAAAGAGCAAGCAGCCAAGCCACGGGTGATTATGGTTCGGGTTGGGTCTGGTCCTTTGGGTCAACAGGAAAAACCACCAAGGCCGAGGACTCGCCAGCTTTCTCTTTGGGCTCTACAGTCCCACCAATCTCAAGGTTGGGGGTGGCCTCCTTGGGGGCAGGAGGAGCAGTAGGAGCAGTGTTTTCGACAGCATCCTCGTCTACTTGAATCCCAGCCGAGGAAAGGTGGGAATCATCCTTGGCTGAGCTAGAGGCAGCCACGCGAATTGCGGGAGGAATGTAGGCGTTCTCCTCCTTCCATAGAGGGGAGGAAGCATCAACCCCGGCTTGGGAAAGAGCTTCCTTCCACACCTGGAGGCAGTAGTCCCTACAGACCTCCGGCACTTGGGCTTTGAATGTTTCTGTGGTTTCGGCCACGCCCATGTCATACCCGCTCTGCTCAGCCTCGTCAACCATTGCCTCGGCTGCCTGTGCCTTGGCAAGAGCCTCTTCCGTGGCCTTGAGTGCTTCCTCCTTTGCCTCCTCAGATGCTGTAAGGTCCTTAGCGAGGCCTTCTGCCAGTGATCTGGCCGAGGCGAGATCTTCATTAGCTCGTTTGAGTTCTAGCCTCTGATCCTCGGCCTGTCGGGTGGTACTCCTCAGCTCGGCCTCCAGACCTGACCGCTCACTTGCCGCCTTGGTCAGGCTGGCGGTCACCTCTTGGAGCCTCTTCTCTTTAAGCTCCATTATCTTTTTAGTGTGGTCCAACTTAACCACCTCATCCCTTAGTGCTCTGTAGGAGCTGGCAGCGATCTCCTCTGCCCTATGGGCAGATTGGACAGCCTACGTACAAGTATTGTTAGTAAAGTACACACTACATAAAGAAAAAGAAGAGAGGGTAGAGAAAGAAGAAGCATAAAGAAAAACATAAGTGCCAAGGATTGGCCAATTTGAATCCTTACCATGGCTAGCTCCTTTTTAAGAGTCATGAAGACATTATGATCTCTCATTCTACGCAGCTCTCCCATGTCCTCAGGCAATAGCAGTGCCTGCTCCAATGCATCGGCGATGCAGGCAGCCGTGCCCTCGTCGGATCCCCTGATGGATGCATCGGCGGTAATCGCCTGATCATCTACTTGCATCTGAGGGGCCCAAATAGGCGCATGGAAGGCTACAGGAGGGTCATTTCGTCTCTCCGTCCTCGGGTGGACATGACGAGCATGTTTATTTCCCCTCTCTTGCTCCATCTCCCTACCAGGGACGTCTTTCCCCCCCTCGGCTATCTCTTTTCCCTTTTGCTGGTCTCTCTTCCTTTTATGGTCAGCCGGATCTGGATGTTGAGTTCTAGGGGAAGGCGGTAGAATAACCCTCACGGGCGGAAGCTTGTCGACACCCTTATCCTTGGCCTTCTCCGGAGGCACTTTTGAAGGACCTTGTGCTCCAGTTTGCCCTTCTAGCACATCCTTCAAGCTGGGCTTGGGTCTACGATGGATTCCCATCCTCATCAAAGGTTGGTCGTCGTCGTCCGAGGATGTAAAAGAAGGAGATCTGGCAACGGGAGAGGGATGCCTGGGCGGAAAAAGCGGATCTAAAGCTTCGAGCTCTTCCTCGGAATCCGAGAGCTCAACTACTTTCTCGTTTTCTTCTTCTTCTACTTCTTCCTCTTCTACCACGGCGAGTAGCTGAGAGGTAGAACCTTCGCCAAATCCAAGTCGGGCCGAGGGCGTAGCCAAATCAGAAGCTCTCGGAACAACTCTGACAGGCTCAGTAATCAGAACGCCTTGAGGAACTGGAGCGCCAGGCGGTAACAAAAAGCCCTCGACTGCTACACTTATCCTCGGAAGCCTCGGATCTTTCTCCTTGATGACACACTTGGTTTCTTGAAAGGCGTAGGATATGGGTGTGTATCCGAGGATGCGGTGGGCGACACGAAGTTGACCGTCTGAGTGCACAAACACTTCAGCCTTCAAGATCTTATCGAGACGATCAAAGTTGACGAGATTGGCTCGGGGTGCAAGCGCACGACGATCTGCGCATACGTCCAAAAAACGGGTTAGTACAAACAAATTAAGGAAAAAGACCATCAACAAAAGAAACACCGCATTTATCATTGATCAAGTATGACGCTACGCGAGGACTCACCAGGCTCCCCTTCCGTCGTCGGACAGTGGAGACCGTCATGCCACTCCCCGGACAATATAAGGAAGTCCATGTCCAAACCCTTGTTGGAGTGGGGAAGGCATTGGATCAATCTGACTTCTGGGTGCCTAGATTTCAGATAGTAGGTATGCCCTCTCAAATGGTGAAGGGTATATACCCAATTCACTTCATGGTGAGTGAGACCTAACCCTAACCTTTCGTTCAGAACGTCTACCGCACCCAAGATCCTAAACATATTGGGAGCGCACTATGTAGGGGACAACCTAGCAGTTCTAAGATAGTTCATGGTAATAGGCATCATAGGGATTCTCATCCCTCTCTCTATAAACGCTATCATAGGAATCACCACCTCGCCGGTCTCTCTCTTAGTGAGCCACTCCCCCGTCCCACAATACCTAACGGACACTCCGGGTGGGATCTCGTATTTGGCTTTAAAGGCTTCTATTTTTTCAGGGGTATCCACCAGGGATGCGAACCTACCCATTTCCTAAAACTAGGGAGTAAACACTATAACGAAATGGGAAGATTTAAACAGCCGAGGACCAAAGAAAGGGGACAATCGAAAGAGTAAAAAACAATAATAAAAGCAGAAGGTTGAAGAACTTACTTTTAAACAATTACGTCACCTCGGCTTAGAGATAAGGGGTATGAAGATGCGTGCAGGTTACAGAAAAGGTTAGGTTCAATGCGCGAAGTCTGAAATGAACAGAAGATCTTTAAAGTGGCGATATTTATTTCATGGAAAAACGTAAAGCGGGAAGTCTCCCGCCTGCCTCCTCAAAAGGCGCCTATCCGTTAGATGAGCATCATGCGGTTGGAAACAAGGAACATGGCGCCGCCAATATTTAATTGAAGCGCGTCCAGGAGATCGAAGCGTCAGAAGCATATCGCCTTGCGTGCGCGTATATCGAAACCCTCATCCCTCTCCAATAGAATAGAAATAAGGATTTCGAGGGGCTATTGTGGTACCCATGGGCCCAAATCGCGTATCTGGCCGGCCCAAAGGCCCTCACAATAAAAGAAGCCCAACACTACATCTTGAGATGATCCGAGGACATAATCAGTCCGACCTACAAGATCACGTGAGAGAAAGAAGTATCATGCATGTCCAGACACTAAGAAACATAACGTCCGAGGACAAACCAGTCCTCGGCAAGGCGTCGCCGAGGACTATGTGAATGTTCTTATAGTTGGATAACGCCCATGATGAAGGTTTTTTTTTCTTTTTGATGCTGGAGTTAAGAAAATGAGAATAAAGAATAAAGGGAAAGAATTGACTGTGGCCAAAGGAAAAGCTGCCATCACCGCATTTAATGCTCTACACCTGCTTCTCTGGCCGCATTAATGAAGAAGTGACGCCTGAACGTTAGGTTTCAACCTTATCTTCACCACCAGAGACCTGAGCCAAAAGGGGTGATGGGACAAGTATCTAAAAAGGAAACACCTGGATTGCACCTGGGAAAAAAAGATGAGGCCTATAAAAGGAAAAGGGAGATAATTGAAGAGGGGGAGGGGAGAAAGAATTTGTAAGAGAAACAAAAAACTATCGTTCTCAGTATCAATGTACTCAACTCCATGTTACATACTCATATTAGTGTAGTGCATAAATAAAAAAGCCAAATCAAACTTTTGTATTATCTATCATCTCAAAAACCTAGATTAAACACCCACTCTCTACAAATTCATTGTTGAGTGCTCATTGAGCTGGTCCACTGTCTAAACTTGGATTAGTTTGATTTGTGCCCCTACATTTCTAAATTATTATTATTATTATTTTTTTTATAATTCGATAATTGGAGAGAGGACTTGAAAGTTGAAGCGTCTTAATTGAAAATACTCAAAAATAAAGTAGATTGAGTTGAAACGTCTTTATTGAAAATCCCAAAAAATAGTGTAGATTGAGATACAAGTTTGTTTGGTAAAATTTGTTGTGGTATCATTGTGGTAATTTGTATGAAAGGGTCAGATTCTAGATTATTTACAGACACATTTATAAAAATACACTGAGGGCCCGTTTGTTATAGTTGTTTAAACAACAATTTTTAATATTTAAACAATATTACACGTATTTTTTTATACTTTTTTATCCACATGTATTTTCAAAAAATACAAATAATATTACTAAAAATCTCTTACCAATCGACCCTGGCTTGAAGTGTGCACGTCTCCACGTGCTAGAGTCGTTGATTGAAAATTTGCAACCACATATCACGTTGTGGACTATTCTCATCTCCAATGCCCCACTATGATTCAATAATGGAATCCTGTTTTGTCACTACGTTTTTTAATATGCTTAATTATATTCATGTTTCCATGTTTTTAGGTTGCAATTTCCTGAATTGCATGTGATTGGAGTAAGAAACTTGAAAAGTCACAGACCTTGTCACTTTCCATGAATTGTAAGGAATTCTCAGTGTGCACTCCATTTCTTCAAGTAAAAGATACTAGAAAAGTCATAATATATAAAGACAATTTCGTTATCATTATAAACCTTTGGACTATCCAAGAGTTGTTGCCTTGTTGGACTTGGTCCAAGGAATTCGAGTAGAAGTAGAAAATTCAAGGCCGGTGGTTCATTGCATTTGCAAGCCCTCTTTGGACTATCCTTGAGTTGGACTTGGCCCAAGAAATTCAATTGGTTGTAGGAAATTCAAGGCCAATATTTTCCAATGGGTAATTGCATTGGCAAGTGTTCGTGTTGCTGAGGTCGACTATCATCAAAAATAAGATACCAAAAAGTCGTGCAGAATAGATGGAACATCATTATGATTAGAAAGATAGTCATTTACTATCTCGTTGAATTGTTCACCTTTGTACTTTCGATGATTTGTTTGTCCGTGGAATTCAATTAGTAGTAGGAAATTCAAGGTCATTTGCATTTGCATTTGCAAATGTTCTTGGTGGTGATTGGTGAACTCTCCACTAACATCGGGGATAAGATGCCAAAAGAGGCACACAGAATAAACAAAAGAAAGATAGTCATTTACTGTCTCGTTGAATTGTTCACCTTTGAACTTTCATGATTTATTGTTCTATGTTATTGTTCTATGGAATCGATTATGGAAATATTGCACCTACTGAAAATTTTTTAGGTCCCACTATAATTCTAAAACTTTATATAAAAAGTACATTTTTAGATGTGGCCCTCTAATTATTTAAATCCTATATTTTAAAATCAGATTGTAATTATTTGATTATTATATCACTAATTTGTTTTGAATAATTAATGTTGATGACCACAATTCAACTCCCTATAACGACTCTGAAAACAAGACTGCGGGTAGGCGAAATGTTGAAGGTCATAAAACACTTGATTTATGCTCCGACAAGTGACACAACTCACCATCCAACAAGTGTTATCAAAGTCAAGGTCAAGAGTTTGAGTTGTAGGAGCATCTCCGTAAGGAGGGAATATTGTTGGGGAGACCGCAATTCAGTTGCCTATGATTGCTCTTAAAACAAACATGTAGGATGTGATGTTGAATACCATAAATAACTTGAGTGTGCCATTCTCATCACCAATTAAGGCATGTTTAGTAGACTATAATAAACACTGTATTGTAACAGTTATTCCTATAGTTTAGTTATTCTTTAATTTGGTTATGTTTTTACTACAAGAAATAGTCATTCCTTATGAATAGTTATTCTTCAAAATGCGGAATAATTATTCCTCTTTAAAATATTGTATGAGCTATTCCTTTGTAAATGTAATAATTTCAAAACTTAATATATTTCCAAATAAACAAACTTTCCATATACATCTAACAATTATAAAAATAAAAAATTATAAAAAATAAAACATATCTCTCTTAAATTTAAAAATAACAATTTTTAAGAAATATAATTATATGAGTAAAATATTTCCTAAAATAAATGTTAAGTTTCATTCTAATGTGAATAGGTTTAATTATTACATTACAACACACTTTATTATTAGTAATAAATATTACAATTCGTATCATAATCTCCATTCAGTGTACCAAACGTAACCTTAGTTTTGAAGAGAAGTGATATAGCATACAGTCCAACAAATAAATAAATCACCTTTTACAATGGGAAGGAGGAAAGTAGGACACCTTTCCAACCAAACTTGTTGGAATCACGTGAAAATTGGAGACCAAGTGGCAATCATCACAAGGATCAAAACATGTCGCCTTCTCAGCCACAACCAACACTCCATTTCGGGCAAATGCCTTCCTTTAGGTCCTCTATTAATCGTTTTTACTATTTATAGTAATTTATATTCTCATTATAACTTTTAATTTAAAAGTTAGAATAATGTCTTATCTATCCTAGGACGTCTCCTAGAGATCTTAGGATTTGACTTTGCAATTTTCTCAATCATGCATTTTTTTTTTTTTTTGTGGTAATTTTTCATATTTTCTAGCTTATTTCTTTTTTTGTTTCAACTTTCAAGTTAACAAAATTTTTTAGAGAATTTATTTTCTATTGGATTCTAGGAGATCTCGTTGTGGATTCTAGGGTTATTATCTTGAGGCAAATGTGTTTGGTTTCTTATGGCTTTACAACTGCGGTGACAATAATAGTTTCCTTTGTTTTCTCTAATATTAGAATGCATCCCACGCTTACTAAATATTTAGACCTGGATCGATGCGGTGCAACATTCAACTTGAGAAAAGATGGCGCAGGGAGTGTCTATCTAGTGTTGTCCGTGGGGCTAGTACTCTCATCTCCGAGTGTAGATTAATCACAATTCACAATGATGGACAGAATTATCATTTTGAAAATGGAATAAACTCTGTCAACCAAAATGAAAAATATCAAATTTAATTAAATCAAATAAAAATAACCTAAAGATCAAAAGTGTAATTTTATCCCTTTTTCTTTTCCTTGTAGTCAGAGTACGCACCACTAGAGAAAAATCATGACTCCACCACTTCTTGCATTTAATATAATTGCCAGCAAACGTCGTTCTAGTCAAAGTTACCGTTTTTTTGGATGAAAGCATGGCTTTGTACTTACAACATTAGATAATAATGACATGGTGCTCTCTAAACAATCAGAGCTTCTTTAAGCAAAAGAGAATTTAGAAGTTTTATTATTCATGCTGCAAATTGCAGTTCACAATCCAGCAAATCGATACTAGAAACATAAACAAAAGACAATAAAATTTTTATTAAAACATTTGCGCATCAATCAGAGGTGGAACATCAACTTCAACAGTTCCTTCTAACATCTGAACAACCTTCTTCATAGATGGACGTAGAGTTGGATTAGAACATGTGCACCATACTCCTACCAGAGCCATCCTCTCAAACCTCTTGTAATCACTCAAAAAGTTCAGAATCATGACTCACAGTGGCTTTTAAGTTCGCAGCTCTGACACAGCTCAAAACCCAATCTGTTGAAATTGTGTACTCCACATCCATTGATTCATCAGCTGGATGCAATTCCATGTGCTTTCTACAATAGATAATCTCAAGCAACATGACCCCAAAGCTGTAAACATCCACCTTGGTAGTTACAGGTGCATTCTTGAGCCATTCTGGTGCGATATATCCCATTGTTCCTTCATCAGTAGCTTTGCTAGGCCAAAATCAGCTATCTTAGCAGTGAAATTGTTGTCAAGAAGAACATTTTGCGGCTTTATGTCGCAATGGATGATCTGGGTATCACACTCTTCATGCAAATATAACAAACCTCTTGCAATCCCAAGAGCAATTTCAGCTCTACTTTCCCAACTGGGTCTTTTCCCTTCCCCAAACAAGAAGTTAGATAAAGTTCCATTCTTCATTAGCTCATAAACCAAAAGCCGGTGACTTTGCTCATTACAATAACCCAACAACCGCACAAGATTCCTGTGATGTGTCAAACCAATTACTTGTACTTCTGTCAAGAATTCCTTTTCACCTCTTTCAATCACTTTCTCCCAACTTTTTAACAGCAACCTCAACCTCTTCATCTTCTAAGGTTAACACCCTACTGTAGACAGTACCAAATGCTCCTTGGCCTACCATATTCTTGAATCCATTTGTTGCTTCTTGCAAATCTTTGAATGAATATGCCTTCAAGTTTAGCTCCACTGGCTTTCTTTTTGGAGGGGGCTGAAGTTGAACACGCATATAACGCTGAGCCAAAGGGTGATGATAAATAGCAATGGCTGCAAATAGCACTGCAAATATTGAACATGACAGAAAGCTTGCTAGCAGAACAGCACTGGATGGGGACTCCTTTTTATCTTTGGGGCCCAAATCGTGATTCTCCATTGGAACTTTTATAAACACCACCATATTATTAGTGGCAGGGTTGCTTCTTTTACTATTCACCAATGGCACTCTTTTCTTGTAACAAACATTATTACCGCTGTTACAAACGGCAGCCACACAAAAATAATCATCCATCACTTCCTTCTTGCACTTATCCGCATCTGTTTGTTGAATTCTAGCCAAATCTGCAAAACCATGATTTGGGTTATCAGCATCATTGAGTGTTTGAATAGTGAAATTCAAAGCCGAAGAATTTGGTGCACAAAAATCGATCACTACATTTGGATAACACCCTTTGGAAGGAGTGTTTGGATCCAAAGGTGAATAACCAGGCAAGCACGTGCAATTGACTATTTTATCGTCTCGTATAGTGCAAAAGCCAAATACCCCACAAATATTATCCACAGTGCAAGGCTTAATAATAGCCTCCCACACAACATTCCATTTGCTAGCTCTATTTCTTTTAAAAAAGGCCAACTGTTGGAAATTTCCTTTGTCATTGATAGTTGCTTTGTGGTAGTAATCTTCAATAGGATTGGGCACTTCGCTTGTCATATTGTATGCCATTGAATTTTTTTTCTACATAAATAGCATACATGAAAGCTGTGGTCTTGTTGAAAATTAGGCTCACATTGCCATTGTTAACAGTAGCACTGTACCAGTAAGCCAGACCACTAAAACGAAACGCAGATAACAGAATATTCCCATTAGGTTGCTGAATCTTCAACTGATATTGACCAGTGGAGTGTCAACTGTGCCATTGGCGTTGGAGTGCAGCTTCTGGCCCATCACCAAAGTTTGGCCTAATAAAATGGTGTCTGTTAGGAAATCAAAACTCTGCAATATGATTCCAGAGGAAGAGTTTCGCAATACAAAATTGCCATCATTTTGCATTGAAGCTGATTTTGTAGACGTGCGACTGCATATGAAAAGTTGAATCCCATTTGTGTGTGTGAGTACAAGTTGGCCATTGAGTAATAACTTGATGGTTGATCCTTTACCAGCTGGATCGTCACGATTTGCTGACCAAACCAGAGTTTTCTCAGAGATTTTATCAAACCAAATACCAACAAGGTACTAGCTAGGAGGGTAGAACATGTAAGGTTGAAATTTATCAACCATTTTGTTGGCTTTATTTTATGCTAATTTGCTTGTAATTTAGCACTTAGAAACCCTGTATTTAGGTGGGATACATGTAAGGGTAGTATGTGAGAGAGTGTGAAGAAATGCTCAAGTGACAGGCCACAAATGCGTTGACCCCTTGTGATAACTTAGATTAATTAATTAACCCAGTTCTTAATTAATCAAATTAACATGCAATATCACGTGATAGCACAACCAAATCACCAAAACTAAGTAAAGCAGCAGAAAATAAATGACACGGTGATTTGTTCACGAATGGGAAAAACCCTTACGGCAAAAACCCCACCGGGTGATTTAAGGTCACCACTCTCGAAACTCCACTATTATCACAACAAGCAGTTACAAGTAAGGAATCCCAAGTACCTCACCAACCTACAGTTGAACTCTTACCCCAATACCCAATTGGACTTGTTCTGTAGTTACAGTTTCTCCTTTCAATGCACGGCTCCCAAGTACGTGACTAACCAGATGCGCAGATCCCAGTACGCGACTTCAAATACCAACTAGAGAGAGAGAGAGTTGGCTGCAAAGTTCTTCAAATCATCAGAGATGAACTAGGGCACGAACTTTGTCTTTCTGATCATAAATTGCATGAACAACAAGTTCTCAAAGAATGCGCAACTTGTATCTTCTGCTTTTTTTCTTGACGGCCCTTAAAATAATCCTTTTATATGTCTAGGGTTAGGAGAACAGAAGTCCCAAAAACACACTCACGGATTGGACTTGAAACTGAACAGAAAATCTGTTTCTTTTAATTCTCGACAGATAGAGGTGTCGAGATAGCTGTCGAGGCTCGGGCAAAACAGCTCCTTTAAAACTCGATAGATGCATCTGTCGAGGTATGTGTCGAGCTTTAAAAACTTGCACTTCCTAGCTTGTTTCTTGGACAGACTTTGACGGTTTTAACACTTAACCTTGAACCTCTGTTTCTTGAAGTGTTAAACTCATCCTAAATCTACCCAATTACAAGTAAAGTGCGTTTTGTCTAAGGATAAGCCAATTACATAAAATAGTGACATATGTTCACAGACTTGAACTACATATGTCCTAACAATCTCCCCCTTTGGCAATCCGTGACAAAACCACAACATAAAAATGAAGATATGAGAGAAGTCATAAATCACTCAACTCATATTTACTTGTTACATACAGTAAAATCTATCCTAACACAAACTCTTGAAAAACTTTACAAGAAGAGAGTTTATGGCAAGTAGACTTTGACAACCTGTATTTCTGAAACACTTATAAACAAAACACATCAAGGTATCTTTGTGTGAAACAGAAATAATAGATTGCATACAAGTAAAGAAGTATGTGTATAAAGATAGAAAAGAAACAACACATGAAAGGTAGGTGAAAGAAAAACATACATCATCATATATAAGAAGAGAATAAATACAATGTATGTCAATACATGATCAATGTATCTCTAAAAGAAAGAAAAAATACATAGATCACCTCACTACATCCCTCAATCCACACTCCCCCTAACAAAAATGTCCTATGCTAACACTCCCCCTAAGTATGACTACTCTCATACAAAACTACTCCCCCCTTTTTGTCACGAGTGACAAAGGGTAGAGTGTCAAGTAGACATCTCATCCGAAGAGCTCGCATCTCCATCATCATCATCACCGGAAGCATCATCATCATCGCCGTCATCATCCTCAGTCTCAGACGACGCATGAGATGGCGGAGGAGAAGCCTCTGGAGCAAAGCCGCCCATGGTCGCCTGTCGCTTGGCGATGCGACCAACACGGACGTTCACCTGATACAACTCCGTGGAGAGTGTATCTAGGCGAGCATCCATGCGCTGTAGCTGCGCCATGATGTCTCCCAAGCTGACATCGCTCGAAGAAGTAGAAGCAGATGCTCGAGCGGATCTGGAGGTGGCCGGACGGGTGGAAGGAGTGGCATCGTCAGTCTGTCGTGATCTAAACTGTGCCTCGCTACGTTTTACGGTAGCGGCGTCTATGGCGGACATGACGTGGTACGGATCGCACGAGGGGAAAGGGATGGAAAAACGACTCAGAATCCTCGTGATAGCGGAAGGGAAAATGAGCTTATCACGAGTGGCCGTATCTCTATAGACATCGATAATGGAAAAGATGAAGTGTGAAGGAAAGTCTATAGAAAGATCCTCTAAGAGGGACAACAAAAATCGAGCGCGAGGCTCTGTGATAGAGTTATAGTGAGACAGTGGGTGCAAAACAAAGGTCATCACCATGTTAAGGAAACGAGGACCTTTAGCAAAAGGTCGACATGGTGTGTACATGTGATCTCCCCAAGAGGTAGGACGCTCACAGAACGCCGAGATCATCTCGTCTTTGGACACAGTCCAGAGACGCTCACAGCTAGGGTAATCGGGATGATCCACCCTAGGGACATGGAGAACCTCAGAGACTAGCTCTGGGGTGACTCAAAAGCGCGTACCTCGGACGCAAGAGTAAAAATGAGGTACTGAAGAATCTATCCCGTGGATGTTGGAGTAAAACTCCTGTATCAACACGAGAGGAGATGTGACCGGGACGTCACACAGTGACTCCCATCCCCGAGTGTGAATGACATCGGGAAGGCCGGTGTCGGCAAAGTCTGCCAGGACTACGTGGCGTTCCGAATGAACACCGCGTTTAGAGAAGTTCTCCGAGAAGTCCTTATGGGCTTTCTCATCACGGAACCGGACAGAAAGAGGGGTAGAGTCAGAGGAAGACTGTCCCTTAGAACGCAAAGGGTTCTGGGACGGAGTGGATTTACGCTTAGGTGCCATAGACACAGCTAACGCAACCATAGAGAGGGGGAAAGAAGAAGAAACACACAGAAAAGTCCCAAACAGTTCAATATTGGCAGAATAATATTGAAATGAAAAGAACGTATGCATAAAAATGCATGAGCATGTGACATGCAACATAAAAACCATCATGGGCTCAGCCCAATCTAAACCTAACAGCACACAATAAAGTTACACACATCTAAATGCATGAAAATACACTGAGAATGCTAATGTGATGCAATGCATGTGGTTTTGAAGATCAAAACTAGAAAAACAACCCAAAAATTTCATGAAAACCCCAACAATTTTGAAAACTCTCAAAAATTTTCAAAAACACAAAACCTAGGGTTTTAAAACAATGAAATGCATGAAAAAGAGGGATAAAGTGCTTACCAAGAGATGAAGATCGCAAAGAAACTCTTGAGAAAGCCTTGGGAAAAGGTTTGGAGGGAAAAGGAAAAGATTTTGAGAGAGAACAGTGAGTTTCGAGCAAGTGAGAAGAAAAATCGCGACTGCTATATATATAGCTTCTCATTAAATCTCGACAGATGATGCTATCGGGAGGTGTCGAGACTGCTGTCGAGGGCATGTGTCGAGAAATACACATGGACAGATGAAGCTATCGAGATCAGCTATCGAGGAAGAAGAATAAACAAGAAGGAACCTCGATCGATCCAGCAGCTATCGAGAAGCTATCGAGCAAACAGAAAGTTTCTCGATCGATCCAGCAGGTGTCGAGGTATCTGTCGAGACTGCGATAAGAAAAGGTCTAAGGAGCTCGACAGATAGCCTATGTATCGAGAGGTATCGAGAAGGTGTCGAGATGCCTTTAAAAGCAGTTTTTCAAAAGAAGAAAAACACAAACATGAATGCAATCATGCATGCAACTCAACCAAAGATACAACCAACACATTAAGCTCTCAAACTCATCTCTCAACAAAAATTTTGATGCACATGTATCTCAAAACACGCACACACACACTAAACAAGTCTAACCAATTTTATTTTTCAAAAACAAGTTATGACAGTTTAGTGAGCATACATTAACGCATGTAAGCTTTGTGATGGCCAAATCACATTGTACCTGCACATGTATCAAGAATAGCAAAGAGTATTGCGTGTTGTGTGTGAAAGCATCGCAAGATTGCATATGTGTCTCAATGTTATGACGATTTGAGATATGAGAAAATCACTTTAACTCACACACAATCATAACTGTTTGATGGGGACTATCACCTTCGAGGTACATCCTATAACTCCCACATCTCCTAGAAAACACGCTTGCAATCATATTTTAAAGCATTTTTGATCTTTTTGCTTTTTATTTCTTTGCATATTTTCTTTTTAACAAGCATATCATGCATGGGCATACAAGAGAAAGAAAAGAAATACCCAATTATGTTAAGCTTTTGACACTGCACTTTTGCTATGCCGAAGCATACAGGTGTCATTGACATTGCACTTTTGCTATGCCGAAGCATACAGATGTCATATTATGATTGGCGAGTAACAGTGGTGAGATGGTTATTTATGCCTTTCTCTTAGGATTTTCTAGTTCAACCCGTCAAAAAGAGTGATATGAGTGTTAAGAAGAAGAGATCACTTATTCTTACTCATCACAAACAAAGAGCTACAGAGCTCACTCGCTTAGTTGTGCAAAAGAGTGCTCATCTAAGCTATAGATGATACAAAGTTTAGAAAACTCTGTTTCAATGGCCATTTTAAAAGTTCACACAAACTAATGCACACAAACACACACTGTTTTTGTATTTTTCAATTTTTCAATTTTTTTTATTTTTATCAGAAAAGCAAAAAATAAAACACAAAAATGAAAACACACAAACAAAAACATGTAAAGCAGAACAATGCATAAAACTAGACTGACTCAAAACAGTAAAGAAACACACAAGTAATGCAACACACAAAAACAGGAGAGAGAAGAAGAAGTGACTGAAATCACTTAGATCCCTTTGCCTTCCACACTTTGGAAGATCCTTTCCTTTTGGTCGATTCTTGAACCGGTGAAGAAGGAGAAGAACATGAACCGTTCAAGTTCGAAAGGAACATGAGGGCTTTAAGAATGTCTCCAAGAGGAGCGAGAGAAGACTGAAGCTGATTCTGGCTCCCAGATGCTATTATGCCATTGCTTTGTTGAGTGGCAAGCCACTTGTAGCAATTTGGTCTAGTGTGACCGGCAACACCACAATGATAACAAAGATGCGGTTTCTTCTGTTTGGCCTTTTGAGTGTTAGTCTTCTTAGTCCTAGGGTTTCTAGCTTCCCTTTTCTCAATTTTAGGGGGTGCTCCTAGAATGGACTTGCCCTTGTCTACGTTCTCACTAGCTAATTCAGATTTAACATTCTTTTCTTCATTTTCAATATTATTAGCAGGTGGAACAAATACAGTAGTACTAGAAGTAGGAGTATTAGAGAGAGAGAATTCATACCCCAATCCAGTACGATCTGAAGAATATCTCTGAGCACTCAGCATCTCGTCCAGTTTAGCACTTGACGTCCTCTCCTGTTGTGCTCTAACTTGAAACAGCTCCGCTTCAAGCTTCTTGGTCCTCTCAACCAAGAAATTGTTTTTGAACCTCAGTGCTCCAATGGTTTGATTCGCTTCATCAACCTTTGTGGACAGCTCCTCACGGTTGAGTTCCACATCACTGAGCTTCTTGGTGGCCAGCCTATAGAGCTTCTCATGTTTCTCAGAAAGCTTGTATAGCTTCTCATAGGTGGTATGGATATCATCTTGATCATCCATAATCTCAATCTTGGAGTCCACCAACTCCTCTTCTTCATCCACTTTCTCGGAAACCCCATCAGTAGGATTAACAGTGGCAGTGAAGGCATTCAAGATTCCGTCGTCTTCATCCTCGGAATCGTCCTCGGGCTCTGTGTCGCTTAAGGTAACAGCAAGTGCCTTGCTCTTCCCTATGCTCTTAAGGTACGTAGGACACTCTTGTTTCATGTGTCCGAAGCCTTGACACCCAAAACACTTTGGCCCAGCAGGAACAATGTACTGACCGCCATCCTTGACATCCTTCTTCCCTTTATCTGAATTCTTGAATTGTGAAGAACTGGATTGTCTACGGTCTTTGTTGAAGTCCTTTCCGTTGGCATTCTTCATAAACTTCTTGAATTGCCTTGTGATGTAGGACTTCATCTTGGAATCTTCATCATCTGACGAGTCATCCGTATCACTGCTCTTGGCCTTTAGTGCCAAACTCTTGCCCTTGCTTGACTTGCCTAACCTAGTTAGCCCTAACTCATAGGTTTGCAAGTTTCCAACCAGCTCAGTCAAAAGAATTCTGTCAATATCCTTCGATTCTTCGATCGCCGTGATCTTAGCATGGAATCTTTCAGGCAGCGATCTGAGCACCTTCCTTACTATCTTGGGTTCAGGGATAGTTTCCCCAAGATTAAAGGCTGAGTTTACTATGTCCTTGAGCTTGGCATAGAACTCATCAAACGACTCATCCTCTTCCATCTTAATTTCTTCAAAGCGTGTGGTGAGCCTCTGCAGCTTTGAATCTTTGACAGCCTTGGTGCCCTCATAGGTTGTTTGGAGAATGGTCCAAGCTTCCTTAGCAGTTTCAGTTGAGGAAATTTTCTTGAACTCCTCATTAGTGACTGCACTGAATAAGGCATTCAATACTCTGCTGTTGAAGTTTGCCGCCTTGATCTTAGCATCATCCCAGTCGGCCGACGCTTCTGTAGGCTTGGTCCAGCCTATCTCCACAGCTTGCCACACTTTCTCATCTAACGACTGCAAGAAAGCTCTCATGCGTACTTTCTAGTATGCATAGTTAGTGCCATCAAATAAAGGAGGAATGATTAGAGATTGTCCTCTATCCATGACAGCAGGGGTCAATGGATCACACACAATAGATTAAACCCTAATCAGAGTGTGCTTGCTCTGATACCACTTGACAGGCCACAAATGTTTTGACCCCTTGTGATAACTTAGATTAATTAATTAGCCCAGTTCTTAATTAATCAAATTAACATGCAATATCACGTGGTAGCACAAAAAAATCACCAAAACTAAGTAAAGCAGCGGAAAATAAATGACACGGTGATTTGTTCACGAATGGGGAAAACCCTTACGGCAAAAACCCCACCGGGTGATTTAAGGTCACCACTCCCGAAACTCCACTATTATCACAACAAGCAGTTACAAGTAAGGAATCCTAAGTACCTCACCAACCTACAGTTGAACTCTTACCCCAATACCCAATTGGACTTGTTTTGTAGTGACAGTTTCTCCTTTCAATGCACGGCTCCCAAGTACGTGACTAACCAGATGCGCGGATCCCAGTACGCGACTTCAAATACCAACTAGAGAGAGAGAGAGTTGGCTGCAAAGTTCTTCAAATCATCAGAGATGAACTAGGGCACGAACTTTGTCTTTCTGATCACAAATTGCATGAACAACAAGTTCTCAAAGAATGTGCAACTTGTATCTTCTGCTTTTTTTCTTGACGGCCCTTAAAATAATCCTTTTATATGTCTAGGGTTAGGAGAACAGAAGTCCCAAAAACACACTCACGGATTGGACTTGAAACAGAACAGAAAATCTGTTTCTTTTAATTCTCGACAGATAGAGGTGTCGAGAGGTGTCGAGATAGCTGTCAATGATCGGGCAAAACAGCTCCTTTAAATCTCGATAGATGCATCTGTCGAGGTATGTGTCGAGTTTTAAAAACTTGCACTTTCTAGCTTATTTCTTGGACAGACTTTGACGGCTTCAACACTTAACCTTGAACCTCTGTTTTTTGAAGTGTTAAACTCATCCTAAATCTACCCAATTACAAGTAAAGTGCGTTTTGTCTAAGGATAAGCCAATTACATAAAATAGTGACATATGTTCACAGACTTGAACTACATATGTCCTAACATCAAGAATGTGCAGTGAAGCAGAAACTCGCAGCTGAATCTCGCGGGTGGCTTGTGGCTTGCAAGCCGCCAGATGATACACACGAGTGAAGCATGCTGAGAAGATGAACAGTCACGCCAACTGTAGCACTACAGGACAAAAAGTCTAGTTTGGCCATTTTGTTTGCTCGTGGCTTGAACTCGAGACTCAGTCAAGTCGTGAGGCTAAGTCGCTAGCCAGTCCTGTTTGGAAAAACTTGACTCTTCACATTCCTTTCTCACTCCAAAATAAATACCCCTTGTACCCACGAAATGTAGACAGCTTCTAGAGAGAATTTTGAGAGAGAAACCCTCGAGAAAAACAAGATTGATTCATCCACAATTTTCACATAGAGACTCTCCAAATTCCTTTACTTTCTTCCTCTCCATTGTTACATCCTTGAGAGGTACATTACCAAAATCTTTTCTCACCATACCCATATCTGTGAGAAGGCTGTTTGGTGCTTTGGGAAGCCATTAAGAAGGGACCAATTTCATATTGGTTGATGCTATGGGCTATAGCGGAATCTGGTAAGTTAAAGAAAAAATAAGTTCGGCGCAACCTCGTTGGAGTAGGAGCTTGGAAGGCTTAGGTACACTGGGTAGATTAGACTTGAAAGGTCTTCTGTTGTTCATGTATCCCAACTGCATTCTTTAGTAGATTATTGACCAATTGGAGGGCGGCGGAGAGGTTTTACGCCGAGGGCTTCGGTTTCCTCTTCAATAACACATCGTTGTGTTGTCCTTATGTTTGCATCTCTCTTCCCTTAATCTTTGCCATTTAATTTCTGCTGGGGATGTGATTTTATTTGGTTTAGATTATGTTATCAATTCTGTTTTAACTTATTTACATTTTTCGCACGTACATTATTTGTTTATAAACTTGAATTGCTAATTTGTAATTTGAGGGTCTAAACATTCAAAGGTGTTTTACACGATTTTTGAACTTTCAATTAGTATCAAAGCGAGTGCACTCTTTGTGGTTTAAACACCTTAGTGCGATCCTTGACCCCATATTGAGATGGACCCGTCTCAATCTTTGAATGCTCCACCGTATTTTGATGGTAGAATTATGTCTTTTGGAAGGTACGAATGAGAGCATTCTTATGTTCAATAGATGAATCTGTTTGGGATGCTGTTGATGTCAGCTGGACTAGACCAGAGGCAGCCAAATCCACATGGGATAAGGCAGCCCTTACAGCATCTAATGCAAACAGCAAAGCACTTAACACTATGTTTTGTGGTGTATCTCTAGATGAGTTCCACAGGATATCTCACATAACCATTACTAAGGAGGCATGGCAGATATTGGAGACCACATACGAGGGAACGAAGAAAGTTAAGGACACTAAGTTGCAGATGCTGACCACTTGGTTTGAGAAGCTAAAAATGAGTGAGGATGAGTCCTTTGACTCTTTCTATAGTAAACCGAATTAAGTGGTCATCAGCAAGTTTAACTTGAGAGAGAAAACAGAGGACTTGAAAGTTGTACAAAAAATTCTTTGTTGGTTACTAGAGAGCTTTTGTGCAAAGGTGACTGCAATTGAGGAAAGCAAGGACCGAGATGAAATCAAAGTCCAAGAGCTGATTGGCTCTCTCCAAACATATGTGTTTTCATTTCCAAATCAAAGAAAGAGCAAATCACTTGCTCTTAAGATGATAAATGAAAGGGTAGAAGCACACGACTCATTGTATAAGGATATAGTCGAAAAGGATGTAACTTACCTTGCAAAGAATTTCTGAAAATTCTTGAAGTTCAAGAACAGTGGGAAGTTTGGTGATAAAGGAAAATTCACAAGTTCTGGAAAGGAGAAAAAGGACTTCAAAAAGAGAGATGGGAAGGAGTCCCAATCTACCCAAGGAGTAACTTGTTTTGAATGTAATGGGCATGGCCATTTTAAAAAGGAATGTCCTAATTATTTGAGATCGAAAGGGAAGGCTTATGCCATCACTCTCAATGACTCAGATTCTTCCACCTCTGATTTGGAGAATAGCTATGATGAAGAAGGGAACTTTTCAGCGTTCATGACTATTGCTCATGTTGAGTCTTCGGAGGGCTTGAATTTGTTAGTGCAAGAGCTTGGGGAGCATAGTGAAGAGGAATCCATGGGTATTATAGAAGAATCGGATGCTAAAGAAGATGAAGATACAGTTGGTCTTCAAGAGAACTACAATTCACTCCTTGAGAAGTCGAGAGAGAATGCAAGGGTGGCCAAGGCGGCTGTAAAAAAGATGAAGATAGTAGAGGAGGACTATCGAAGTCTCCTAGTTAGATACAAAGAGGCCAAGTGTGAGATTGAGATGCTAAATGGCGAACTAACTGAAGCCTACACCAAAATGAGATTCCTTTAGCTGGAGGTGGTTCAAGCAAATGCCAAAATAGAGCGCATATCCACAAAGAATCTCAATGATGTCCTTTCCTCTCAAAAAACTTTTTCTGACAGAATTGGATTAGGATACACTGGAGAAAGTAGCTCAACTATCAATATCTCCAAAGAAGTGAAGTTTGTGAAGGCCAAAGAGCCGGCTGTAGTTGCCCCTATTGTGGAGAAGGCAAAGGTTGAGAAGAAGAAGAATGTGGCTGACCAGCGGGTGTTGAACAAGCTCCGTAATCAATCTGTGGTCAGGTCAGAAGCCAGACAAAATCTCTTCCACGATCACAAAGAGGTCCTTGAACCAATCATGTGTGTCATCACTGTGGACTTCAAGGGCACACCTGACCAAATTGTCATAAGTTGAGAGCATTGAGGAATGCCAGTGATCAAAGGTTAAGAGGAATAAGAAATGATAAGAGAACTTATGCTACTGAACCATCAAGAGGTCGTAATGGTGATCCCGAAATGATAGACGTGATGAAGATGATTGGTGCATTCACCAACTGTTTAGAAAGCTTCACAAGAAGGTTTAAAAGTCCTAACTCCCATACCCAATCCTATAGGGATATCACCTCAAACGCACGTGACGTGTTGGTGAAAAAGGGTACTCATGCATAAGCATTACAATATATCCATACATTAATTCTTCCTATGTCATGTGAATATGCTTGTTTGTGTGCTTTTTAGTTGTTTGTTTGTTTTCGCTTTAAATGTTTTCATATAGCTGTTTTTGATCAATTCTTTCTTGTTTTGTGTGTTAAAAATCCAAAAACACATAAAAAGTAGAAAATCCTAACTGTTTGATCGTCTTTGTTGAGTTTTTGTCTCAAAAAATGTTTTGCCTTGTACCTCCGTACTAATGGCCTTGTGCATCTACAAGCATAGCTTGCTCCCTATGATCTTATATCATTATGGGAGAAATATTGACATCTATGTGACTGTTGTAAATAGATCTTCAAACTTGTCATGAATGGTTGATGAATGGTTTTGTCGATCTCGAGACATGCATAGACTTGTGCCTATATATCTTCCCACTCTTTATTTTTTGTTTTTGCTTACAAGAGCTCACCAAATGTAAATCTCCAAATGAAAAGAGATTTTGAGCTGCAAAAGCCTATCGTACATACTAGTATTTAACTAGGAAAAAGGAAAAGCGATCTTTAAAAATTGTATGATGCCCAAAAAGGCCAAAGGCTGTCTCATCAATTGAAATATCAAAATTTCTAGCGTCTATCTCACAATGAGATGTACTGTTTCAAAAAACTCAAATGATATGATGTATATGGAGCCAAATGAAAAGCTTCATTACTGTGCTATCAAGTTTTGTGAGAGGTCATATATGCATACTTTTATAATTGAGATAGGTCATATTATCTAGTGCGAATTGTGTATGCCTTGGTTGAATTGATCATTGAAGCTTCACATTAGACTAAAGACTATCTCATTTTTTTATTCTCACACACATCACACAGCATATGATCAATGAATGACATATTCATTTGTGTGATTGTACTTGGATAAATGTGTTTTCACATGCTCAATCTATGTTGATCAAACACAAAAAGATTTTTGAGGTTTTAAGTTGTGTTTGGAAAGTATTTTGTTCTTACAAAAATGTCAAAATTTAAAAAACAGTGTTGTCCTATTTTGGCGACTCAATTGCGGGTTTGTCCAGTCGCATACCCTAGTCGCCAGCCCATACTGAGATTTCTCGCAACTCTCTGGCGAGTAAATGTCTCAATCGCAAAAAATACTTAGAATATTCTTCAAAATTTGGGTCTTTATGTTTTCGTGGCTCAGAGTGGCGACTTGTTTGCGGGTGGAAGGTCTAGTCGCGAATGGACACAAAGATTTTCGCGGCTTACTTTGCAACTTCCTCGCGGGTAGAACTTCTAGTCGCAAAAAACACTTAAAACAAATTTTTCAAAATTTTTGTTTTAAGTGATTTGGCAACTGAGACTAGCGACTTGCATGTGACTTGACTAAGTTGCAAAAAACGCGTGTTTTGCTTTTTATGATCAGTTTTTTTTTAATTTTTTTTTTTAGTTTTCCCTCGAACTTTTGTGACTGTTCATTGTCTTCCCCATTTACACCTCTCTCAAACTCATTGTGTTTCTCCCTAAACCCACCATTAATCTTCATCCTCTCAACTTTAATCCTCAAGAAAAAGGTATGGGTTTACTTATTTTCTCTAAGTTTTTCATGTTTATAACCCTGTTTTCTTGGATCTTTGAGTTGTTGCTAAGGTTTGTGACATCTGTTATTTCGGTTTTGGGTTGGGTTCATATTTGCCTAGTTTTGGTGTTTGGGTCTGTTTGATCTTGTTTTTATGATGCTTGTTATGGGTGCTATCATGTCTTTGTCTCATTATTTGAGGTTGTTTGTGTTGATTTGTGCATCTCATACCCATTATGATGAGTCTTATTGACATATTTTTGGGTTTATTGCGGTTTACTTTGTGTGTGAGTTAGTTTGGTTCTATATGGTTATGCTTTGATGGTTGGGTTATTGCTTTACCTTCTGTTATAATGAGTGTTGCTTCTATCTTAAGGATATTGTCTGCTATGTGTTTGTTTGATTATCTCATACTCATTAAGTTATGTCTCATTGTCATATGTTTTGTTTGTAGTATGTGTTACACACTGTTTCAATACAGGTGTTTATGGCTGTTGTAGTATGTGCTTGGGAAAGTGTCTTCAAGTGTTCTTGCTTTAAGCAGTTGTAGCCACTATCACAATGTGCTTTGCATTGGTCTTGATGTTAGGATGCTCTATCCTTTCTATTATTTGTCATCTCTTTCAATGTCTAACTCTCAACTGAGTATATTTTTATGCTCATTTTTGTTATACTAACCATGTTTCTAATGGTTGTTTTTCATCTATTGTGCATTTTTTTGTGTTTTGTGTTTTGTGTTTTTTTTTTTTTTCTTTTTTTCTGCTATGTTTGCAGATGACACCTACCAAGAAGAAAACTACTTCCAAGAAGGGTGATAAAAGGCTGAAAATGGACAACACCAAATTTAGACCAACTCAACACTTTGAGAGATATAGAGACTTCTTTGTAAAGGCACCCATCATTCAGGAAAGATTTGTAGATTTGGTGGATTTGAAGGACACCTTCATTCCAAAGTGTTTTGAGGGGAAAGGATGGGATAAGTTGCTGAGTGACTTACCTATGGTGTGTGTCTCTTATCAGAGAATTTTATGCAAATGCTGTTCTAAGAGAAGATAAGTTGAATTATTGGATAAGAGGAAAGGAATTGTCGATAGTAGTAAGTGATATAGATAAGGTGCTAGGTCTTGAAGAATTAGAGGACCATGACTTCACCAACTTCAAGGACAGGATTCTATCCATAGAGGCCGTCCAATCTTGCATTGGTGGATCACGAGAGGGGAGATGTCTTAATACTACTGCCTTCCCTACTGACATGAGGTGTCTAACCACCATCATGATGTTCAATTTGTACCCAGTTAAGAAGCTGACTACAATCAATAATGCCAGAGCTATATTTCTCATGGAGTTTAAGGAAAACACCTTCATAGACATTAGCTCTCACATCTTTGACACCATTGTGGATGAAACTAGAACAACCTCTAGGGCTAAGCTAATTTTTCCCAGCCTTCTTATGAGGATTTTCAAACTGAAAGATGTTCCCATCCCTCAAGATATCAGTCCCATGTCTGAACCCTCAGCCATCAACAAACTGACCATCACAAGGATACAAGTTCATCTCCCAAGTGATGAAGAGGAAAGGGAACAAGTTGAAGGTGAACCCATGGACACTGAGACAGAGGCTGTAGGACAAGCTTCAAGCTCAAAAGGTCGTGGCAAGAGGAGCAGAGCATCATCTTCATCAGCTGTACCTTCAGATGCATTCTAGATCATCCTAGAGAGGATTGATGGGCTCAGAGATGTCCAGAATGAACAATCTGACAAGTTGACTACACTTCAAGATTAGATGAAGTTCCTCTCAGCAAAGTTTGATAGCTTCTCCTCTCAGCAGTGACCCTTTGGCTATTCCGGTAAAAAAGGGGGAAAATTTTTGAAAGGTAGCTAGGCAGCTCTTGAGGGGGAGTGTCAATTTGAGGGGGAGCATGCCAAAAACTTATCTTAAGTAGTTTACTTTATGATTATGTTATATAGTTTTTGGTGTTGTGTTTTGGATAACTTTTTAATTATGGGTTTGCTAAATACTTTGTTAAATATTTTGGTATGTTTTGCTTTTTCTTTTGCTGGTTTAATCTCAAGGATCTTTTTGTTGGTTTTCCAATTTTTATGTTTATTTTGTACCCATGTTGCTTTTATAAGCTTTTAGGGTTTATTTTCTATAATATGTAGGCTTTTATGGTTTGTACCATGCTTAGGCAGCCTTTATGTTTTTGTACCTATACTTTATAGCTTATGTACTTGATGTTTTGCTATGCACTATTTTTAGTACATCACTCTTGTGCCCTAGTAGGATCTTGTTCCTGGATGCATATACTTCATGTACTGTGCATTGGTTAAGTGTTGGACATGCAAATGATTCTTTGCTTTTAAGCTTAATAGCTTGCATGTCCGAATGTTCATTCCAAGTGTGAATGAGCATTGTGGTCACTATTTATTAGTGATTGCCTGTTTGGTCAAGCTTTGGTTTATTACTTTACTCCATTGTGCTTGATCGCATTATGCTTGTCTTATATGCATTATAAGTTTTTTCTGTGTTCAATGATCATATTATGTTGTTGTGTTTTAGGAGACATTTGTTCTTATGATTCAAAAGCTACACAGATTCTAGAGTTAGGTGTGAGTGAGTTTTGTTCAACTGTTCCCAACTCACATGTGAAGTCTAGAGTTTGTTTTAGGGTTTTGTCACAGAATAGCCAAAGGAGGAAATTGTAAGGTTCAAAATTTATCAACCATTTTGTTGACTTTATTCCGTGCCAATTTACTTGTAATTCAGCACTTAGAAACCCTATATTTAGGTGGGATACATGTAACGGTAGTGTGTGAGAGAATATGAAGAAATGCTCAAGAATGTGCAGTGAAGCAGAGACTTGCGACTAAATCTCACGGGTGGCTGGTAGACCGATGATACACACAAGTGAAGCATGCTGAGAAGATGAATAGTCATGCCAGTTGTAGCACTACAGGACAAAAAGTCTAGTCTGGCCATTATGTTTGCTCGCGGCTTGAACTCGCGACTCAGTCAAGTCACAAAGCCAAGTCGCCAACCAGCCCTGTTTGGAAAAACCTGACTCTTCGCATTCCTTTCTCACTCCATTATAAATACCCCTTATACCCACAAAATGTAAACAGCTTCCAGAGAGAATTTTGAAAGAGAAACCCTAGAGAAAAACAAGATTGACTCATCCACAATCTTCACATAGAGACTCTCCAAATTCCTCTACTCTCTTCTTCTCCATTGTTACATCTTTGAGAGATATATTACCAAAAACTTTTCTCACCATACCCATATCTGTGAGAAGGCTGTTTAGTGCTTTGGAAAGCAGTTAAGAAGGGACCAATTTCATATTGGTTGATGCTATGGGCTACCTGTAAGCTAAAGAAGAAATAGGTTCGGCGCAACCTCATTAGAGTAGGAGCTTGGAGGGCTTAGGTACACTAAGTAGATTAGGCTTGGAGGGTCTTCTGTTGTCCATGTATCTCAACTACATTCTTTAGTGGATTATTGACCGCTTAGAGGGCGGCAGAAAGGTTTTACGCCGAGGACTTCGGTTTCCTCTTCGATAATACATTGTTGTGTTGTCCTTGTATTTGCATCTCTCTTCCCTTAATCTTTGTCATTTAATTTTTGTTGTGGATGTGATTTTATTTTGTTTAGATTATGTTATCAATTCTGTTTTAGCTTATTTACATTTTCTGCATGTACATTGTTTGTTTATAAGCTTGAATTGGTAATTTGTAATTTGGAGGTCTAAACATTCAAAGGTGTTTTACACGCTTTTTGAACTTTCAAAACCCAAAAGCAAAATCACCAGAGGGTGATTTCCATGAAGAATCGGATCCCGCAGTGATGCTAGTGTTAAGATATGTGCCCTTAAATCCTATTGTATGATGCTATGTATGACATTATGTATGACTTAATGTTGTGTTTAATAAAGTTGTTTATTTCTTATTTAAAATAATGGTAACATGAATATTTGGACATTATCATATAATCCATGAGATGCATAATATGTGATTTATGTGAAAAGTCACAGAAAATATAATCACAAGTGCTTTGTAAACTCAGAATTTATAGTTCGTAGTCGGTGATGAAATTGGGCATTTCATCTGCGAAGACTATAACGTATCGACTAAGATGATTTATCTTGATCATGGAAGTGGTGACCTTCTAGTTGATATGTTGATATGTTTTAAGAGTTAAGACATATTGAACTGGACCGCTGTGAGATTTATTATTTTCCTAACGACTATCAAATGAATAATAAATCTCACGACTTCTATTTGCATGAACTCTTAATCCTGAGAGAATAATGGACCTGATCATGAGATGTAGGTTGCTTTGATATATCAGGAATGAGATCTAAAGTAACGGTCAAAACCTCAGTATGTTGGGCAGCCACATTTAGTGTTGATGGAACATATATTCTCAAGATAGAATTCATAGTCTCTTAACGGAGATATAAAATATTCCCTTGAGATAAGTTTAATGGGTTTGGTTATTCAGAGAGTTAGGCCTAACCACTTTGGTAAGAAATTACTAAAGTA
Organism: Castanopsis chinensis; assembly: GCA_032878915.1. NCBI lineage: Eukaryota > Viridiplantae > Streptophyta > Magnoliopsida > Fagales > Fagaceae > Castanopsis > Castanopsis chinensis. The sequence continues at coordinate 116,288 of JAVQMG010000112.1, read as the reverse complement.
TATATTTATGAAATTAGATTTCATAAATATATGATGAATAACTTTAAAGGATTAAACCGGGTACTCAATGATAAGATGTAGTAATTTACAAAGTGGCAGTCTACATTCATGACTTTGTGTTACTACGAATATTTTATGAAGGGGTTGCGTGTATAATAAAGTATTGGGATATAATTTATTAATAAGACCTAGAGTGCAATTATATTTATATAGTGGTATTAAATATAATTAATGGTAACTTTGGACTTGTCAAGAGTTGACGGAAAAGCCCAAGGCCCATTGGAGCTAGTGTCTTATTGGCCCCTTTTGGTCCCATTCCAAGCCACACACTAAAGCCCAATTGGAAAGGCCCAATAAGCCGGCCCAATTAGATAATCAGTTAGTTAATAAAGGGAGAAACATACAGAATTTTTTAATGCGATTTTATTGTAGAGAAAAGATAGAGTGTGAGACACACTTTCATTCTCCTTTTAGAAACTGATTGAGAGACCACACATCTTGGGCGTAAAGTGGAATTGGAGTGAAGATTAAAAGTTTTTCCAAGTGCTTCTAATCTTTGTTTTGAATTTCTCCACACCAAGGTACGCTATCTTGTTCTTAAATTCTAAAATTTATATAATGCATGTTGTCAATCATGAATGAAATAGATCCTTATTTGTTGCTTCCGCTGTGTGTTTTGTATGAGATACAAAACCAGATTTTATCCAACAATTGGTATCAGAGCCAGATTTTCATATCATGATTGTATAATGTGTGATTGAATTTTAGAATTTAAGAAAACCGTTATCTTTGTGTTACAATTTTCTGCATCAAATTATGGTGTTGTGTCATGTTTTTTAATTCCATGGAATCCGTGTATATATATATTGCAAGTAGGATTGAATAGTGCTGCGCATGGTAATTCAGTCTGTACGGATTGCAAAGGGTGGTTACAAAACAGTTATTCCACTGGAAAGTATTAACCACTTGGGCTTAATTGCACCCTTTGGATTATATATGAACGGATTGGTTTGCATGGAATGGATTATAAGTGCATGGCTTGAACGTAACTCACGAATTGGCCATCTTGCATGAAGTTAAATCCATGAATTGATTCTTTTTGTACTGCCAAGCATTTAATGCAATGGCTTGAATCTCTTTGCACGGATTGACTATTTTGTCTTGATGGTCTGGAGGTTATATATATATATATATATATATATATATATATGTAATATATTATAAGATAATTGATTGGTAACTTTAAAGGTGGACGTTGACTTAATGTCTTTGGATTTCACTATCTGAAGGTTATATATATATATATATATATATATATATAATATAGTTTTATTACGTAATATATATATATATATATTATATTATTTATATAATATATTATATAGTTTTACGTTACATTATATATATTTATATATATATTAATGCTAGTTTAATGAAATTTATTCCTAATGAGATTAGGATTATGTTTTTCACGTGTCTAGCATTATTATGATTCTTGACGTTAAAAACCTTTAATTTTTAAAATATCTAGTGGGAGAGAGATACAAGGGTTGGATCTCACGGCCTTCATTGTTCGTTCATAGTAGTGTGAAATATATACTTTGTCTTTGTCTCGAGCTTAGCATTCCATGCGGAGAGTATATATTTCATGGTCCTACAAGATTGAATTTCTTAGTTTATAGTGGTTTGATAAACACCTTGTCTTAGCCTCGAGCTTTGCATTCCATGCAGAGGGTGTTTTTATCATGGTATCACAAAATAAGCTTGTTAAAGGGATGAAATGTGGCTACACATGATTCTAGACAATGGTATACACTAGACTAAGTATTTTTAGTATCCTCTATGCTGAGTTCTTGCTATTATTACTTAGAGGCTAAATGTAAAACGGCATATTATTAGTGTTTGATAAGAATTACCATGATAGCACTAATAATGAGAGTAGTTCTCAATCAATCATAGTATTTAATGTTCACTCTATGCTGAGGGATATTGAATATGAGATTGGGTTGTCGTTGCATATATTATTTTATGGTTTTATTAAGGTTCCATATTATATGCTTATATGCTAAATTTGATAATGTCTAGTTTACTTATTGTATTCATGTTTATTATTTTCAGATTTAAATCATGGCATCATTTAGCCCACTTGTTGCTATTCTTAATCAAAACAAACTGACTGAATCCAATTATGTTGACTGGAAAAGGAATTTGGACATTGTTCTTACTGCTGAAGAGCACAAATATGTGCTTACTCAACCATGTCCTAACTTTCCTTCATTAGATGCTCCTATTGAGGAAAAACAACGATATGATCGTTGGCAGAAATCTAATGAGATGGCCAAGTGCTACATCCTAGCATCTATCTCAAATGTTCTACAGCATCAAATGCAGGATGTAGAACATGCTTCGAACATCATGCAAAGTCTGAAGAAGATGTTTGATGAGTAAGGCCGGTCTGTAAGGCAAGAAACCATGAGGCAAATTTATAATACCAAAATGGCTGCAGGAAGTTCAGTAAGGGAGCATTGTCTTAGGATGATTGCTAATCTGAACACATTAGAAGTTTTAGATGCCAACATTGATGGAGAATCCCAAGTGGATATGATACTCCAGTCACTACCGGAATCATTCAAGGAATTCAGACTCAATTATAATATGAACAAAAAGATTTACTCTTTGTCTGAATTAATGAATGAGTTAGTGGCGGCGGAAGGCATCCTTGGTACTTCTAGTGTTGAAGCCAATGTGGGTGAAGCTTCTACTTCTCAACCTAAGTCGAAAGGCAAGGGTAAGAAGAAGAAGAAGGACTTCACTAAGAAAAATGGTAAACAAATTGCTTTAGGGGTTACCAACAAAGGAAAGAAAAGCAAAGGAAAGTGTTTCCATTGTGGTGAGAAAGGACATTGGAAGAGAAATTGACCAATATTCAAGGCTGCCAAAAATAAGGGTAATAAAAGTTCCTTTCTTCTTGAAATATGTTTGGTACAGAATCCAACAAATTCCTGGTGTGTGGATTCAGATTGTACTAATCATATCTGCAATTCTTTGCAGGGGTTCCAGGAGACCAGAAGTTGAATGAGGGAAAACTATTTCTTACTTTGGCTGATGATAGCAGGATTCCGGTTGTAGCTGTTGGAGTGTATAATTTCTGTTTTAAGTCTAGAGTTTTAATATTAGAAGACTGTTTGTATGTACCTAATGTTCGTAACAATTTAATTTCTGCAACTTATTTAGGTAAGCATGGATATTGTGTTATCCTGAAAGACAATGTTGTAATAAAGAAGGATAAAATGTTTATCTGTTCTGGCAATATTGTGGACGGTCTTTATATTTTAACTCCTGACATGCATGAATTATACAATTCTGAAATAGATAATAGCTCTCATGTAAAATTATTAAAGAGAAAGTTTCCTTCTACTAGTGAAGCATATCTTTGGCACTTGCGTTTGGGTCATATTAATTCAAGTCGGATTCAAAGACTAATCAAAGATGGACTTTTACAGCCTATGGACTTTGATGGTTTTCTAGTTTGCGAATCTTGTTTGGAAGATAAAATGACCAAACGGCCTTTTAATGCAAAAGGTAGAAGAACTCAAGATTTGCTAGAACTAGTGCATTTAGATGTATGCGGTCCTATGTCAATCCAAGAAAGAGGTGGCTATGAGTATTTCATTACTTTCACTGATGATTACTCTAGATTTGGTTATATGTACATAATAAAACGGAAGTCCGAAGCATTTGAAAAGTTCAAAGAGTTTAGGGCTGAAGTTGAGAATCAATTAGGGAAACGCATAAAGGCCATTCGATCTGATCGAGGTGGCGAATACTTTCTTGGTGACTTCAATGATTACTTGACTGAAAATGGGATTATATCCCAGTTGACTGCACCTGGAACTCCACAACAAAATGGTGTAGCAGAAAGAAGGAATAGGACTCTTTTGGATATGGTTAGGTCCATGTTGAGTTATTCGACTCTACCAATTTTTTTTTTTTGGGATATGCCTTAAATACTGCAATGTATCTTCTGAATTTAGTACCTTCGAAGTCTGTTCCTAAAACACCTGTAGAGTTGTGGAATAGGCGTAAGCCTAGTATGAGACATCTCCACATTTGGGGTTGTCCAGCACATGTGTTGAAAGGAAAGTCTGACAAGTTACAATCTAAAACAGAAGTGGTTTTCTTTGTGGGGTATCCAAAAGGAACTGTTGGAGGTTTATTCTATAGTCATAAGGATAACAAAGTGTTTATTAGCACAAATGCCAAATTCTTGGAAAATGACTATATGAATGATTATACTCCTAGAAGTAGAGTTGTCTTGGCTGAAATGAATGAACATGTAGTTGAACAACCAATGGATGAAACTAGGGATAATGTGACTGTATTAGATACACCACAAGATATTACTCATAAGATGTCTAGTACACAGGTGCCTCGTCGTAGTGGGAGAATTGTTCAGCCTCCTATAAGAATTATAGGTTTAGGAGAAACCTATGAAGCTATCTCAGAAGAGGCTGAATCGGATCCTTACACTTATGATGAAGCCATGAATGATATAGATGCACATCATTAGATCCAAGCTATGAAATCTGAATTGGATTCTATGTATTCCAATCATGTTTGGGATCTTGTAAAGGCGCCTAACGGCATTAAACCTGTTGGTTACAAATGGGTTTACAAGAGGAAGAGAGGGATAGATGGAAAGGTTGAAACCTTTAAAGCAAGACTAGTGGCGAAAGGGTATACACAAAAGGAAGGTATTGATTATGATGAAACTTTTTCGTCAGTAGCCATGCTTAAATCTATCAGAATTCTCTTATCCATTGCTGCTCATTATGATTATGAGATTTGGAAAATGGATGTCAAGACTGCATTTCTTAATGGCAATCTTGAAGAAGAAATATACATGTTACAACCGGAAGGTTTCATAGCAAAGAACCAAGAGCATATGGTATGCAAGTTGAATAGGTCCATTTATGGACTTAAGCAAGTATCTAGGTCATGGAACATCAGGTTTGATCAAGTAATCAAATCATTTAGTTTTAAACAAAATCTTGATGAACCATGTGTGTACAAAAGACATGAAGACAAAGTAGTAATGTTCCTAGTGCTTTATGTTGATGATATTCTACTCATTGGGAATGATGTAGGGGTAATGTCATCGGTTAAAGTTTGGTTGTCTAGCCAATTTGATATGAAGGACTTGGGTGAGGCTAACTTTATTCTAGGGATCAAGCTTTGGCGAGATCGCAAGAATAAGATGTTAGGCTTATCACAAGCTGGATATATAGATAAGGTTCTAGAACAGTTTAGCATGCAAAACTCCAAGAAATGATTGCTTCCTTTTAGACATGGAGATCCTCTGTCTGATGACCAAAGGCCTAAGACTCAAGAGGAAAAAAATATGAAGAGACAAGTTCCTTATGCTTCGGCAGTGGGAAGTCTCATGTATGCCATGCTTTGTACTAGACCAGATATCTGTTATTCAGTTAGCATGGTCAGCCGATATCAATCAAATCCAGGACTAAAACATTGGCAAGCTGTAAAGCATATCCTTAAGTATCTTAGGAGAACGAGAAATTACATGCTTGTTTACCATTGTGAGGATTTGATTCCCATTGGCTATACAGATTCAGATTTTCAATCGGATCTAGATTTCAGAAAATCCACTTCAGAATGTGTTTTCACCTTGGGAGGTGGAGCCATAAGTTGGAGGAGTGTTAAGCAATCTTGCATTGCAGACTCCACCATGGAAGTCGAGTATGTTGCTGCTTGTGAAACAGCAAAGGAGGCTGTTTGGCTCAAGAAATTCCTTTCTGACCTTGGTGTTATAAGTATGGAGCAAGTTCCCATCACATTGTTTTGGGACAATAGTGGAGCGGTTGCACAATCCAAAGATCCAAGGAATCACAAGAAAGGAAAGAACATTGAGAGGAAATATCACATCATTCGAGACATTGTTGCTCGTGGAGATGTTGTGGTGGCAAAGATTGAAAGTGCAAATAATCTAGCAGATCCTTTTACCAAAACCTTGCCTCAAAGGACTTTCGAGTCACATTTGGAGGGAATGGGAGTTAGATTAGTGCACAATAGTCTTTAGGGCAAGTGGGAGATTGTTAGGATATGTGCCCTTAAATCCTATTGTATGATGCTATGTATGACTTAATATTGTGTTTAATAAAGTTGTTTATTTCTTATTTAAAATAATGGTAACATGAATATTTGAACATTATCATATAGTCCATGAAATGCATAGTATGTGATTTATGTGAAAAGTCACAGAAGATATAAATCACAAGTTCTTTGTAAACTCAGAATTTATAGTTCGTAGTCGGTGATGAAATTGGGCATTTCATCTGCGAAGACTATAACGTATCGACTAAGATGATTTGTCTTGATCATGGAAGTGGTGACTTCTAGTTGATATGTTGATATGTTTTAAGAGTTAAGACATATTGAACTGGACCGCTGTGAGATTTATTATTTTCCTAACGACTGTCAAATGAATAATAAATCTCACGACTTCTATTTGCATGAACTCTTAATCCTGAGAGAATAATGGACCTGATCATGAGATGTAGGTTGCTTTGATATATCAGGAGTGAGATCTAAAGTAACGGTCAAAACCTCAGTATGTTGGGCAGCCACATTTAGTGTTGATGGAACATATATTCTCAAGATAGAATTCATAGTCTCTTAACGGAGATATAAAATATTCCCTTGAGATAAGTTTAATGGGTTTGGTTATTCAGAGAGTTAGGCCTAACCACTTTAGTAAGAAATTACTAAAGTATATATTTATGAAATTGGATTTCATAAATATATGATGAATAATTTTAAAGGATTAAACCGGGTACTCAATAATAAGATGTAGTAATTTACAAAGTAGCAGTCTACATTCATGACTTTGTGTTACTACGAATATTTTATGAAGGGGTTGCATGTATAATAAAGTCTTGGGATATAATTTATTAATAAGACCTAGAGTGTAATTATATTTATATAGTGGTATTAAATATAATTAATGGTAACTTTGGACTTGTCAAGAGTTAACGAAAAAGCCCAAGGCCCATTGGAGCTAGTGTCTTATTGGTCCCTTTTGGTCCCATTCCAAGCCACACACTAAAGCCCAATTGGAAAGGCCCAATAGGCCGGCCCAATTAGATAATCAGTTAGTTATAAAGGGAGAAACATACAGAATTTTTTAATGCGATTTTATTGTAGAGAAAAGAAAGAGTGTGAGACACACTTTCATTCTCCCTTTGGAAATTGATTGAGAGACCACACATCTTGGGCGTAAAGTGGAATTGGAGTGAAGATTAAAAGTTTTCCCAAGTGCTTCTAATCTTTGTTTTGAATTTCTCCACACCAAGGTACGCTATCTTGTTCTTAAATTCTAAAATTTACATAGTGCATGTTGTCAATCATAAATGAAATAGATCATTGTTTGTTGCTTCCGCTGTGTGTTTTGTATGAGATACAAAACCAGATTTTATCCAACAGCTAGAACCCAGGTTTGTTGTATTGTTCTGTATCTGAGCGCTTGAGCAAAGTAAGGTGAGAATGAATAAAAATGACCAAAGAAGAATTCTAGTAACAGCCATTGGTACTAAACAACAGAAATCATGGGAAACAAGAGGAAGGATGTGAAATGTTGGAACTAGAGAAAATGCAAGAATTATGTGCATCTAGAGAAACAGGTGCATCTATTCAATATATGTGTACAAGGACGAAAAGTATTTTGGGACATGATTAAAAAACAAAAAGGCTAGTATAGTAGTATGTATTAAGGGAAATTTCCAGATTATTTAAGCAACGTCTAAGACTGTTATCTTGCTTTGCTTAGATTGCAGAATTGACCAGAGCAGCCACTGAGTTGGACTGGCATAAAGAATTAAAGATATATAGCTCTATTTGACAGTTAGAAGCAGATAAAAATATGGTGCAAAGTCAGATTTTTAATGCGCACTTATGACTTATTTTTCTGAAAAAGACAACTCAACGTCGACGTCTGAAGTGTATTGACCGCACCATAAGAGTCATGAATCATCAATGGCTTATGGCACAGTGAATATTGGGCTTGATGATTTGAATGCGGCATTAGTGCTGTGTGTTGAATATTATAACGAAGACCTGGTAAACGGTTGTATTATGTGGGTGACCACAGATAATGGATTGAGAATTTGATAGTTACGATGGTGGAATGAGGAATTTGAACATTCTAACGTCTCATTGGAAGGAAACATAGAAAGACGCCTAGTTGAGGTCTCCATTGGATTAGTTTAGTTATATGGAAAATGCTAACGAATACTTTTAGCATATTGATTAATAATTTATTTAAAGAAAATTTTTATGGGAAAAAAAAAAAAAACAATTAATGTTTTTACAATTTTTTTCATTTCTTATAAAAGTGGTGTTAAAATTTTTCTAAAATAGATTGTTAACCAATGTTTTAAGGGTACTCGTTAGCATGACCCTAATTATATATTCTCTTACCTTTCCCCAATTTTTAGAAGGATGAACTGCATGGTAACATAATAACATATGAAATTATGAATGAAGAACAAGTGAAAAGTAAACACAAAATATATCCTATTCAAGACGCATGAACGTTATTAAGAAGCTTGAAAATGCGTGAACATGTAAGAGAGTGCCAATTCACAATCTAGATGTGATTTCTACATGATGCATGAGATCATATTCACAAATAGTCCTAAAAAATCAGATTCTCGCATGTTAAATTTAAGGAAAATACATGAACCTAATTTATATGACACAAGGTTGTCATGAAAATATTGTTGTTATTGTTGCTGTATTGTTTGGACGTGTACGTAGTAGTTTCATTTGACAATTATATGGTATTGCAGTTTACGGAAGTTAGGCTAGAGGTGAGCCTAGTGGAGAGGATGGTCGCAACAGTGGGCAACTATGATTACATTATCGATTGGGAATTCAAGCCAAGTGGCTCCATTAAATTGGGGGGTATTTTATCAACTTGAGAATTATTTTTTGAAAAGTATTACAATCACCAATAAATCTCATAACAAATTTTACATCTGTTGAGGTAGTAAATTTTTACAACTAACGTAATTTTTTTTTTTAACATCAATCACAATCTCTCACTGCAACAATTGTGAAATTTATTGTGAATTCAGACTTACTTTCTTTTTCTTTTTTTTTCATCAAAACCAAAAAAAAAAATTGTACTAAATGAGGTGTTAGTATACATAAAAGCTCCTATGAATTAATGGTATGTCTTCCTACCTCACAAACTTGAGTAAAATGGTAACATCAATACTGATTTCTTTGTCTCTTACTATGAGCCCTTCTCAAATTATTTTAACTGGTTGGAATATCAGGAGTTCTAGATGTGAAGGGTGTGACATATACTCACACAGATCAAATAAAGAAGAATGAGCATGGCTCATTGTTAGCAAAAAACACTATCGGTGTGTACCATGACCACTTCTTGACATACTATCTTGACCTCGACGTGGATGGTGAAGCCAATTCCTTTGTCAAAAACAATTGGGAAACAATCAAAGTAACTAGCCATAGCTCGCCAAGAAAAACTTATTGGACAATCTGATGCTAGAATCCAGTTTGGCTTGAAACAAGCTGAGCTAGTGGTTGTGAACCCTAATAAGAAAACAAATGTTGGGAACAATGTTGGTTATTGTCTAATTCCAGGATCAGTGGCACACCCTCTCATGTCATACAGTGATTATTTACAAATTCAAGGAGCCTTCACTAATAATCATATGCGGGTTACATTGTATAATAAGTCTGAAAAATGGGCAGGAGGACTTTATGTTGATCAGAGCCATGGAGACAATACCTTAGCAGTTTGGAGCCTTAGGTAGTATATGATGAATGAAAATCCTCTATACCACTTTTAATGTTTGCCAGCTAGAACTTTACAAGATAGTTGTTGTTGATTTTGGTAATTGTGACCAATGTTTTCTAATGCACTTTTTTTTTTTGGTATATGAATGCACAGGAATAGGAAAATTGAAAACAAGGACATAGTATTATAATACACCATTGGATTTCATCATGTGCCTTGCCAGGAAGATTTCCCAGTGATGCCAACCTTTGGTATTGGGTTTGAGCTCCGGCCAACCAATTTCTTTGATAGCAATCCAGTCCTTAAAACAAGACCTCCATATTTTGTACACTGGCCTAACTGCACCAACTAACTATGAGATTTTACATTACGGTGTAGTAAATAAAGGAGTTCAATAATGATATCCCTTTTTATTGATTATCTTTGTGGATTTTACATTCTAGTATTTAATCAGTGTTAAGACCGACTTAAGTATTATTAGGTTAATAATAAAAGCCTCAGATTAAACAGATAATCATCACTATCATGTAAGTGTCGAAATTTAAAGAAGACGTGACTCAAGAAACCCGTGAAACAAAATATTTTCATAGGAAAAACCTAAGGAAACTTGACCTTATCAATCCCAAGGCGAATAGATTTACTATCAAATAGAATTATAGAGGTTTATAGACTGAATAGCCCTATTCTTTGTAAACTCAACTATAGTTACTAAAGTTATCATCCTTTGAGTGAAGCTTCTACAACAAGTCACTTCTTTCCTTCTCTACTCAGATCCATTGATATCTCTAATAGCAATCCACTGCAACGTGAACTTCCAATCACCAACTTCGATATACCCTTAAAAATTTGAATCCAATACACTTGATATTTAGAGAGTAGCAACTTTAGATTTACTAGTTCAAATAGTATATGAGTAAACACTAGTAGTGACTTTAAGAGCAGTAGGCACAAATCTTTTAGATCTCAAAAGAGTAGCCCTAAAGTGCTAGAAGAATGTGCATTATGGTTTACTTATAAAGTAGACCAAGTACGAACAAAACCAAAATCACAAAGTGGGCTGGTGGGCTAAAAAGATGATTCTGCATATACACAGTTAAATCTGTCAAACTAAAGTTTTGATTGATCGAAAGTGTTTAACTCTGAATAGCTTGAATAAATTGAAATCCTACTCTTGCACACTAAATACCAGTAGCTTGAGCACTTGTCTAAACATTCCTATAGGGTGTTAGAGTTATAACTAAACAAGTTTACAATCACGAGGTTGCCAACACAAAACTGAATATTTAAATCCTAATCTATATATATTAATAGGCAAAGCACAAAGAAAGTTCAATTAGAATTTGAAATTAGAATTTAATTTTGCACAATTTATCTAAATTTATTTAGGGACCACACTATAATTATCCACTTAAATCTGTGACACATGTCCATATAAGTTTTTTAAAATCTTTGTGCCAAGTAAATTAATAAGTGCAAAATACTAAGAATCTAATATTAATGAATTATAAAATTTATAAAATTAAAAAAATCAATCACATATACTTAATAAAAATCACCATATAGCAAAGATCACCATGTGTTCTGTCTTATTAAAAATTAGCATATAACTCCATACAAACGCATAGATGCATCTAAAATTAAACAAAATTTTTATTATAAAAATATAAATAATTAGTCAAATTAATCTTTTTTTAAAAGCATGTAACACATGCATTCATGCATACATATAGATACATTTAAAATTAAACATAATTTCTATCATAAAATATAGATAATTATTCGAATTATTTTTTTTAAAGTAAACGTAATTAGTCACTTAAGTTTGATCATTTTTTAATACTATTTATGATCATTTTTTTTCTAATTTTTAATAAGATAGAATGTGCGGTGATTATTGTTATGTGGTGATTTTTTTTTTTTTTTTTATTGAGAAACATGTGGTGATTTTTATTGAGTATTTGTGGTTTTTTTTAACATTTTATAGTTCATTAATATTAGATTCTTAGTATTTTGCACTTATTAACTTACTTGACACAAAGATTAAAAACTTAAGTAAACACATGACACAATCGTAAGTGGATAATTATAGTGTAGTTCCCATATAAATTTAGACACATGGCTCAAAATTGGATTATAATTTCAAATTCTAATTCAATTTTCTCTAAATTTTTCCTATTAATATATATATACATATATAAATGACTGATAAATTTGAATTTTTTTTAGTTATATGATTATGTTTTTTATGGTTTATTATATTGGACTCCTCATTTTTTGTACTAAATTAACTAATTTGTCACAAAAATTTAAAATTTAGATTAGATGGGACACGTAGCGCAAAATTAAACTCTAATTGAAATTCAATTTTTACACTAAATTAACTCACTTGGCACAAAATTTTTAAATTTAGATTAGATGTGACACATGGCATAAAATTAAACTCTAATTGAACTCCAATTTGAAATTTAATTAGATTTTCTTTCTGCTTTACCTATTATTATACATATAAATTAGAAGAAAAAAAAAATGATCATAAGTAGTATAAAATTAAGGTAAGAATTTTAATTTGACTAATTACGTTTATTTTAAAAAATAATAATAATTTAACTAATTATTTATATTTTTATAATAAAAATTGTGTTTAATATCAAATGTATCTATACGTATGCATCTGTTATATACTAGTAATCATAAAATGAATAATGAGTCCAAATAGAAGAGGAAGCTTTAGATACCATTTTGGGCTATATTTTGTGTACGAGTTAATACGAGGGAGTACTGGTAATGAAATATTAAAACAGGACCTTAAGTTTGAAAGTAGATGGAAGATATAGATTGACTTCCATTAGTCTTGAAAAGTGGAAAAAAAAAAAAAAAATAGGGGACATGTAGCAGAAAATGGTTGGTGGAGCGTCAAATTGAGCATTTAGGGTAAGACAAAAGATTTGGATTCTTACTACTACTACTACTTAACATATGTTGTTCATCCCAAAAATGCAAAATTTAAAAGTTGTAGCTATAAAAATACAGACCTTAACATCCTCTTTTTGAAAAACAATTACCAAGAAATTATCAAAATCTGATAGTTCATTTAATGTCCAGGTTACATTTTCCAACCATCAATGTAAACCATTTCCCATTCAAACTGCATTGAGAACTTTTCAAGCTGAATGAGTTTATGCAGAGAAAAAGAAGTAGTCACTAGCCTGGTCACGATGAGGGATATTTAGAATAAGTTCGTGACAATTAACTCAAAAATAAACCACACAAGTACAAAAATAATTCAGGGAAATTGGTACTAAAATTCCCACTCATCTTATCTCATTTTTATTCATACTACAAAAACAGGGGTACAAGGCTGGCTCGTAATAAACCAGACCTAGAATACTAGAGAAAGCTAACAATCAACAAACTAATACTTTCGATAGTTTGAAACATAATCATATACCTGCGGTGGTATCCCAACTTCCACTGTCCCTTCCAGCATTTGTGTCACTTTCTTCATAGAAGGCCTGAGAATCGGATCCGGATTAATGCACCATAATCCCACCAAGGCCATTCGCTCAAACCTCTTGAAATCGCTCAATGCTTCAGGTTCATGTCCCACCACCATCTCTAGCTTCCCTGAAATCACACAACTTAGAACCCAATTCGAAAGTAGTAGATCATCCTTTTCACTCTCCTCCTCAACCCGGTTTGATTCTATGTGCCTTCTTCCGCAAATTATCTCTAGTAACATCACACCAAAACTGTAAACATCCACTTTGGCAGTTATAGGTTCCCTCCTAAGCCATTCTGGTGCCATATATCCTATAGTGCCTCTAACATTAGTGTCAGTTCTAGTTTGCTCTTTATTCAAAAGCTTGGATAGTCCAAAATCTGCTATCTTTGCACTATATTTGACATCAAGTAGCACATTCTCGGGCTTCATGTCACAATGTATAATCTGAGCCTCACATTCTTCATGCATGTAATGTAAGCCTCTAGCTATTTCAAGCGCCAATTCAGCTCTTTGAAGCCAAGTTGGTTTCTCCCCCTCCTTGAACAGAAAATGTGACAATGTTCCATTTGGCATTAGCTCATAAACTAAAAGTCTCTGATCGTTCTCAACGCAATATCCCAATAGTCTTACCAAATTCCTATGATGCGTACGACCAATTATCTTCAGCTCTGTTGTAAATTCCTTCTCAATTTTCTCAGTGCCTTTTGTTAGCTCCTTCACAGCAATACCAATCTTGGTGTCGTCTGAAGTTAGACTACCACAGTAAACTCTTCCAGAAGCACCACGACCAAGGATCTTACTAAATCCATTTGTTGCTTCACGCAGCTCTTGCAATGTGAATTCTCGAAAGTTAATTCCAATGGTCTTTGCATTTGATGACTTCCATCTCTTCATTACATTTCGAAAGGCTGGATGATAGTACAAGGCAAGTGCTCCAAAACAAGAAAGCAAAACCAGCACTTATTATAAGGCCAATCACCAAAAGAAGCCGTGTATCAAATTTCTTCCTTTTCCTTGGAGGATTGGGCTCACTCTTCTTCTTATTAGGCACCTTGATAAATGCCACTCTGCCTTTGGAGGAAGCACTTTTTCTTGCATTTAGCAAAGGCATCCTCTTCTTGATACATGTTGAATTCATCCAGGAAGTAGCCAAGGTATAACAGTCATCCATGACAGCCTTCTTGCATCCCTCCACATCAACGTTTCTTACTTCACCCAAATCTCCATTGGTAATATCAGGTGGGAAATCAGCATCATCAATTACCTGTTCGAAATTGAAGACAGCATAAGAAAAATAAAACATATGTTCTGTCAATATTGAATTGTAGAGAATGGCAAAACTTGGGTTTTTAGCTGAGTATTTTTGGTTACTTGATTAAATTCAAACATATGTTATATTGACAATTAAACATAAACAGTGATATTTTTTCCAAAAACAATTAAATTCAATACCATTATGTGCCTAAATTTAATTGACAAATTTGATGTACTGCACTTAAGGAATCATATAAACAAATCCTATGGGGGAAAAACTTATGGCAAATTAGCATATTGGGACTTCTTTTAGTCTATAGCCTACAACTTAGAAAGCCTTGGATGGAACAAAGGTTTCTTCAAAAGACTAGTCTAGCGATGCCTCAAAATTTTTTCTTATTGACATTTTAAAATATCAATTAACTGTTTAAAAATAGACTCTTAATAGGACGGGCACTTATCTATCACTATTACTATTATATAAATAAATGAATCCAAATAATGGAAATAATCTTTATATTACCATTGTGCTAAAATTCCTCATTGAAGGGTCTGCGCAATAATTCACCATGTTCTCCTGGTAGCATCCTTTTGATACATCTCTTGGATCTACCTGCAGATAGCCCGGCAAGCAACTACAGCTCACTGTTTCATTATCTGGAGAAGTGCACATAGCATATATGCCGCATATGGAATTCACGAAGCAAGGGTCATCATTGGCTCTCCACACCCTTTTCCATCCACCGCCATTTCTTTTATGGTAAATATATTGTTGGAAATTGCCACCATCTTCAACTGTTACTCGATGATAGTAGTCTTCAACTGGGCTTGAAAGGTTCTTTGTTACAGAGTGAATTTCATCCTTAGTACCATTGACAAGGTACAAGGAAGCACTCTTATCAAAGACTAGGCTCACATTGGCTGCAAACGTTTGTGTGGTCCAATAACCTGGGTCAGCAAAATGATAGGCAGAGAGCACCAGGTTTCCATCAAATTGCATTAACAGCATGAAATCCCCTGTTGAGTAAGTTGAATTTGAACTTCCTCTTGCATTAGAATAGAGTGTTTGGCCTTGGTTTAGATCTTGACCCGGTAAGAGTGTGTTTGTTGGTGAATCAAAGCTCCGCCAAAGGATTCTTGAACTGTTATCTCTTAAGACAAAGTTACCATCATTTTCCATGGTGCCTAAACTTGCAGCAGCTTCATTATTTATTTGTAGAGCAGTACCATTAACATACGTGAGCAGAAGAGCTCCGGCATTAGTCAGTTGGATTGATGATCCTTGTTCTACTGGGCTGTCACGGTTGGCTGACCAAACTAGTGTTTTCTCTGGAATTCTATCAAACCAAACCCCAACAAGGTAGAGGCCGTTTTGGAGAGCATAGAATCCAAATGCAAAATCACCTGAGACGGACAGCAAAGGATCACTGGATCCAGCAGTGATGCTAGAACCTGTGCTCATGTTAGGAGATATCTGGCCATGTAAGCCATAGAAATTTGAAAATAGTATTAGAACACAAGGAACAATTATCCTCAGAGCCATTGTTAAGTGATGTGAGAATCCACATAAGATGAAATCATTTTATAGGGAGATATATGTAAAATTCCTTGGAACTATTGGTTTATTTTTGCGAAGTTTTACGGTTAGTCCAGTGACACCATAAATATCACATAACTTTCATAATTGCCAAACTAAGAGGTTGGTAAATAAACATGATGTCAGGGATGGAAACATGTGAAGTGTTTTTACACTAATCACAATTTGTCAAAATTATTATTATTATTATTATTATTATTATTATATTATTATTATTATTATTATTATTATAATTCGATAATTAAATAAAGGACTTGAAAGTTGAAATGTCTTAATTGATAATACCAAAAATTAATGCAGATTGAGATACAAGTTTGTTATTGTCAAATTTGTTGTGTTATCATCGTGGTAATTTGTATTAAAAAAGTCAGATTCTAGATTCTTTACTGATACATTTATGAAGAAACAGTTGAAGTCTTTGTGATGTGCCAAACCAGCTAACATTGAAAATTCGCTGATTGAAAATTTGATCACGTTTTGACTGAGTCTTTGTTATGTGCCAAACACGCTAACATTGAAAATTTGCAACCATCTAGCACGTTTTGACTTTGAGTCTTTGCAAACAAGCTAACATTGGAAGTTGTGGACTTTTTTATCTCCAATGCCTCAGCATTATTCAATGATGGAATGAATCCTGTTTTATCGTTATGTTTCAAATTTTCTCAATTCAATCATCTGTTACTCTTCTGTTAACTGTTGCCATTTACTAACCAAAACAACGTTGTTTTAGACTTTTTTTTTTTATTTCTTAATTAAAAAAAATGAAAAACTGTTATTAAAAATAAATAAAAAATAAAAACTAAGGGAGCCAACACTCACAAAACACAGATTTTGACCTTCCCTTCCCCTTCCCAAGTCATTGAAACGTCAAGTCTTTTAGGATTATGAGTCTATTTAGATATAATTTATTTTGCTGAAAACTGAAAATAATGAAAAACACTGTGGTAAAATATTTTTTAAATGTGTGAATAGTATCATGGGACCCATGACCAGTGCGTGAACAATGCATGAATAGCGCACTTTGTCTTCTGCACAGTAAAACCATGTGCATGAACAATGTAGTTACTGTTCATATGGGCAAAAAAAAAAAAAAAAAAAAAAAAAAAAACGCAAACGTGACAGAAAAATGTGGATCCAAATGGGTACTATATATATATATATATATATATATATATATATATATATATAGCTGGTTTGGATACAGCTTAAAAAAAGTTGTGTTTCTGTTTCAGCGTTTTCTCTTTTTTTTTTTTTTTTTTTTTGTTGTAGCATGAACAGTATACTGTTCATGCACTTTTTACACTGTAGCGGTACTGTGCAGAGACAAAAAATACTGTTTTGCACTGTAGTGGTACTGTTCATGCACTGTAGCGGTACTGAAAAACAATATTATTTAAAAATATATATTAAAAATGGGTCCCACAATACTATTCACACATTTAAAAATTATTTTGCTACAGTGTTTTCAGTTTTCAGCAAAACGCTCTATCCAAACGGACCCATAGTCATCTGCTATCTAGTTGAACTGTAGACCTTAATTAGGACCATCCAAGAGTTGTTGGACTTGGTCCAAGAAATTTGATTGGTAATAGGAAATTCAAGGCCAATCTTTTCCAATAGGAAATTCAAGGCCAATCTTTTCCAATGCGAAATTGCATTGGTAGTAGGAAATTCAAGGCCAATCTTTTCCAATGGGAAATTGCATTGGCAAGTGTTCTTGTTGGTGAGCTCGACTATCATTGAAATAAGATACCAAAAAGTCATGCAGAATAAATAAAACTTGATTATGAATAGACTGTCTCGTTGAATTGTTCACCATTGGACTTTCATGATTTATTGGTCTATGGAATCGATTATGGAAATATTGCAAAAACTGAGAATTTTTTAAGGAACCAGTTATGGAAGTAGCTTTTATGTACAGTTTTTTCAAATCTCCTTATAATGACACTAAAATCAAGTAATGGATTTAGCAAGTACCACAACTCATGGTCCTACAAGTGGTATCAAAGCAAAAGTCATAAATTTGAGTCACGGAAGCCTCACAATGAGGGGAGAATTGTTGGGGGACTATAATTCAGTTCCTTATGACTGCCCAAAAAACAAACCTGTAAGACGTGATGTTGAATACCATAAGAAACTTGAGCGTGTCTTCCTCATTATCAACAAGTTTTGAGATGGAGTGACACAATTTACAGTCTAACAATTAATATGTTAATTTAATATCATATAATTGTGTTCTCTCTCTTAACGAATGGATCTTTTTTAAAAAACCAAAGTGATTGTTGTATTAAACTAAATCATCTATTACAAATTTACAATGGGAAGGAGGAAAGTAGGACACCCTTTCGACCAAAAGTAAGGATCCTTGATCTCCTTAGACAGTATGATGTTCCTAAATTAATTGTTACAACAATATGTTACACAAGTAAAGGTGATATGCAGAATGCTAATATAGATGCTTCTACATCTATATTAGCATATTCAATATGTTGTGTCAATACCAATACTTGACATGGTATTAGAGCCACCTTCTTATGGCCATGATTTTCTATCATAGTGTATTAATGTCTTCTTCAGATTTTTTCAACCTTATCAAACCTCAAGATTTTATCAAGCTTCTATATTGAGTTTCAGAGGGGTATTAGAGATATATTAACCCATTAGTATAGGCCCAAGCTTATTTATACTTTGTGTGTAAGCCAAATCTTCTACTTGTACTAGAAGTCTACTAATTTAGAGTTTAGTGTATCATATATACTCATGTAATGGTTCATTGTAATACAGAATTTGTACTACACTCTAATATATTAAAGATGTAGCTCTTTAAGGTTTCCTCCGTAGACGTAAGCCATCAAGATAAATCACGTAATTTTCATGTGCTTTTGTATTCTATACTTTATACTTCCGCTTTCGCATCTATACTAGCATATTCAACATTGCAAGTATTTAATTTTATGCCGAAAGCAAATTAAGTTTTTAGGTGTTTCCTAGCCGCCTTAGGAATGAGTTTTGTAGCCCTGGGGTTCTTTTATCTATTTAGAAGTATTGTAACCTTCATGGCAATTCAATTTTCAAGTTAATGAAATTTTTGGAGACTTTACTCCTTTATTTCTGGTGGATTTCAGCTCTCCTTGTGAATTTAAGGGTTACTATCTTGAGACAAACGTGTTTGGTTTCTTGTGGCTTTCCAACTAACGGCAGCAAAGTCTCCTATGTTATCTCTCAGATCAGAATGCATCCTACGCCTACTAAATTTCTAGACCTCGATCGATGCAGTGCAACATTCAACCTGAGAAAAGATGGCGCAGGGAGTGTCTAGTGTTGTGCGTGGGGCTACTTGTCTCATCTCTGTGTGTAGATTAATCACAATTCACAAAGATGGATAGAATTATCATTTTGAAAATGGAATAAACTGTGTCGACCAAAATGAAAAATATCAAATTTAATTAAATCAAATAAAAACAACCTGAAATCTTTAAAGATCAAGTGTAATTTTATCCCTTTTTCTTTTCCTTCTAGTCGGAGTTCGCACCACTGGAGAAAAATCATGACTCCACCACTTCTTGCATTTAATATATATAATTGCCAGCAAATGTCGTTCTAGTCAAAGTTCTTTTTTTTTTTTTTTGGATGAAAGCATGGCTTAGTACTTAGAATATTAGATAATAATGAAGAGAATTTAAAAGTTTTATTAATCATGCTGCAAATTGAAGTAGTACACAATCCAGCAAATCAAAACTAGAAACATAAACAGAAGACAATAAAAATTTCTATTAAAACATTTGCGCATCAATCAGGGGTGGAACATCAACTTCAACAGTTCCTTCTAACATCTGAACAACCTTCTTCATAGATGGACGTAGAGTTGGATTAGAACATGTGCACCATACTCCTACCAAAGCCATCCTCTCAAACCTCTTGTAATCACTCAAAAGTTCAGAATCATTAATCACAGTGGCTTCTAAGTTCGCAGCTCTGACACAGCTCAAAACCCAATCTGTTAGAATTGTGTACTCCACATCCATTGATTCATCAGCTGGATGTAATTCCATGTGCTTTCTACAATAGATAATCTCAAGCAACATGACCCCAAAGCTGTAAACATCCACCTTGGTAGTTACAGGTGCATTCTTGAGCCATTCTGGTGCGATATATCCCATTGTTCCTCTTACATTGGTGTTTGTTCGAGTTTGATCCTTCATCAGTAGCTTTGCTAGGCCAAAATCTGCTATCTTAGCAGTGAAATTTTTGTCAAGAAGAACATTCTGTGGCTTTATGTCGCAATGGATGATCTGGGTATCACACTCTTCATGCAAATATAACAAACCTCTTGCAATCCCTAGAGCAATTTCAGCTCTACTTTCCCAGCTGGGTCTTTTCCCTTCCCCAAACAAGAAGTTAGATAAAGTCCCATTCTTCATTAGCTCATAAACCAAAAGCCGGTGACTTTGCTCGTTACAATAACCTAACAAGCGCACAAGATTCCTGTGATGCGTCAAACCAATTACTTGTACTTCTGTCAAGAATTCCTTTTCACCTCTTTCAATCACTTTCTCCAACTTTTTAACAGCAACCTCAACCTCTTCATCTTCCAAGGTTAAAACCCCACTGTAAACAGTACCAAATGCTCCTTGGCCTAGCATATTCTTGAATCCATTTGTTGCTTCTCGCAAATCTTGGAATGAATATGCCTTCAAGTTTAGCTCCACTGGCTTTCTTTTAGGAAGGGGCTGAAGTTGAACACGCATATAACGCTGAGCCAAAGGGTGATGATAAATAGCAATGGCTGCAAATAGAACTGCAAATATTGAACATGACAGAAAGCTTGCTAGCAGAACAGCACTGGATGGGGACTCCTTTTTATCTTTGGGGCCCAAATCGTGATTCTTCATTGGAACTTTTATAAACACCACCATATTATTAGTGGCAGGGTTGCTTCTTCTACTATTCACCAAAGGCATTCTTTTCTTGTAACAAACATTATTACCGCTGTTAAAAACAGCAGCCACACAAAAACAATCATCCATCACTTCCTTCTTGCACTTATCCGCATCTGTTTGTTGAATTCTAGCCAAATCTGCAAAATCATGATTTGGGTTATCAGCATCATTGAGTGTTTGAATAGTGAAATTCAAAGCCGAAGAACTTGGTGCACAAAAATCCATCACTACATTTGGATAACACCCTTTGGAAGGAGTGTTTGGATCCAAAGGTGAATAACCAGGCAAGCACGTGCAATTGACTATTTTATCATCTGGTGTATTGCAAAAGCCAAATACCCCACAAATATTATCCACAGTGCAAGGCTTAATAATAGCCTCCCACACAACATTCCATTTGCTAGCTCCATTTCTTTTAAAAAAGGCTAACTGTTGGAAATTTCCTTTATCATTGATAGTTGCTTTGTGGTAGTAATCTTCAATAGGAGTTGGCACTGAGTTTGTCTGTGTCATATTGTATGCGTTTGAATTCTTTTCCAAGTAAATAGCATACATGAAAGCTGTGGTCTTGTTGAAAACTAGGCTCACATTGCCATTGCCAACAGTATTGCTGAACCAGTAAGCCGGACCACTAAAACGAAACGCAGATAACAGAATATTCCCATCAAGTTGCTGAATCTCCAACTGATATTGACCAGTGGAGTAGTCAACTGTGCCATTGGCATTGGAGTGCAGCTTCTGGCCCATCACCAAAGTTTGGCCTAATAAAATGGTGTCTGTTGGGAAATCAAAACTCTGCCAAACGATTCCAGAGGAAGAGTTTCGCAATACAAAATTGCCATCATCTTGCATTGAAGCTGATTTTGTAGACGTGTGATTGCATATGAAAAGTTGAGTCCCATTTGTGTGTGTGAGTACAAGTTGGCCATTGAGTAATAAGTCGATGGTTGATCCTTTACCAGCTGGATCGTCACGATTTGCTGACCAAACCAGAGTTTTCTCTAAGATTTTATCAAACCAGATACCAATAAGGTACTGGTTGGTGACAAGAGGGTAGAACCCAAAAGCAAAATCACCAAAGGGTGATTTCCATGAAGAATTGGATCCCGCAGTGATGCTAGAACCCAGTTTTGTTGTGCTGTTCTGTATCTGAGCGCTTGAGCAAAGTAAGGCGAGAATGAATGAAAATGACCAAAGCAGAATTCTAGTAACAGCCATTGGTACTAAACAAGAGAGATCATGAGAAAGAATGTGAAAAGTTGGAAACTAGTGAAAATGCAAAAATTATGTGCATCTATTCTATACATGTATACAAGGACAAAAAGTATTCTGGGACATGATTAAAAAACAGAAAAAGAATAGTATAAGATTAAAGGCTAGTATAGTAGTATGCACGACACTCAAATCGCTGTAGTATTTAAGCAACGTCAAAGACTTTTATCTTGCTTTATTTAGATTGCAGAATTGACCTGAGCAGCCACTGAGTTGGACCTTGGACTGGCATAAAGAATTGAAGATTTGACAGTTACAAGTAGATAAAAATATGGTGCAAAGTCAGATTTTTAATGCGCACTTATGACTTATTTTACTGAAAAAGACAACTCAACATTGACGCGTGAAGTGCATTGACCGCCCCATAAGAGTCATGAATCATCAATGGCTCCGTGAATAGTAGGCTTGATGATTCAAAAAGATCAATGCTTCTAGGAAATGCGGGACTAGTGCTGTGTGTTGAATACTAAGACGAAGACCTGGTAAACGGTTGTATAATGTGGGTGGCCACAGGTAATTAATGGATTGAGAATTTGAGGGAATGAGGGATTTGAACATTCAACGTCTCGTTGGAAACATAAGAAGATGCCTAGTTGACGTCTCTATTGGATTAGTTTAGTTATATATTCTCTAACCTTTCCCCATTTTTTTTTTTTTTTTTATGAACTGCATGGTAACATATGAAATTATGAATGAAGAACAAGTGAAAAGTAAACACAAAATGTAACCTATTCAAGACGCATGAACGTTATTAAGATGCTTGAAAATGCGTGAACATGTAAGAGAGTGCCAATTCACAATCTAGATGTGATTTCTACATGATGCATGAGATCATTTCACAAATAGTCCTAAAAAATCACATTCTCGCATGTTACATTTAAGGAAAATACATGAACCTAATTTTTATGACACAAGGTTGTCGTGAAAATATTGTGAAATTTTATGTGCTCATAGACATTCAAGCATTTTGGTCCACTTCGATTTAATTCCATCCAGGTCAGTCCATTCAGTCATTTTAATGGATTAATTGGTACTTTTTTAAAAACTATATGTAAAGGAAGGGTCTAAATATTTTCTTCTTTGACTTTTGATAGATTAAGATATTGAATTAATATGCAATTTTCCAATGTTCAATTTTAGATTTATGCAAAATAAAATTTGATTTTTTTTAGGTTATGTTATGCTTGATGGAGGGCCTAGGATGGCTTTGACCTCACAATATTGCTATAAATTTTCAAGTTAAATTTTATGTCCGAAATTGCTACATATTAATGAATTAAAAAAAAATACTCATGTGATTTTATATTGAAAAATCATTGATTTCTATATTTTCCATCATTAGAAATCATTCTGATTCTTTTTACCTGTTTATTTTCACGCTTTGTATGTAATTATAAATTGTTAAAATTGCAAATTAAATAATCCTTCATTTGTTTGAATACACCATATATTTCTGTAAATATTGGTGTACTTGCTTATTTTAGCAACAAATATTGAAAATGGTGCTAAGCAATGTAATATAATGTTTTTATTTCCAATAGATACAAACAAATAACAATTTCTTTTAATGTATAACATAGAATTGTTTAAAAAATTATGAAAATATATAATTTGTTCAGGTTGTGATGAATATCACCCAAAATCTCCTATGGTACTTCTTTTCAATTTACTGGTGAATATTTACAATAAAATTTACTAAATTTTTTTATTGGTTGATGCAATTACTAATTGGACAAAGTTTAGTTACAAAACAAGTTGTAGCATAGCCTTACTCAATAAAATAGACATTATTACATATTTTGAAAATCTAACCGTTTAATTACATGTTCTTTACACTCTTAATACATATGTCAAATTTTGTATTAATTGGATATTATTT
Organism: Castanopsis chinensis; assembly: GCA_032878915.1. NCBI lineage: Eukaryota > Viridiplantae > Streptophyta > Magnoliopsida > Fagales > Fagaceae > Castanopsis > Castanopsis chinensis. The sequence goes on along the minus strand of JAVQMG010000112.1, from coordinate 92,000 downwards.
ACTATATGATCTATAAGCTAATATTTTATGCATAATTTTAAATTACAAAAACTTGCAATTTAAACAATTTGTTGATGACATAGCTATTGATCTTTAATTTTCTAGAAATTTTGCAAACATGGAGGATATAAAAAGAAGATATAATCCAATGGTAGATTTGTCAAAATTCACTTCCAATAAATATATATTGAGTGAGGTTGCCGCTTAAAGTTACCACCAATTTTGTAGCTAAATTTTGTTCTTACTAATTATTACTAGCTCTCTTTTTTCGTCTCTAACTTTTAATCGCACCTTTTGCAAATTCAAGCATTTTGGAAGTGTTGGCGAAATATTTTTTTCATCTGAAAGTTGAGAAATTCACAAAATTATGTTGATAGAAACGTAATTGTAGGGGCACAAATCAGGCTGGTGCAAAGTCGGACTTTCAGACCAGGCCAATAGGCCTTAAACAACGAATTTATAGAGAGCGGGCTTCTAATCTAGGTTTTTGGACGATAGATAACACAAAAGTCAGGTTCAGTCACAGAACACATGCGTACATCCCCTAGATAGATGAAATATTGCTTCATATATTAATGCCGAGGACAATTTTTGATGTTTCCTTACAAGTTCTCTCTCTCCAGTCTCTCTGTGTCTCCCCCCCCCCCCTTCTGTTTCTTCTTTCTTCCCTCTTTATAGGCCTGCATCCCCTTTCCTTTCTTCCACGTGTAGTCTGGATCTTTCTTTTGGATACTTGTCCCATCATCTCTTCTTACTAAGGTCTCTGGCGATTAGAATAAGGTTGAATTCCAGTGTTCAGACGTCACTTCCTCATTAATGCGGCCAGAGAGGTAAGTATAATGCCTTCAATGCGGTGGTAGCAGCTTTTTCTTTGATATTTGTCCATCAACTCCCTTTATCCCTTATCCTAGTTCTCTCAGTTATTGCATACAAGGTCCTTAGTACGGGAGTCCTTGAATCACCAGATCATTAATACTGTCCTCGGTAGCATGCTGCCGAGGACAAGATCATCCTCGGACGTCATGTCTCGTGGTGTTCTGCTCATGCATGGCACCTTCCTTTATCACATGGCATCGTAGGCTGGAGTTATTATGTCCTCGGACTATTTCATGTTGTTGGGTTGGACTTTCCTCCTTACGGGAGCCTTTGCGCTGGCCCAATACGTGCTTTGGGCCCATGGGCACTACAGTAATTATTTAAAAAAAAAATTGTTATAGTACTAAAATTTAATATAGAAGACTATTGATAAAATTGAGTGGTTCTTTTTTAACCCATTTGATTTCAAAATATTGAATAAGTAGACAATAGATCAACTTTTTACATTTTATGATATGGTCTAATTTACTTATAAATAAAAATTTCGCATATTGCATTGGAGTCATGTACATAACATATATGTAAAAAAAAAAGAAAAGGAGCACCATAGGTAAAAACAATTTATAATAAAATTCAAACCCTTTGGTAATGCTTTTCATATTTATAATGAATTACACATAAAAAAAATATTTTATGTGTCCAAAGACTAATATTTATAATTTTTAAAATAAAACATTTCTGGTCCTATTTGGTCCACTTCAGTCTTTATTCAGCTCACCTTGGTCTATTTGGTCCACTTTGTTGTTATTCAGTCCACTTTGGTTATATTCAGTTCATTCTATCCACCTTGGTTCTATTCAGTCCATTTTTGTCAACTTCAGTCCTATTTGGCCCACATTGATTCTATTCGGTCTACTTTGGTCTTATTTAGTACACGTTTGACTAGTTTAGTCCATTCCAATCCTATTTGGCTCACATTGATCCTCTTTAGTTCTACTTGGTCTAGTTGGCCTTATTCCATCCACTTCATTCCATTCAATTCTATTTAGTCTACTTCGGTTTTATTTGGTCCATTTTTTCTACTTTTGTCTTATTCGGTCCTATTCACTATACTTTGGTCCTTTTCGGTCCTTTTTGGTCCTATTCTAACCATTTAGTCTTATACAGTCTACTTTGGTCTTATGTGGTTCTATTCAATCCACTTCGGTCCTATTCCATCCTATAAGGTGCACTTTGGCCTAATTCGGTCCTATTTGGTACACTCTAGTCCTATTCGGTCCATTTAATCCACTTCAGTCTTATTTAGTCCATTCTGTCCACTTTGACCTTATTCAGTCCTATTCAATCCAGTTTGTCCTATTACGTCCAATTTGGTTCTACTCAATCTACTTTAGTCTTCATCAGTTCACTTTAGTCCATTCTGTCTATTTAGTCTTATTTGATCCACTTTGTCTCATATGGTCTATTTTGGTCATTTTCAGTCCAATTCAGTGATTTGGTCTACCTCGGTCTATTTGATCCATTAGATACATTCGGTCCATTTTTGTGACCTTACATAACAGGAAAAGACAGTTTTTGTTGGGAGCACCTATTTTAAATCTAAATTTATTTATGAAAAAAAAAATATATTTCAAACTTATACTATCTAAAATCTTAATCATAGTATCTATTATTACTACGCTCTTATTAACCCACATTAACGTAATATTTTGGTTTCAATTTGGCTAAATTTAAGTGAAAATCTTTCTCAACATGAAGACTATAAATATACAAACGCAATCTTTGGGGCAGTTACTCATTTGTTTTAACATCAATATTTTTAAATGAATTGCATAAAATTAATTATACCTTCAAACAATATTAAATATATATATATATAATTTTTATTTAACTATCCAACACAACGCAAAGGATAGCCACTAGTTATATATAAAGCAAAAATACATTATCGCTATACTACAAATTTACACTCTGAAAGCCATTAATAATTACTCTGACGAGGGTAAGTCAATCTAAGTAATGAGAAATTAAATGTGAAGCTATTGGGTCCCTCTTCAATCAAGGTGGGTTTTCTCTTGTACCAATGGATGGAGTCATCCAAGTAACATAATAATTATGGATTCGGAAGTCGTCATTGGTCATGGCACCCATTCAGACTTTAATGGGTATATTATTTATAATTTTTTTTTTTAGATATCAGTCAATGTGTTAATTTGCTCCATGCTAATTACTTTTTATCATTAAAATACATATCAATTGGTTTTTGATATATGGTGAGTTTAAGACCTAGATTTTTTATTTGACTATAAAAAATTTTACAAATTGAAGTAATTAAAACTCATATATTTTATTTGGGTAAATTACAGTTAGCATCTCTGAGGTTTGGGATAAAGCCAAACAAGTCTAAGACATTTCAGAACTAACCGATTAGTACTCTGAACCATATGCTAAATATATCAATTTCATTTCTAAGAGCATATGGTTTAAGGATCAATTAGGTTATTTTTGAAATATTTTGAACCTACTTAGTATTAACTCAAACTTTAGGGGTACCAACTGTAATTTACCCATTTATTTTTATATTTTTGGTTGCCAATTTATGAGAAGATTATTTTTGTTTTTTCATTAAAATAAAAGAGTATATTTAAGAAGGACGTTATGATAACTGGATAAAATTTATTGTAAATTGTAAAAAATACTCCTAAAGTTTGGGGTTGTTTGGATTTTACACCTTAAAGTTTGAAATTTTGATTTTACACCTTAAAATTTTATTCTATTAGCAAAAACACACCTAGATTAATTTTTGGTGTTAAGTGACACTTCATTTCGTTGACATTTTTTTAGCCAAATCAGCCGTTAAACACAAAGAATAGCTATCATTTTGCACAAATTTCAAAATTATTACGATACCGTTTCGTAGCTATTCCCAAATTCAAAACCCCAGGAATCAGCTCAATACCAAATTGCAAAGCAAAGACCCATCGTGAACCCATCCCCTTAAAACCATCGGCTCAGCAATTGACTAACTGTTTGTTTTAGTTATTGTTAAAAGAGTTGAACTGTGTAGTAAACTACTTTTCGCCAAACTGTGCAATCTTCTCATGATGTAAAAAAGAGTTAGTGAAAAGGTTATTTTGTTTCCTGTACGTTTTTAGACCCCTTAAAACAACCAATTTAACCTAGTTATTTAGCCAAGTTATTAACTTAAGTAAATTATGCAAATCTAGGTTAACATAAAACAATCATGTCATGCAAATCAGCAGAAATATAAAAAACACAATGATATGATGACTCAGGAAAACCAAACTGGTAAAAAACCTGGAAAGGATTTAACCGAGCTATCATCAAGGTAAAACTGAATCCACTATGAAAGAATTGAAGTTTACACAATAGCGACTTAGATCACTAACATCCTATTGCTACCTCGAGTAGGAAACTTACTACCACGATCATGTGACAGCTCCGAGTTCACGGACTACTTCCTTCTTGGATTCCCAGCAAGCACAAACACTCCTACTTATATATCGTTAAGCTCTTAATGCAGCAACTAAATGATTATCAAGTTCTTAACATAATCTCGATCCTTGATAACTCTAAGTTTGTGTGAAGGAAAACACCTCTAGATCTCACAAAAAATTTACACACACAGCATTAACAACCACACCAAAAAACGTGGCTAGCGTTTTCCCTTTTATACTTAGGGCAAAACATAAAACCCTACACGTAAAAAGGGCTTGGGCTGAGTTGGAAAATTCTGCAGAAAAACAATATGCACGACTTTCGATCGACCTAATCTAATTCTTGATCGATCGAGCCAGGCAGAATTGCATAATATATTCTGCAGCAACTCGATTCCAACTTTACGTAAAAGACACATACTTTGAGCCGTCTAAACAAGGCTAAACCGTTTTGATCATGGTTTGCCAATATTACAAATTAGTATTCTAATACATTTAAACCTAAAGGCCTTAGAACCTAACATTTCCCAATTTCTTGTGATGATCCCATTATGTTTGACGAAGCATTGAGAGAATTTCATTGTGTTTCAGTCAGCATTTGAAGTCTACTTTTCTTACATCTATATATGCTATCTCTTGTATAGAGAGAACCACTTGTTGCACGACTTCTCAACTTCCAAGATAGGGGTTGAATGCTCTAGAGTAGATTTGGTATGAAATTGCTAGTGGTTTTATGAGATCTGCCATCAGGATATGGGGTTCATGGGTTAGGATTTGGGAATAGGTTCAATTTGGGTGAAAGGGTGTCGTGGGTTTTAATTTATGAGTTGTGTTTCCATTTGGGTGAAACGGTGTCTTAAAAATTCTGGAATTTGTGTTTTGATTTTTGGACAAACTAGCACGTACTGTTTGGAGATGCTAGCTATTCTTTATGTTTTAAGTGAAATAATAGTAGTTTAATGGTTGATTTAGCAAAAAACAAATACAAGTCAATAGGATGACATGTCTTAACATGCAAAACTAACCGAGGATATTTTTTTGTTAACAGAATCAAACTTCAGAATATAAAATAAAAAATTTCAAATTTTAGAGTATAAAATTCAAATAATCTCAAACTTTAGGGGCGTATTTCTTATATAATAATGAAAGAAATTACTTATTATATGTATTAGAGACACAGTAGTAAATTCATACAAATTAACTTTTTCATTCACTCATTTTTCTTCTTAACCAAACAAAGTAAATTATATTTATTTTTCATTCTTCTACTTTTCCATCCTCTATACCAAACACGCATGATAGAAACTAAAATATTTTTCATTCTTCCTTTTCCTATTTCCTATCATTTTCCATCGGTGAGGCTTTTAGTCCTTAAATTAAATGCCCTATGTGGACATACCACGAGTGAGTAGCTGTCCACATCATTCAATTGAATACGTGGACACACCATTTGCAAGCTATGTCATTGGCTCCTTCTCTTATTCATCTAAGGTAGCAAGTTACAACTACACATTTTCGTAATTAAAGTTCATAGGCTTCTCAATTGTACATATATAACCGATTAATTCTTAGGGTGAAATACAGTTAACATCTTTGAGGTTTAGGCTAATGCCAATAAGGTCCAAAACTAATCAACTTGGTCCTTAGACCCAATTAGAACCTAAACTATTGCTCATTATTCTGCTATATCTCACAATGATTATGGATAGAGTTGGCCAGTTTTAAAAGTTTTGGACTTGACTGGCATTAGCCCAAGCCTCAAAAGTGTTAACAATATACACTAATTTTTATTAGTATTAGATTTTGTCTCATAACAGTTGCGCCTCTAGAAATTTTTATTTAAAATGGTCATTAAGAAACTTAAATCATAAAAAATCTAATAAAAATATAACTTGAATATATTGACATCACCACAAAAAAAATACATGAAGATTTACAATTTCTTTTTACTAACAAATTGAAAAGGCAAAAATGAACTTATGAGAGATAAAATGGGAATTAAGAATGTTGACAAGGACAGAACTAGGATTCGTATTTAGGGAGGGAGGGGGGGGGGGAGCATATTATAAGTTCATTAAATTTCATAACGTCCATTAACATCTTAATCCCATATTTGTGGACAAAATATATGATCATGTTGCAATGAACTACTTGTTTCATCAATAAAGATTCTTCAAAATGTTGTTTGAAAATTTTCAGAAAATAGGATATTAGTAATGACTTCTGACAAGGATGACGAAGGCGTTCAATAGAGATGACCTCAACAATACAGAAGGGAACATCCTCAGACAAGCTAAACAAATACCCACATCACTGACGAATGCAACCAGGCCATTCAATGCGGTCCGCTATACCCAGAGCGGTTACAGAACCAGCTGTATGAACCGTTGAAGCACATTGAAGCCACATTACAAAGCATAAGACGTTACCAAGAAGGATATTAAGGCCACCATAACTGCCCCAACGGCTAGAAGCTGCAAAAACATATATAAGACCCTCACAATATCAACACAAGCTAGAAAAATACTCAGGTTTTTTCACTATTATTCTACGATTCTGTTTTAACTTACAAAAGGTTCCCTTGTACTGACTTTGTCATCGGAGACTCTGTGGCAAGCACCACATCGGTGACCATCCTCGAGAGTGCATTCACACGGACTGGGAATCGGTTCCATCTACCCAATCTGACTGACGAACTCACGCTTCATCAACCTCTAATTTATTTTTATTTTCTTTCAAAAAATCAAACATTGTAGTTGATTTTTCCTTTATCTACAAATCATATAAAAACTCATATAAATTATAACAATATATATATATATATATATATTGGATGAGTACACCTTTTATCGTTAGTTACTTCTTTTGAACCAAAAGTTAATACATTTATACTCCATCTAGAACTATAGCAGACATGTGCCACACAACACAAATATTTTATTATATATTTTTCCATGAAAACGATAGCCGTAAGTTCACACATTATTGCACTATCAATTTCTAGCATTTATTAGATAAAAATTGGTAGAGGATCTGCCTCACAAGCTCACACAACACATCTTAGAAAGAGAGAGGAATGAGGAGAGATTTCAGAGAAGAGAGAGATTAGAGAAGGAAACCTGATCTGCTATATTGCCTTAGGGGTATTCTTTTTTATCTAGATTTGTGATTTGTTTGATTGGTTATTTTTGTTTGTTTGAAGTTATTTTCGGGACAATTGGGCAAAAGGGTAGGTCAAATATTTTTCCTATTTGGGTTTCATGGGTCAAGTTGTAAAGGAAAGGGGAGCCAAGTATATAAATTTTGAGAACATATTTTAAAATTTTTGTTTATATGCATACAAAAGTCAAATTTTTAAAAAAGTTGGGAGGGGGGGGGGGGGAGGAGGGGGGACATGGCCCCCTCAGTCCAAACATCATTTTGTTTTGGAATATTAAGAGAGAGAGAGAGAGAGGGCAATGAATGATACCTACTGCAACTACAAAGCCAAGGAAAGCAAATCTACTGATGCCACTGAGGAGAATTCACGATCAAAATATCTCTTGTGGTACCTTTTTCTAGGGGGAAAAATTGAAATTAAGCATTTTTTCTATCTAATGGATTGAATGAGTTAAGAATCTGAATGATTAAGGGTTTTTTTTTTTTTTTTAAATGAGCTTTTTGTAGAATATTTTGTTCATTTGTTGTTATTTGGCTTAATATTTTTGTTGTTTGGGCTATATTTGTTATTATTTGGGCTAAATTTTTGTAATAGGGCATAACAAATTGTCACAATATTTTTCATGACAAATGAGGTGTTAGTCCCTTATAAGCTAAATAAAATATTAGACTAAACTCAACATAATTAAATACAAGGATGTTGTAAAATTATTGTGATATTTTGTTGTAGCTATAGAATTTCTATAATTTTTATTGTTATTATTTGTGCTTTCATTTTTTTTTTTTTTTTTTTTGGTTTATAGCGTTAATGATTAAGTTTGGAGTCCAAGATAATTTTTGTTAAATCAAAATTTCTAAGGTTTTCAAGCCAGAGAGTTCAATATTTTGTTTGAGATAAGGAGAGAATAGAGAGAATCAAGAAAACAAAGAGACCCTAAAAGATGAGAGATAACCAAAGAAATTAAAGATTTAAAGAAAAAAGATTATTCAATTAGAACGGAGTGTAAAATGGATAGGAGTTTAGCTTATTTCTAGTATTTTTTTAACTAGACGTATCCTTTTATTGTAAATATGCAATGATAAGGGCTAGCGAGTTTTAATCTCTATATTTTATTTAATTAGTGGATAATGTGACAGTTTTTCATTAAAATAAAATAAAATTTTGATTAAAAAAGTACTAAAAATAAATCAAACTCATAATTTAATGTATTATGTAAATAAAATAAAATAGATTTTATGTTAAAATATCCAAACAAATTTAGACAAATGATGTGAATGCATTTTGCATTCTTCTCGTATTCCCACATATCCATGTTGTAAGGCTTTCTACTGACTGATGTCACCTGGATGACATCACCTTTATGAATGTTGTCTTTTCATTTAGACATTCAACAACCACTACAAAAACTGTTTCTGTTGTTGGAACTTGGGTCCTTTTCCCATTCGTACGACGTTGCATTGAAACCAACGGCCAACTACACATTTTCACAATTAACTTCGTCAGCCGCCCAACTGCACAAATGAATGAGGAAGAGAGAGAGAGAGAGAGAGCGAGGAGTAGAACAGACTAGAGTAGTGTGAATTCGATGGTTCTGCTGTTGGATCTTGGATCCTTGTCCCATTCGTATGACGTTGCATTGAAACCTACGGCCAACTACACCTTTGTACAATTAACATCTTTGGATGTTGCAAAAAAATCTTGCAAAATGTTTCAGTGATCAGTGTCAATTACCCATGTTTTGGATAAATTACAAATTTTCATTTTAAACTATACTCAATTTTACACTTAGCCTCGTGAATTATAAAAATGTACCTCTTAAATTATTAAAATGCACAATTAGTTCTCAAAGTTTAACTTCACTCCAGTGTCTTTTACCTTCTGTTTTATGCTATGCTTGGAAATTTAGAGAAAGAGGAAAGTAGTAGGGAGAAGAATAGAGGAGAATAATTATCTTTTATATTTTTTAGAATTTTTAAAATTAAGTAAGGAAGAGGAGAATAATTAGTCTTCGCATAGTTTGTAATTTTGTTAATATGATAATGGTAAATTTAATAATTCATTTAGTCAAGTATTTCTATACTCTACTCTTCCTCTAAATCTCTCCAATTTAGGAAAACTAAAAATGAGAGGTTAGAAGTAATTAAAACCCCTCTAAATTTCTCCCCTTCTTCCCTTAAAAAACATCAAAATAAGGTAATTTAATTTACTTTCCCTCTCTCTATTTTACTCTCCTCTACTCCCCCTCCATTCAAACAAGCTATTAGTGTTAAATATGAAAGAATTAAGTATTGAAGACCAATTTTCCTCTTTCTTTAGTGTTCCAAAGTTTTTGAATTAGAGTATTGATAGTGCATTTTGATAGTTCAAAGAGTAAGGTGTGAAAAAGTATAATTTTCTACTCTTGTTTATTTTTTTATTTTTTTACACATGTCCTTAGATCCTTTTTGTTAATATCTAGGAAATAATTTAGGGTTAGTAAACTTCCTTAGACCCTTTTTGTTAAATGTATATGTAGGAATAATTCTCTTCAGTTTCAGTTAGTTGAACTGGTAGTCTTTGATGGTTGAATCCCCACCAAGAGATATGGTCAGTACAAAATTTGGAATCAAATGACATTTCTATTTTTGATAACTGGATATAACCCTTTGTAAGGATATTTATTTCTAGAGTTTGAAAATTGTTCATTCCTGATTACTCCATTTCAGTATAAAAAAAGGGGGTGGGGGGAGGAGAGGGGTTTATATAATCTCAAGTAAAACTATTATTTCACAATGTAAGCGCAAATTCATAATTTCGATATTTGATTTCCAAATTATTCATTAAAAAAATTTAGAAGTTAACTATCAAAACGACACGTGCTTATTATCGGATCATTACATTAAAATTTATAGCTAAATCAATATTTTGATAGTTAATAAGTTATTATTATTATATAGCTACACTTTTTGAATTTATATTTTCAAAAGTTTTTTTAAAATTTTTTTTGGATGTGATATTGATATTTTCAAAAGTTAAATTATGGTTTCTTTCAAAAATTAAGTTGATCTAAATAGTAAAAAAAAAAAAAAAAAATTGTGATTGGCAATATTGATGTGGCAAATGGTAATAAGGAATATTAACTACCTCAATATTAATTTTAACCTCTAGGTATAATTTTTAGGACAAATAAAGGGAATTGTTAATATTTTCATAATATAGATATAATAGTAAATACATAAAAGCTATTGAATCGATATGACACACACACAAAAAAGTAAAGAAATAATAATAATAATAATAATAATAATAATAATAATAATAATAATAATAATAATAATAATAATAATAATAATTGTAAGGACACAAATCAAACTGGACCAAAGTCGGACTTTCAGACCAGGCCAATGAGCCCTAAACAATGAATTTATAGAGAGCGGGCTTCTAATCTAGGTTTTTGGACGGTAGATAACACAAAAGTTAGGTTAAATCACAGAACATATGCGTACTTCTCATACATGGATGAAATATTGTTTCATATATTAATGCCGAGGACAATTTTTTGGTGTTTCCTTACAAGTTCTCTCTGTCGTGTCTCCTCTCTATTTTCTTCTTTCGCCTTTTATAGGCCTGCACCCTTTTCTCCTCCCTTCCACGTGTAGTCCAGAGGCTCCCTTTTAAATACTTGTCCCATCACTCCTTCTTACCAAAGTTTTTGGCGGTAAGTGCTAGGTTGAACTCCAGTGCTCAGGTGTCACTTCCTTATTAATGCGGCCAGAGAGGTAGGTATGGTGCCTTCAATGCGGTGGTAGCAGCTTTTTCCTTGATATTTGTTTGCTACTTCTCTTTAGCCCTTATTCTCGTTCCCTCAGTCGCTGCATCCAAGATCCTCAGTACGGACGCCCTTGAACCACCAGATTATCAATATTGTCCTCGGCAGCAAGCCGCCAAGGATAAGGTCATCCTCGGACGTCATGTTCCCTGGTGCTATGTTCATGCATGGCACCTTTCTTTGTCACGTGGCTTCGTAGACTGGACTTATTATGTCCTCGGACTATTTTGTGATGCCGGGTTGGACTTTCCTCCTTGTGAGAGCCTTTGAGCCGGCCCAGTACGTATCTTGGGCCCATTGGCACTACAATAATAATAATAATAATAATAATAATAATAATAATAATAATAATAATAATAATAATAATAATAATAATAATAAAAATAAATTAGCTTTTATAAGATTTCATTTTACCAATTTAACTTACTTATAATTAAAAAAAATTGATAATAAATATTTTTTCCTTTATATAATAATGAATGAAATTACTCTTTATATGTATTAAGAAAATAATAGTAAATTTATATAAAATATATTTTTTCATTTTCTTAACCAAACAAAGAAAATTATAATTATTTTTTATCCTTACACTTTTCCATCATTTTTACCAATACATATGATAAAAACTTAAATATTTTACATCCTCCACTCTCATTTTCCATAAGAGAGGCTTTAGACTTTGTCTATGTGGACACCATTAATTTGCAAGTTGTGCCCCTGGCTAATTTCTTATTTGTACGGTTTTGCGTTGAAACCAACTACACATTTTTGTAATTAAGTTTATCAACTTCTCAGTTTATTTATGTTTATCTTCGTCTTAATAAAAGTTACAATTTTCTAATAATTTTTTTTAAAAAAATAAAATAAAAACTCAATTCCTGCAAAATTGTTGTATGTTATCTTGATCATTCCTCATGCATTTACGGTGCAATATATGTAGCTGTCCAAAGGCTCCTACTGTAAATTAAATAAATGGCCAAATCAGGATGTTTTGACCTTGTACCATCTATCTATATATATCTATCTATTCAAAGTAACGCTAAATGATTTGTAATTTGATCATGAATCTGCAAATTTTATGGCCGAAAGTAAATTTGAACTTCTAAAACTCCATCTACTTAGGTTCCTTCACCATTTTTATGTTGTTTTCGTTAGTTCTCATAATGGTAAGTTTTTACTATTCACATGTTCTTACCAAGGAAGTCAGTACCGTACCGGAGGCTGTACCGGTTTGGCTAATGGTACGATATATTTCGGGTACCGGTCAATATCAGTGTCCCGTTTCGGGTTTACCGTTTTTAAAAAAAAATATATATTATTTGTATATATTTTAAAAATAAATAAATAAATATTATTTGCATATTTATAACTTTAATTATTTGGTAAAAGTTAATTTGTTAAGCAATTAAACTTGTTAAGTTTATTATTAAAAAAATTGAACAGAGATAAAAGTATAAGACCAAAACAAGATAATAAAAAAGTAGGGGGTAGTAGGTGAGAAATGAGATATTATGTGAGAGGGGTTTGGTAGAAAAAGATTAAGGAATGTTTGAGAGAGTAGTTTGAATTATGTTGTTTGGGTGTTTTTGATATACATATAAATAAAAAAATGTGTAAAAATATATGTAATGTTGTTTAAAATTGGTAAAAATTTGTTAAAGCTAAGGTGCCAAATAGGCCTAAGTAATTAAAAAAATTAAAATGATGGTTGATAAAACCAAACACATGCCATTTCCCAAAAAAAAAAAAAAAAAACCTGATGCCTCTCAGCCTCTTGCCAGTTGCCTCCCACCTTCATTAAATTCTTTTTCTTTTTCTTTTTTTCTGATTCACATCACTGATCACACGCCTCTAGGACCTACAAGTACAAACCTACACTACATGTCTTTACAATTTCCAATAAACCCTCATCTTCACACGTTTAAACTTATCACCTCACCATCCAACGCTTCTTTCTTTTCCAAAACTCTTTCACCTCCATTACAGCTCTCTCTTCTACCTTTTCAGCCGAAAAAAAAAAGATCACAGCTTGCTGGATATTTACAGCTTGCTCTCTCTTCTAACTCTCATCTATCTTTCATCTTAGACTCTCTCTTTCTATTAAAGCTTTAGACCTTCAGTCCCTTCTCAAGAAGTCAAAGCTTGCTGGGTATTTACAATTACTGGTGCCGCCGCTCTCCGCCAAATGGCATGAGTTCATCGTTAGTTTAAAGCGAGTTAGAAATGAAGGGAGGCAGAAAGTATGACTGACGTGAGGGAAGGGAAAGAAGCATTTTGTGTGTAATTTTGTACCAGTCCGGTATCCATTAACCGGTCGGAATACGGTATATATCGCGGTATGGCCGAAATAGCTCCGGTACGTCCGGTATTTAAACCGGTACGAAATCTTAGAGTTTTTGTACCGGCGAAGGTTCCGGCACGGTAAATACCGGCCGTACCGGCTGGTACGGTACGAGATTGTCTTCCCTGGTCCTTACTCCTTAGACCCTTTTTGTTAATATCTTGAAAATAATTTATCGTAGTTAAAAACATTTGGAATCAAATAGTTATTCTATTTTTGACAAGTAGTTGCAATCCACATTATTAGAGTCAAATGTTGTACGTGTTAGCAAATCTGAGTCAAAACGCATATTTAATAACCAAATAAGGGGAAGGATATCCCTCCTCCCTTACCCTAAAATTTTTAGGACATCTAAACAAGAGAAAGGGATAATTAATACTTCCCTCTTCTATCCTCTCATTCCGCACCATAGGTGTGTTTGGGAAGCGCGTTTTGTGCTTTCCACGTTTACGTCTGGCTGATTCTTTTTTTTTTTTTTAAATCCAGCCCCTCTTGCACTGTTCATGGGACATAAACAGTGCAATCAGGCATATGCATAGTACTTTCAAGCATGAACAGTAATTTTTTATTATTATTATTTTTTGTTTTTAGTTTTCAGTTTTCAGCAAAATAAGCGGTATCTAAATGCACACTATTTCCTCTTTTTCCTCTCCCTCCAAACTTTCACACACAATGTTAGTCTATAAATACCGCCTTCTACTACTCACTTCTCGTCAACTCAAAAACTCTTCAATTTCAATCAAGCATTCTCCTCCTCTTCAATCTTTCATTTCATAACTCTCAAATTCTAAAGTCATCATGGGTGATTTCACTTATGAGAATAACCTCGTCCCTAAATTTCCATCTCAGGTCATTAGGAATGCTGAAATCATTGAAGGAAATAGAGGCCCTGGAACCATCAAGGAGACCATCATTGTCGAAGGTAATTAGGTTCATTTCTGATCTGCAACATATGATTTGTTTACAAGTTTAAAAATTACTAAATCTATTACTAATTTACTATGATCTTCCACTCTTAAAATAGTAATTGTACCCCCAAGGTATTTAAAAGTAAAGCAGTTTTAATTTATTTTGGGCTATCATAGTATCATATGTAATGTACATATTAAATAGAAGAGGTAACATTTTTTTTTCCTATATTTTTCAGGCATCGGCCCAATGAACCATACAAAGCAGATTTATGATGATGGGGTTGAACAGGAAAACTACGAATGCAATTACAGCGTTGTTGGGGGTGATCCTAACAACGACACAGTTAGGAATGTCTCGTATAATTCCAAAATAGTGACAACCCCTGATGGAGGATACAGCAGTAGCACCTCCAGCTACAGCAGTAGCATCTCCAGCTACAGCAGTCACTCAACCTCGACGGGCAAACATCAAGTCAGTGCCAAAAGCACAGAAGGCTTCAAGGCTTTTAAGAACCACCCTCATCCTCATGCCTACAACTAATCCCTTACTAGCTCAAGTCAGTGCCAAAAGCACTGAAAAAGTTGTGTGTTTCATTCTGTTTTATGTATTCCCCTACTGCCTTGGGTTTGCTAATAAATGAGCTAGCGGTTCTGATCCCCAGCTTTCTCAGTTTGTTGTGTATAACCAATGTTCTGCGCAATGCGTGATGCATTCTAGAATATTTTATAAGAAATTATCTTATAGACGTTTTATAATATTTATTATGTGTTATTATAGTTAGAAATTTATCTTTAATTATATTTGATGTCATTATTATTTTTTTTAAGAAAGTTTCAATCTATAACGTCCGCTCATGATGGTAGCTCTTTAGTATCAGATCAAGACACCAATCAATTTTAGTGTAAGCGGAGATTGAACCTCAAATTTCTTATACAACCATTAGAGACTTTACCAATTAAGCTAACTAGAATCCACTTCATGTCATTAGAAAAAGAAAAATTGAAAAAAAAAAAAAACAAGGAAGAAATGACAATTATTAAAATTAAGAATATGAAATAGATAGAAGTAGTACACAAAACAATTAACAGCCAGCAACACAACGTTCATAGAGATCTTTATGAAACTTTTAAAGATAAAGTTTGATTACAAAATTAGTTGTAACCTAAGGCTACAACTTTACTCAATAAAATAAATATTACTACGTATTTTGAAATTTTAACTGATGAATTATCTTATAGACGTTTTATAATATTTATTATGTGTTATTATAGTTAGAAATTCATCTTTAATTATATTTCATGCCATTAGAAAAAGAAGAAATGAAAAAAATGAGGAAGAAATGAAAATTATTAAAATTAAGAATATGAAATAGATAAAAGTACTACACAAAACAATTTACAGCCAGCAGCACAACGTTCGTAGAGATCTCTATGAAACTTTTAACGATAAAGTTTAGCTACAAATTTAAAATTGGTTGTAACTTAAGACTACAACTTTACTCAATAAAATAACTAATACTACGTATTTTAAAAATCTAACCGGTGAATTGCATGTTCTTTATACTCTCAATACACATGTCAAATTTTGTGTCAATTGAATATTATATACTATATAATCTATAAGCTTATATTTTATGCATATTTTTAAACTATAAAAACTAGTAATTTAAACAATTTATTGATGGCATAACTATTAATCTTTAATTTTCTAGAAATTTTGCAAGCATGAAGAATTTAAGAAGAAAATATAATCCAATAGTAGAATTCTCAAAATTCATCTCCAATAAGAAGATATTAAGTACGGTTGTAGTTTTAGGTTACAACTAAATCTGAAATGTTATGTAAAGCGTAACAGTAGAATCCATGTCCAATTTACAAATTTTCTTTTTACTTGTAAACATAACACAAAATATCCACGCTCCAATAGATGTTATCAATTGAGTGAATAGGCCATTCAGAAAAATAAAAAATAAATAAATAAATAAGAGAATAGGGATGACTTTAGGTGAGTGGCTCTGTCAAAGATTGGTGTTTTGGATGATGAAGTCAGTGTGTTTCTGGCTCTCAGTTTTGTGGGTTTGGTGAAGGTTTATGAGTAAGTTCTTTGTCATAGTTTGCTACGGAGTGGAGCTAAGTGACCATTCTTTGAATAGTGAAAATTGTTCCTTTATACATCTCGATCTAAACCTTGATTTTAACTAAATAAAAAGAACATTAAGCTCTCAAGTTCAAGATGGGCTAATGTGATGTGGATTTTAATCTCGAAATCATTGACGGAATTTCCAAAACATGTAAACTGATCATTTTGCTCTCGGACATGAATTTGCTAAAATTGGGAGAAGTAGAGTGTTCTCCCTCATTGGTGGAACTTATAAAAGAAAGTGAACAGTAATGGTGGAAAAAGAAAAGAAAAAGACAACTTATTTCGTGAAGAGAGTCTAAATAATCACTCAAAATAGGTCATAGGATGGAAAGGAATTTAGAATCCACTTCATTGGCTAAATGAGAAGTTTTAATTAATATATATCTATATATATATATATATTAAGATGGTTTTTTTTTTTTTTTTTTTTTTTTTTTTTTTTTGAGAAACACACACATATATATATAGAGGAATGAGGATGAGATAAGTAAATACACTCACACTTCAATACCAAAACTGTATGCGGCAGTTAGAAAGCTAATTTTCATTATCTAAATTATCAAAAATACCTCTAATCTAATGAGATAATCTTTATTTCTAAAAAATAAGGTTAAAATCGTAATTAAATAAAAAATTTTAAAAAACTATCAGATAAATTCCCTAGAACTTCCCACTAGAGTTTTTTTTTTTTTTTGGTAGAGTTTGTAGTGTGCCTTTGTGTTATAACATTTTCTTTCTCCCTTGTATGTGTGTTTGTTTCTCAAAAACTCCCACTAGAATCTTAGACAAATACAAATTCCTCACCTATTTCCAAAAGACAAACAAACCCCCAATCCCGCATATTGCACTAGAGTCATGTACGTAACATATATGTAAAAAAAAATAATAATAATAAAAAATTGCAAATTACATCCCAAATTAGGGGGTGTTTGGATTTTACATCTTAAAATTTCAAAATTTGGATTTTACCTCCTGAAGTTTGGGAATATTTAGATTTTATACTCTAACGTTTACATCCTAAAGTTTCAGAATTTTGGGATATGAAATCCAAACACTTTCAAACTTCAAGAGGTAAAATCCAAATTTTGAAACGTCAAAGTATAGAATCCAAACACCCCAAACTTCAGGGGGTAAAATTCAAATTCTGAAACTTCAGGATGTAAAATTAACCACCCCAAACTTTAAAGGTGTAATTTACAATTTACTAAAAAAAAAAAAAGTACCATAGGTTAAAAAAATTGCAATAAAATTCAAACCCTTTGATAATGCTTTTTATAATTCTAAGGAAATACACATAAAAAAAACCATTTTATGTGTCTAAAGACTAATATTTATAAAGTTTAAAATAAAAAATTGCTGGTCCTATTTGGTCTACTTCAGTCTTATTCGGTTCACCTTAGTCCATTCGGGCACTTTGGTTCTATTCAGACCATTTTGGTCCCCATTAATCATATTTAGTCATATTTTGCCCACATTGATTATATTTAGTCCTACTTCGTCTACTTTGGTCTTTTTCAGTCCATTTTGGTTATATTCGACAACATTGACCCTTTTTAGTCCTACTCGCTTTAATTTGGTCTTATTCGGTCCACTTCAGTACATTTAGTCCTATTTAGTCTATTCAGTCTGCTTCGTTTCACTTTGGTGTCACTTGGTCCTATTCAGTCTATTTGGTTCTTAGTTGACTACTTTGGTCCTATTCAGTCCTATTCAGTCCACTTCGGTTCATTCTGTTCACTTGGTCTTATTCGGTCCATTCAGAACTATAAGGTCAAGTTCAGTCCTATCCAGTCAATGTTAATTCAATTGGTTCATTTTGGTCTATTCAGTATATTTTAAGTTTTTTCTATTAAACGGCGTCGTTCAGAATCTTGTAAATTGATTTGGTTTTTTGTTTTGGTTTTGAAGAAAATTCTAATCGATTAATCGGTTATAAAACCCGCTAATTGGAATGGATGCGCAAGCGAGTAAAAAGGCAGTGTTTCGGGCGAAATTGAACGCTAAGAAGAAAGAGAAGCGCACAGATTCTCCTCTCGTAAGGTTTAGCATCAATCAGATTTTGAGTATTCGAATAATTTTATATTACTCATCTTTTTTCTGAATCCAACATTGGAATTCTCGTTATGAATAAGCCTGGAATTCGGGCCATTCTCTCAAATTGGAGCCAACATTGTTGTTGTTGTTGTTGTTGTTTTATTATTTATTTATTTATTAATTTGAAATTTTGATGCTCAGACTATGCATTTGATATTAGATTTTGAATGGCGCGTTTGTGTATTCTTGTTTAAGTACATTATTCTGTTCATGATGAAGTTTGTCTTTTCTTGTAATTTATGCAGGAGGGTTTGTGACGTCGTTTTGAAATCCGAATCCCATTGGGATGCTCACCAAGTTTCTCGTAAACACCATGAGGTGATATTTTACTATCGACATGTAAATGTATGACAGGCAATTGTTTATATGATCACTCATAAAAACATTAGATTACGAACAAATCACATGTATGTACACAGGCTGATATGCTTAGATGTAGCTTCATTACGAATTATGATCTTACATAATTGCGGAGTGTTCGGCTCTAAGGTTTTTTTTCACCGTTTTGGTGTGGAAAGTGCTATGATGATGTTTGTGAGAGTTACTCTATGCTTATTTATTTGGTCTGTATTCAGAAATTTCCATGAAAGAGAGGTACTGTCTGATGTTGGTTTCCTATTCTTCCCTAGTCGAAGTGAATAAGAGGAAACCATATAACACTGTCTTTACGAATGGTAGAGCGTGCAATGCTTTATGATGTACTTGTAAAGATATTCGAAAATGGTTAAGGTCTCCCTTATGGTTAATGTATGTTTTTCAGTAAGGATTTTTAATTTTTTATAATTAATTTAGATTTTTACCAAACGACTCGATCCAACGCTGACAAGCCCCTACTGAGCCACTCTCTATCACTCTCTTATGAAATTTCCTGAGAGCATATCACCTACTGCAATTAATTGTATCCAAGTCTCTTCTATGAACATTGGGGGAAATTTGGGCATTTTGATAAAAAATTAGAAGACACAAAGAATTCTAGGATTTCAGTTTTGTAATTGACGTGAGCCTTTGAAATTTTTTTTTTTTTTTTGGGTCTATCTTCCTAATTTTTCTGTTTTATTTGCTGGTTTCTATTATCATGTTTTTATTGATTTAGTGGCAAATGCTCAAAAACTAAAAGGGTATTTTGGAATTTTGTAGTAAGCTTGAGTTGCATATTTTTCCTCTGTTTTGGTGGTGGTGGTTGATGTGAGTGTGAGATTTTTCTCCCGTATAGGATTGCATTGTTGGTGGATTGACTAAGGCTTTTGATTTTCTTTGTTTCCTTTTGGTTGATGAGAAAATGAAAGCAAAAACTAGAGAACCAACCGTACAAAACTGATTGAATTACAATTGGCTCAGTTTTGGTATTCCTACCCTACGGTTTGGTGCCAATGTCAAATATGGCAAAACTGACAGCCTCGGTTTGGTGTAAAAAATCTCAACACTGATTGCGCTGAACTGATATCACCCCTAGGATTTTCTTCTATGGAGAGAAAGAAAAGGGGGGTGGGGGTGGGGTTGGGAGTTTAGAAAAATTTCACATCAGTTATTGCTAAATATTCCTTGATTTGTGCCTTTCTGTTTTGGGATTTTTCATTTTGAGCCAAGTTTTCAATTGTTGTGTTGATTATATTTTATATGGCATATTATTGTGTACTTCCGGAGTACCATAAATGCGTACTTCCTCCTCTCACATGAATAGTGGATCCCACTAATTAAATTCATAGTGGGACTCACCATTCATATGAGAGTAGGGAGTACGCAATTATGGTACTCCAGTAGTACCTAATAATTTTCTTATCTTTCTGGTCCCCTCATATTTCTTTGGTTCTTAATGAGTATTTACTAATTGGATGCCTACGCTGGGACAGGCAATAAATACTATCAAGGCTATTGCAGCTGGCCTAACCCGGGTTAACAATGTGAAAGCTGAGCCCCATAAGGAGTTGATTAAACCTAAATCTGTACATTCTACAGAGTCACATAGCGTTAAAGCTGAACACTCAACAGAACTTCCCAAAAATCAGTCATCATCAATGCTCCCTCCAACAACGATGATACGAAAAAGCTAAAAACCGGTACGAGCTTGTATCTGATTTTTCTTTTAATCATAATAACCATCATTTGTCAGTATTGTTTTTATTTACTTCAATCAAGTCTTTAAGAAAGTCAAAAGGTTATAATCAAGTCCTTCTATTCAAATCTGTTTAAGAACCAGGACTTAAATCACACTGGGATATTTTTCACCGGTGTGTCATTTTTAATAGAAAGAAGGTATTTTTACTCTGTTGATTTGAATAGCCAAAAAAGTCAGTAATTTCTGTCATGGTTTCTAAACAGATGGGGATGGAAGGAGTTAATTGGAATTTTTTTTAGCTTGGGGAAATTACACTTTCCATTCATGGTTTGGATCAAGTTTGAGTAGTCAAGCTGTGGTTAAATATGCTCAACTCACTTGAGGTCTAATTGTATTTGCTTTTGTTTTGGAAGTTTAATGTATTCAGATTTTAATGAGTTTGCTATTGTATTTTCTGGTACTTCTTTTAAAGGCATTTGATTTTGCACATACAAATTTTAACAATTTGGGCCTGAAAAAACATTAGAGGATGTGATCTCAGGTGGGTAATGTGCAACTTTTTATACACTGGCTGGCAACTCAAATTTGACACAAACCATAGGTTGGTAAAGTGTAATTAACCCTTTTGAATATCATAGAGATGTTGTTGAAACTTTTTACTTTAGGGACCAAAATAGGCATTTATTTATTTATTCCCTTAGTTTAATTTGATTGTGAATTGTGATTATTTACTGATAGGAAGGGATTCTATTTACTTATTAATGTACTATTAGGAAAGGATTTGCTCAAGTCAGTGGAGACTAATTTATACAAAAAGACTGGGCTTTCTGCTCTACCAGAGGAGAGTTCAAACTTGGTGAGTGAAATAGATAGACTGCCTAATGGTAATTCTGGAAAGGCAATAAATATCCAGCCTGCTGGGGAGCGTACATCAGCATCAGAAGAGATTGCTGGTTCTAAAATCAATCAAGCAAAGGGAGCTGTACCTGAAGGCTTCTTTGATAACAAGGATGCTGACTTGCGTGCACGTGGCATAAAGCCTGTTAAGCCAGACATCAAGTAAGTTCCTACATTTTTGTTATCTCTGCATCTTCATGCTCTCTTCTATTCAAGACAAATGTTAATATAATTGTAATTTTTCCCCTTGTTTTATTTTATCTGCTTTGAATATTGGTTCTCTATCAAATTGCGACAGAGTTTACAGAGTAGTTTTAAGAAAAGTCCTGTAATGCAAAGAGGTCTTTTCAGTGGTTGCCTTTGATGTTATTTTGGGTAAATAATTACTTGGGGGCCATATGACTTCTTCATTTTTTTTGGCCCCTTTCCTTTTTTGACTTTTCTTGTCCTTTGACTAGTATGGCTGATAAATATCATCATTGTCTTGATGGGCTCTGCTGCTTGGATGACTTAAATTGGTGGCTAATATTGCAAGGTGTTTATCAAGGATTTTATGTAAATATTAGATCAAACATATTTTAGAACGTATGTAAATCATCATTTGAACATCCGTATAAAATTCCATAGTGAATTATAAATACATAGACTTGCTGGAGTACAAATCAGGGCAGTTCACCTCCTGTTTATGAGATCTTCTATGATTAAATCTTATCCAATGCTGCTGCGGACCACAAATAGAAGAATTGGACTTTCAGTTGTATGGTTCTCCAATATCTATAGTAGTATTGATATCGAAAATATTCTTAATTTGATATCAAACCTGGCTGCATTGATAACTCAGTTATCTAAGGTGCATATTGTGTTGCCTACCCATCTAGTAAATCACAAAATTAGACCCGATTCTTAAAGTTAATTTTTGCGATAGGCTTAACAAACGAGCTACCACAGGAAAGAAGACCCATTTGTTTGAGGTCTGACAATTGCAGTATTTGTAAGTTGGTGCTATATTATTTTAAACCTCATGGAGGTTTCTCCAATTCATCAACAAATTTAGTGCAGAATATGATGTGGTCTGTTTGTCTGTGGCAGAGTTTCAAATGCTACAATTTCTTTTCTATTACTTCATATTTTTTCTTTAATGACATGGAACACACCATAACATTGAAATTTTTTTTGGTGTTGTGGTTAGAGATGAGTGCAAGGAATTCGAAAAGTGCAAGGAATTTATCCACACTTGAAATTGTTTTCCTGTTGTTTCAATTGTAACTGCAAATTGATGCTGCTGAAACGGTAGAAGAGGCTGAATCTGTTGAGCAGAAGTAAGTTCAGCTGTGTGATTGTTGGTCAAATTTTCACATCCTGCGTCTCCAATCTTTTTTGCCAATATTCTTCATTCCATTTCCCTTTTTGCAGAACCTATTGGGAGAAAGTGGAAATGTTGAAGAAGAAGAAATTGGAACTGCAGGTTGCCAGGTCTGTCAAACGTAGAAAAGCATCTGAGGGTGTTGCCAAGGAGTCCAGGCGTGAAAAATCATCCAGTGATGACAACAGTGGTGGGAATTTTGCAGTTGATTGGAGAGCCCAACACTTGTGAACGTGCTTTGTAGATGTTTTGGTATCTATGAAGGTATGATCGTAAAATATAAACCAGAAAATGCGATGTCTCTGACCCAAACTGGAATCCACCATATCAATCTTTTCTTTTGATATAAGCTAAAAAAAAGGGAGTTGCTGATGCTTACTGCATCTAGAGAACGTTTTACCCATGTAACTAACATTCTTTGGTTTGCCAAAGGATAAAGCTATTAAAAAAAAAAAAAAAGAAGGTAAATTGCAGATTACATCCTTAAAGTTCGAAAGTGATTGAATTTTACACCCTAAAGTTTAGGAAATTGGATTTTACTCCCCGAAGTTTGAGGTGTTTTGATTTTACACCCTAATATTTCATAACTTGGATTTTACCCCTAAAGTTTAGGGGTGTTTGAATTTTACACTTCCAAATTCTGAAATTTTGGAGTGTAAAATCCAAGCACTCTAAAATTTTAGGGAGTAAAATCTAAACTATAGGGGATAAAATCTAAATTCTGAAACATCAAGGTGTAAAATTCAAACATTACCAAACTTTAGAGGTGTAATTTACAATTTACCCAAAAAAAAAAAATCTTTCCACCGTATTGGATAGCCTGGAGTACATGCATTTCAGAGAAGTGACTGTCCATGTTAGGGAACATAAGAAGCCTATATTTTGGCCTTACAGCTATGATTTTGTATAGATATTCTGAGGTTGAGGAGAGTCAAATTATCAATTATGAACATTGTAAATTTCACTTGAATTAGCGTGAATAAATTCTCTACAAAATTTAGCTGGCTAAGACTTTAGCATAGTGAAACAAATTTATTTTATTTTTATTTGGAAGAAATGAACTTGATTAATTGGTTTCTTTCTGCCTTAGCGATTCCAACACTTGAAGTTGTTCAGTAGCTTATTTAGAACTAATGGCCTGTTTGGGAGTTAAAAAAAGGAGGGGGAGTAGAGTAGAGGGAAGGAGAGTAGTTCAATTATCTTGTTTGGGAGTTTTTTAAGGGAGGAGGGAGAGGAGTTTGGAGGGGTTTCAACTCCCTCCAACCCCTCATTTTTAATTCCCCCAAATTGGAGAAATTTGGAGGGAGAGTAGAGAATAAAATGCTTGACCAAATGAATTACCAAATTTGCCCTTATTATATTAACAAAATTACAAATGAAAAGACTAATTACTCCCCTCCCCCTTACTTAATTTTAAAAACATCCAAACAAGGTGGAGGATAGCCATTCCCCTCTACTCTCCTTCCCACTACTCTTCTCCCCTCTACTCCCCTCTACTCTCCTCCCTCTCTAAACTTCCAAACATGCCATAAAATATTATACTTACTAAAAATGGACCCAAAGCCGAAGAGAAGATATTGATCTGGTAATGGATTTTTGGACCGACAAGAAAGAGTCAACCTTTACCCTATTGAAACGACAAGTTAGGTTGAGTTGTGGGTCACAAGGGTTGATATTTTTTTTATTAAAAGGGGTTTTTTATCTACATTTTTTCCTTTTATTTTTGTTTCTTTAGTCTTTATTTTTTATTTTTTACTCTATGTAAACATGTTTCACACTTTCAATTGCTCTTTACTTTGTTTCATGAGACTGAGGCTGAGGCTTAAAGGCTTCAATTTAGTGACTTTAGATTACATAAGCTTAAAAATTTATCTATTATTTAACTTTTTTTTTTAATTATATGTTCTTTTGACAATAATTAAGATTAAGGGTCTATTTGGTTGGAATGGTGGAAAATGAGGATAAAAAATGAGAAATTGATAGAAAAGTGGGAGGATAGAAGAGATTTAGTTCTCTCATATATATTTGGTTGGGAAGATGAAAAAGTTTAGAGATGTAAAACTCATCTATTTGGTTAAGAAGAAAAATAAGAGGATAAAAAATATTGTTTGTATAAATTTAATTTCATGCCCCTATTAATAAAAAACCAAATAAGAAAAAAGGGAGAAAAATCAAACCAAATATTAAGAAAAAAGAGAGAAAAAAAAAAGGACAGGAATGAGAAGTGCCAGACAAAAACCAAAGGAAAAGAAAAAAAAAACAAAAAACAAAAAAGCAAAACTGAAAACTGATGGTAATATAAAATGACAAAAACTAAATAAGTAAAAGACTAATTAAAAAAAACGAATAAGAAAACTAATGAAAAAAGTGAAAAAGAAAAAATGACCAAAAAATTTGTTATTATTGTCAGCTGACTTTATTATTAATTTTTTTTTTCTATTTCCTATTTGTTTATTTACTTTATTTGTGTTAGAGCCACTTTCTCTCTCCCTTGTGTGTGTGTTTTTTTTAAAAAAATATTACTGTACTTTGTTTATTGCAATTTTCAACGTAATCATGCTAGATTCGTGGTTTAATTATGTATTGTGAAGCTACATGATGAATACTACAAGTTTTTTTTTTTTTTGGGGGACTTTTACTGTTTTACATAGGACTATTAGTTAAAGTACTAAGTACTCAGGTTGTGCCAATAGTGTTGTGTTGAATGGTAGTTCTTGGTTCTTACCTATCTCTCCCAAAAAGATTTTAGCCAAGAGTAATACAGCTTAATTGACACTTCCTCATAAATAAAGTGTTTTGAAGTTTAGAGAAGAAATGGTTTAGATTGCAAGATTACCAGTAAATTGTAACTAGGGTATTGCACCCGGTGCATTACCTAAGGTATTGCACCGGATCCTACTCCAATTGCGGTAATCAAAGCCGGCTGAATGCCAGAGCGAAAAATGCATTCGCCTAAGGCCCCAAGCAAAAAAGAGGCTCCCAAATTTTAACAAATAGGGTTATTTATAATCCATAAATAAAATAATATTTTTTTATCAGATGAAAAACAAATAAAAAAGAGAAAAAAATGTAACGTCCACAATATTTTTCATAACATTTTTACAACTAATGTTAAATAGTAGGTTGTTATTGATGGGAAAAAAATAATAATAGTGATATTTTCAAATAGAAAACAAAAAGCAACTTAAAACCTAGAATTTGTTATAAAAAAATATTGTGAATATTGCACTTTTAAAAAAAAAAAGAATAATAATAAGAGTTGAGTTAACAAACGTTTACTAGTTCTCATGTAAGTCTACCACTTACACCGCTTTTTTACTTACCATTATCAATCTGCCACATCAACAAGTATGAAAAATTTTGTCAAACTTTTTCTGTTTATAAAATTTCTAAAAAAAGAAAAAATTTTACATAGTTCATATTAATTAGTAATAATTTTTTATTTAATACAAAATAATTAATTGTTTCCTTAAGTCTCCGAATGCATCAAGCCGTCCTAGCGGTAATTTGTATAAAAAAGGTCAGATTCTAGATTCCTTAGTAATACATTTATGAAGTAACAGTGCAAGTGGTTCCCTTCAGCTGTGCATGTCTATAACGTCTCCAAGTTGAAGTGTCGCTGATTGAAAATTTGCAACCGACGATCACGTTTTAACTTTGAGATGTGTCAAACAAGCTGATTGAAAATTTGCAACCACCAAACACGTTTTGACTGACTGTTTGAGATGTGCCAAACAAGCTAACTTGAAAGTTGCGGACCTTTTTTTTTTTCTTTTTTTCTTTTCCTCCAATGCCTCAGCATGATTCAATGATGATATCCTATTTTGTCATTAAGTTTTTTATAGGTTAATTATAGGCAAAAATAGCCAAATAGCGTGTTTTGACAAATTTGTGACAAACTAGCACTATTTTAAAAATATTTAGCAATTTATCACTTTTTTAGTACTCGAGTTTCATAAAATCGAGTTCTAAATAATACTTGAGCTCAGTGAACTCGAGTTTCTAGTGAGTCGCCAGCGTGGCACTGCTGACCTGAAATTTGTATAATTAAAAAAATAATGTGGTATTCGATATTATTGAAATCGAGTAATTCTTTAAAGTACTTGAGCTTCATATAGTCGAGTACCTTTTTTTTTTTTTTTTAATTACACAAATTCTTGGTTCTTAGTTCTTACCTATCTCTCCCAAGAAGATTTTAGCCAAGAGTACTGAAGCATAATTAACTCTTTCTCATAAATAAAGTGTTTAGAAGTTTAGAGAATAAATGGTTCACGTTGCAGGATTACCAGTATATTGTAACTATCTCAAAAGAAAAAAAAAAAAAAAAAAAGTTAATAGATGCCTTTTTTAGAAACATTTTATAGGAAAAATAAAAAAGTCACTAATTTTCTTTACCGTCTTTTATATTTTTTATGAAAGTGGTATTAAAATATTCTTAAAGTTGTTTACTAACCGGACCCTTTTAAATAATATTAAAAAAAAGAGAGGAATATTTTAAGGGTCTTGTTAATGGGGTTTGGCTTATCTTCAAAACTTTTTTAACTGAAATCTCATTTTGTTTTAATGAGAAACTGTTACATCACTCGCTAACTAAATAAAATATAGAAATTAAAAGGCGAAACTACACTATTAGTCCTTGAAATTTACTCTGTGTGCGCAATTGGTCCCTTAAGTTTGAAACGAGCACAATTAATCCCTTAAGTTTTAAAACTAAATTGTATTGGTCCTGTTGCTAATGGTGTTACTTATGTGGCTAGCAGAATAATGACTTAGCATTTTTTTAATGACGTGGCATGTTTTTAATTAAAAAAATTACAAACCAAATTTACGTGTGAGAAAAAATATTCAATTTTTTAATTTACCCATGAATAGTTTTTCCAATAAGGGTAGATGTTGATCAGGAACGAGGAGTTGGTGTCGCGCAAGAACAGGATCAGTGGCTTGATGAAGCTCTCGGAGGTTTGATCCAGCACCAGAACACAAGCCCAGCCTAAATCGTTCCCTCTCTCACTCTTCTCCATCGAAAACACCTCCAATATCGATTCGAGCATAAACCTCGCCGGATCGAGGCACTCAGCTAAAGCCAAAGGCATCTGAGCTGTCAACGACTCCAACTCCTTTTTCCCAGTCACAAACCTCCAAAACCCTAGCGCGTCCATTTTCATGCAAAACGACTTCAGCACAAGCAGCAGCCCCTTGCCGTTCTCGTTCTCCGTGTCCTTGCTGGAGACTTTTCGGAGGGCGATGAGAGCGGTGTCCTTGTTCTCCCCGAGCTTTTTGAGGGTGATCTCATCGCTGCCTTCGATAGTAACCTCGCGCTGCTCGAGCTCGCTGAGCGAGACCTTGGTTTCTTTGTCCAGGCTCTGGATTTTGTTCCTGAGAGCTTCAGATTTCTTTGGGAGGTTCTGCTCCAAGGAAGTGAAGTGGTCGGAGAGCTCCTTATAGAGGAGCGTGCAACTCGTCATTAGTGAGGTTTGCCTCTGGAACTCATCCAAACTCGGCGGAGTCAACTCTACTGGATCGAGGATCAACCCCATGGTTTGCTTTGTTCTCTTTCTCACTTCAACTCGGTAATACAACTCAAAATTCACTAGAAGAAGAGGAAGAAAATCGAAACGGGGATATTTTCAGAATAACAACGGGAGGAGAAAGCATATCGTAAGTTAAGATGGGTTTGAAAGAAAATAGCAAACTAGCATCTCGAGTTTTAGAAACTCGATTTAAATTTAAAACTCGAGTGTTAAAGACTCGATTTCCACTTGGTGATTTGGCTGTATAATGCCACATAGATCTCGAGTCTTAGAAAGTCGACTTCCAAATTATACTTGAAGAACAGAACGACGGAGAAGAACAGAACAACGGAGAAGAATGGATTTGGATTTGAAGAGGCATGATCTGATCTGAAGAAGAAGAACGAAGAGATGATTTGAAGAAAAAAAATCCAGAAGAAAGAAAGAAGGAAACCTAGCAACAGAAAGAAAGAAGAAAGAAGAAAGAAGGAAAACCCAGCAACGAACCCAGAAAAAGAAGAAAGCCTAGAAAGAAGAAAGAAGAAAGAAGGAAACCCAGCAACAGAAAGAAAGAAGGAAACTCAGCAACAGAAAGAAAGAAAGAAGAAGAAGATCCATAGCAAAGAAGAAGACCCACTGGAACTTCTTTGTCTTCGTCTTTGTCTCTTCTTCTTCTTTTTTTCTTCTTCTCGGTGGATGTCTCTGTCTTGGGCAAGTACGCACTGGAACTCGAGTCTCTAAGACTCGAGTTTCACGTGGAATTCTTATCCGCATCAGCATCTCAAAGGTCTGGAACTCGATTTTTTAAAACTCGATTTGCTCTTGAACTCGAGTTTTTAAAACTCGAAATGCTAGTTTTCCACTTTCTTTCATTCCTTGTCAAATAACAAAATGCTTTTAATAATAAAGTTAAATGAAAAAAAAATTCAAATCGAAACTCTATAAAATTTAGTTTGTAATTTTTTTATTTAAAAACATGCCACGTCGGTAAAAAAATGCAAAGTTATTATTCTGTTAGTCACACAAGTAACACCGTTAACAGCAGTTAGTAAAAAGACTAATATAACTTAGTTTTAAAATTTAAGGGACTAATTGTGCTCGCTTCGAACTTGAGGGACCAATTACGCATACAAGGTAAACTTCAGGGACTAATAGTGTAGTTTTGCCAAATTAAAACCCATTACCACTTGTCATTGTTATTTAAAATGAAATATGTCAATTAAAAAAAATACCAGAAGTAAGCCAAACCCTTGTTAATGAGTGTCTTATAAACACGCATTAAAAATTAATAAATATTAAATTATGAGCTGTATGCACACTTTTCAATAAATAAAATACACATGTTAATGATTTATTAGTATATACGCACAAATTTATTACAGTTTGACCCTTTTTTTTTTTTTTTAATGTCTAAAAACATTATTCAATAAAAGCATTAAATGTGTCTTAACCACTACTATTAGAGCATTTATTAGCAAAATTCATATTCTAAAACATAAGAAGGGATAAATACACCTCTCCTATCCTCTTGTTCCGCACCCTATCCTCTAGTCTCCTCTCCCTGCACAGTTAGTGAAATCACCCGCGATGTCCTAGGAATATGAAAGCAAATCACCCTCCACTTTTCAGCCTTTCATTTCATGACTTTCTTATTCCTAGGCCATCATGAATGATTTCACTAACGAGAAACTCGTCCCAAAGGTTGCATACTTGCATCGCTGGGCATTAAGAGTAGTCTTAAAGGAAATGGACGCCATGGAACCAACAAGATGACCACCAATTTCGATGGTAATTAGCTTCTATTCTTATCTCCAACACATTATTTGTTTCGAAATTTAAAAGTACTATGATTTTTCTCTCTCAAAAATAGTAATCGTAACCCCCAAGGTATTTAAAAGTAAAGCAGTTTTGTTTATTTTGAGCTATCATAGTATCATATATCTAATGTACATATTGTATTGAAGAGGTAAAAAAAAAAAAAAAATTCCCCGATATCTTTCAGGCATCCCAGTCAGCTGTACAAAGCAGACGATTGATGGGGCTGACCACGAAACATACAAATACAATTCCACCGCGGTTGTGGCCTGTGGGTGATGCCAACCACGAAACAGTTGAGAATTCATCATATAATGCCAACTGAGTTAGCGGTTGAGAATTCATCTGTTTTATGCATTCCTCTACTGCATAAATTAGTTAGCGGTCCATGTGGTCCACTTTGTTCCATTCAGTCCACTTCGATCCACTTTTATCCATTCAGTCCATTTCGGTCTGTTTGGTCTATTTAGTTTATTTTGGTGATACTTTGAGAGAAGAGGTTTATGTAAAAAGATAGTTTCTTCATTGACAACTATGTCACCTTCCCAAAGTAATATTAGTAATTTCTTAATAAAATTACATTTTTCTTATGTTATTGAAGCCTTGAATTATTTTTTTCTAATAAAAGTGATAGATTTATTTATATCTGCTTATTCTTTTGGTCATTTAAGATGTTAGAGGATGAACTATTAATAAGGAGTACTAGGAAAAAAAATTCTAACCGTTAGTCGACAGAATTTCCAAAACATGTAAAATGATCATTTTGCTCTTGGACATTAATTTGCTAAAAACTGGGAGGTAGCCCTCTCATTAGTGAACACAAAAAGTAAAAAACCAAAAAACAAATCCAACTTTTTTCATGAAGAGAGTCTAATCAATCACTCAAAATAGGTTATAGGATGGAAAGGAATTTAGAATCCTCTTCATTGTCAAAACTCAAAATGAAAGGTTCCAATGGAATATAAAATATACGTGGCAAAATAGAATAGGGCAAGGGCGCCAAGTGGGAAATGAGTTTCACGTGATTGCTAGGTTGAAAATGATTTAATTAGGGATTAAGTCCAAATGAATGACAAGTGACATTAATCAAGTGGAATTCACAAGCAATTACAAGGTAAGTTATCTCCAACAAACAATTAGTGACCAGTTAGTTAGAGTTGTTACGTACTAAAGGCAATCAGACACTTCTGAGATCATTTGTATTTAGATTCTTAGGAGATCAAATAATTCTTTGGCAAATCAAATAGTCCTTAGGTTTGTAGAAGACTGTATGCTTGTAAGTTCATTTCTTTTGTACTTGTGATCATATTTAATCAAATATTTATCAAGTTTGACGCAATATTTGGTTATTTATTCAAGCTGGCTATGGATTCTTACTCCAAATCAATTTAATGTTAGAGTAATTAATTAGGCTTCTGTTATATGTATAGCAATTTACTTTACTTTGGGATTACTTGCTCCAAATTTGATTGCTTAGATATGATCTTGGAATCAATTCAATTCACTTAGGCTTGATCACTTAGTTTGTTTTTGTTATTTATAAACAGGACCTTAAGCTTAAAAGCAGATGGAAAAAAGACCCGCCTGACGTTGTGCTTTTACCCTAAGATAAAATATTTGGATACCTACTACTACTACTTTTATTGTCATTATCCCAAAAAACATAAGAGGTGGAACATGGGATTAATTATTTGTATTAATGTAATGACCAATACAAACTAATTAATTGTTTCAGATGGAACGAGTCCAAATTGCTTACTTTGTGTGCGTTTAGATTTCTTTATTCATTTGGGAAGACTATCTTTCATAGAAATTTATATCCCAGAAGATTCTCTAAAGTTGCTTGTTTGACCAGGCTTATTTTACATTTTATTTGATTAGTTAACCTTTTAAATATTCACTTTTTTAATATAAAAATTTTAACTTCTTCACTTTAGTACCATATATTTTAATATAAACAATTTTTTTTTATTTAAAATTCAATCGTTAGAAAAAGGGGATTTATAAGACTCTCAACTTTTTTTTTTGGCTAAGCATTAGACTCTCAACTTATATCAATAAATTATACCAATAAAAACAGGCTCCCCCAAAAGGAGCCTCCATATCTTTAACAAGGACAAAGATATGCACAACCAAATTATTTGAACTTTCTGACCTGAAAATCAACCTCACATCATTAAGCCGTACTTTTTTATTTTCTCTACCACCGACAAAAGCAATTAGTGGAGTAACTGGACCGTTTGTTTTGAGCCAGATTCATCTCTATCCTTCGCCCAGAGTCTTTTCTTATTATTTTATCATTACTATTCATTACTTAGGGCCGAATGAGAGAAGGGTGGTGGACCCTGTATGGTGATGAATGGGAGATTATGGACCACTCCTCAAAGAATATCTTGGGAACAAATTTATCATTTCACCCTTAAATTTATTTTCTTCCTTTCACACCCATCACCATAAAACACTTAAATGCCATCCTATGCTTTTAATATGAAGAAGACTTTTACAAAAATAATTAACAATCTTATTGAAAAAAAACATAAAATTCATTTGAGATATTATTCAGACGGTAAAATTACTTAAAAAAATGTTTTGAATGTTACAGTAATTATCTTAGATATATATATATATATATATTAATAGATGTTTTGAGAGCATTAGTTTAAGAAACATTTTTAGAAATTCTTTATGGAAAAAATAAAAAAAAAATTAATTAATTTTTTGACAGCCTTTTATATTTTTCATAGAAATAGTATTAAAACTTTCTTAACATTGTTTATTAACAAATGTCCTTAGAGCACTTCTTAACCATTTTAATATTAAAAAAATAAGAAGATATTTTTATAGAATTCTATTAATGAGTATCCTATGACCACAAGTTAAAATTAATGAATGCTCAATTATGAGATGTAATGCACACTTTTCAAACCTAAAATACATGTTAATAATTTATTATTTGATATACACAAATTCATTATGATTGTGTGAGTTTATATATTTAATTTGACATTATTTTTAAATCACTACCCTTAGAGTATGTTTGATTGGAGGATAAAAAATAGAGAGGGAATAGAAAAGTAGGAGGATAGAAGAGATTTAGGGCCTATTTAGTAATGTTGTTTTAGTAACGTTATTTGTACTTTTTAAAAATACGTGTGGGTGAAAAAGTGTGTGAAAATAAGTGTAATGTTATTTAAACACTGAAAATTGTTGTTAAAAATACCCTACCGAATAGTCTCTTAGTTTTCTCCCATTTGTGTTTGATTGGAAAGATGGAAAAGTTGAGAGATAGAAAACTTATTTGTTTGGTTGAGAAGAAAAATGAGATGATAGAAAATTAAAATTAATATAAATTTACAATTATGTTCTCATTACATAAAACAAAAAAGTAACACATTTTTTTTAGCGAAAATTTTGTGAATGTGCAAGTGGTCGAAGAAGAAAAAAAAATCACTAGGCATGGATGAAACCTATGTACACAATGTACATGGGTATTTTTGTCAATTTAGGGTCTGTTTGGATAGAACTTATTGCTGAAAACTAAATACACTATAGTAAAATAATTTTTAAATATATGAATAATATTATAAAACTTATTTTTAATAAAAAAATTATTAAAAAGTAAAATTTGTAGAACCGTTAATAATATACGGTATACTGTCCACAAAAGAACAGTAAAAAATTGGGGCTTAAAAAAAATTTAAGAAAAAAAAAAGGGAGCAAACGACGAAACAGACGTCAAACGCGCAGACTCAGACACGTAACGCGCAAAGGCAGACGCTGAAACGCGGAGCCTCAACTTTTTCTCTACTAGTTTTCTCCCTATTGTAGAAGAGAAATCTTTTTGATGTGTTCGAGGAAAGAACACTCGGACCCACCGTTTCTTTTCCCTCTCACCCTCTTAACCAACCAAATACATCCCTCTGACCCACTCAAACACTATCCAATTTCAATCAAGCCTTCCCCTACTCCTTTCCAGTCTTTCATTTTTCGTAACTTTCAAATTCCGAGGCCATCATGGTTACCTCCATCGAAGGAAAAGGACGCCCTGTAACCGTCGAGAAGACCACCAAAGCCGTGATCCCTCGTGGAGGATCCAACAGGACAAGCAATCACTTCAACAGTATCAGCACCATCGGCATCAACATCCAGACCGACTACAGCACCACCAAGAGCATCAACAGCACCACCATGATCTTCAACGGAAACAGCAGCACCAGCATCAGCACCAGCACCAGCACCCGCATCAGCACCAGCACTAGCATCAGCGCCAGCACTAGCATCAGCACCAGCAAAAACAAGTGCATCGCCAGCCACCGCCACCACTCAACCACTCCGAGCAACCGCGAGATCAAGGCCATAGAACCCTCCAAGACTGTCAAGAAACACCCTCATCATCAAAGTAACAAAGTTGGTGCGACTCATGTTGATCAGAAGAAGACTCACCATACCAAGAAGTAAACAGAGCGGATCGAGAAGCTACAAAAGAAGTAGGAATAAAACGTTGAGATTTGTTATTCTAGAAGGTAGGTTGATTTTAGTGGTTTGTTACCACTCTGTCAATAAATCCCTATTATTAAGGGATACTTGTTTGATTGTGATTGAATTAGTCTTTACCACGTTACTAGGATTGTAAAACGTGGGCTCTTACTTTTCTGTTTTCAAGCTTTGTAAGGCTATAGAATAGCCAAGTTTGCTTTTCAATAAACAAGTGAGTTTTCTCCCAAATATTTCTTATCATTTTCATAAGCTTTTCTGATTCTTAACATAAAACACTGAACTACAAGTAGTAGATTGTCACAAGCAGCATGTCGTGTAGTGTTAGTGAGTAAATTTATGAAATTAGCTATGTGCCAAGTTGTGTGTGTGTGTAAATTTATGCTTTTCCCCACTGTAAGGACTCAAATCGTTGGGTTTCATTCTGTTTTATGCATTCCTCTACTCTGCTCAATGTGTTAGTGCATTTTGGAACATTTTATAAGAAATTATTTTATTATGTGTTATTTGTTATTATTAAAGTTAGAAATTCATCTTTCATTATATTACATGTTATTAAAAAAATAAGAAACGAAAATAATTAAAATTAAGAATATGAAATAGGTAGAAGTAGTACACAAAACAATTTAAAGCCAGCAGCACAACATTCATAGGATCTCCTATGAAACTTTAATAACCTGAAACGTTATGTGAAGCGTAACAGTAGGACTCATGTCTGATTTACAATTTAAAACACAAAAAATTTCCACACTCCAATAGATGTTATCAATTGAGTGAATGGGATGACTTTAGGTGGGCAATCTTGTCAAGACTGGTGTTTTGGATGGTGAAGTAATTTTTCTGGGTGTGGGGAAGGTTTCTGTCTTTCTGACTTCTGACAAAGTTCTATGTCAGAATTCTCTACAAAGTGATGCTAAAGTGATCCTTCTTTAACCGGTGAAAATTTTTCTTTTATGCCACCCCTTGATTTTGACTCAATTGACTCAATAAAATGAACATTAAGCTCTGAAGTTCCATGATGAGCTAATGTGAGGTGAATTTTAACCTCAAAACCCTCTCTATCAATATAAAAATAAAAGTTGAAGCGAATCATTTATGGTTACTATGGTCCTATTGAGCCATATTAAAGTAGCATTTTGGTCCATTTGATCTATTTCGGTCAATTCGGACCAGTCCGATTCTTTTTTGTCCATTCAATCAACTTCAATCCACTTTGGCCTACCCAGTTTATTTTGGTCCAATTCGGTCTACTTTAGTGACACTTTAAAAGAAGAGGTTTGCATAAAAAGATGCACTTCTTCATTGACACGTATGTCACCTTCTTAGACTAATAGTGATAGGATTTTGATATAATTACATTTTTCTTATATTAATATAGTCTTGATTTTTTTTTTCTAATATAAGTAATTGATTTAATTATATTTACTCATTCTTTAAGTCATTTAAAATGTATAAAGAATGAATCGTTTGTAAGGAATACTAGGAAAAAAATCTAACTGCACATTACATTATTAATAAGATATCTCAGCTGATATAATAATTAAATGTAAAATACATTATGTTTCCTAGAAAAAAAAAAAAAAAAAAAACTTACAAAATTTAAAACACTTTCAAATAACAAATATAAATAACTTAATTTAGAAAATCTAATATATTGTATTGACTATCCTTTGTTAGAAAACAATCACATCATTTTAAGAAAGATTTGGTTATAAGTTTCATCTATTATTCTTATTTTTCTCTTAACAAAAAAAAATCATCAAATTTTTTCGTGCATTACGTAGTACGTGTCTCGTTGAACAAAGTTCCAAAGCATGTAAAATGATCATTTTGCTCTTGAACATTAATTTGCTAAAAACTGGGAGGTGTCCATATGTGCCCCCTCATTAGTGAACACTATCGGTGAAAAAAAAAAAGCAAAAAAAAAAAAAAAAAAAGCAACTTATTTCGTGAAGAGAGATTAATTAATCTCTCAAAATTGGTTATAGGATGGAAAGGAATTTAGAATCCTATTCATTGTCAAAATGAGAGGTTTCAGTGGAATATAAAATATATGTGTTTGACGAAATAATTAAATTATTAAAAGGACATGTGGCAGAATAGTTAAAATTAAGAATATGAAATAGATAAAAGTTGTACACAAAACAATTTACAGCCAGCAGCACATCGTTGACAGAGATCTCTATAAAACTTTTAAAAATAAAGTTTAGCTACAAAATTAGTTGTAACCTAAAACTACAACTTTACTCAATAAAATAAATATTACTATGTATTTTGAAAAACCGTTGAATTGAATATTCTTTATACTCTTAATACACATGTCAAATTTTGTGTCAATTAGATATTATATACTATATAATCTATAAGCTTATATTTTATGCATATTTTTAAACTATAAAAACTAGTAATTTAAACAATTTATTGATGGCATAGCTATTGATCTTTAATTTTCTAAAAATTTTGCAAGCATGAAGGATTTAAGAAGAAAAAATAATCCAATAGTAGAATTATCAAAATTCACCTCCAATTAGAAGATATTAAGTAAGATTGTAGTTTTAGGTTAGAACTGAAATTGAAATGTTATGCAAGGCGTAACAGTAGAATCCATGTCTGATTTACAAACTTTCTTTTGAACTTGTAAACATAACACAAAATATCCACGCTCCAATAGGTGTTATCAATTGAGTGAACAGGCTATC
The DNA here is from genome assembly GCA_032878915.1 of Castanopsis chinensis. Classification (NCBI taxonomy): domain Eukaryota; kingdom Viridiplantae; phylum Streptophyta; class Magnoliopsida; order Fagales; family Fagaceae; genus Castanopsis; species Castanopsis chinensis. Next base: position 54,435 of record JAVQMG010000112.1, on the reverse strand, counting down.
CAGGAAAATAAAAAATAAATAAGAGAATAGGGATGTCTTTAGGTGAGTGGCTCTGTCAAAGATTGGTGTTTTGGATGATGAAGTCAGTGTGTTTTTGGCTCTCAATTTTGTGGGTTTGGTGAAAGTTTATGAGTAAGTTCTATGTCATAGTTTGCTACGGAGTGGAGCTAAGTGATCATTCTTTGAATAGTGAAAATTGTTCCTTTATACATCTCGATCTAAACCTTGATTTTAACTAAATAAAAAGAACATTAAGCTCTCAAGTTCAAGATGAGCTAATGTGATGTGGATTTTAATCTTGAAATCATTGACTGAATTTCCAAAACATGTAAACTGATCATTTTGCTCTCGGACATTAATTTGCTAAAATTGGGAGATGTCGAGTGTTCTCCCTCATTAGTGGAACTTATAAAAGAAAGTGAACAATAATGGTGGAAAAAGAAAAGAATAAGACAACTTATTTCGTGAAGAGAGATTAAATAATCACTCGAAATAGGTCATAGGATGGAAAGGAATTTAGAATCCACTTCATTGGCAAAACGAGAAGTTCTAATTAATATATATATTGAAGGGGAATGAAAAGAATGTATCCGTGAAACCTGGTGGATGTGACGGTAATAGAGATGAAAATTTTGTTGCTGACGAATTAAAGGAGGACGGACCAAAAGTGGACGGACGAAGGTGACACGTGGCAGTTATTTTTCTAGGGTTGGCTCCAAGGTCTCCTAAAGGGAATCGGCATGTGGTTCATGTTATGGCTTTGCTTAACCTACACGCCAAACCCTAACTAAGAAGACTCCTATAAGGAAAATGATTGAAGGAGATATGCGAGATCCACGAGTTACTCTCCTAGAAGGAAAGAACTTATTGACCAAGGCGTGGATTTAGATCCTATACTACTATAAATACCCCAAGACCCTCACAAATTAAGGTACTCATAAATAACTCAACTCTAACACTCTAGGGTTGAAAAAAGGTTTCTAACTTGACATTCGGAGGGTTTTTAGCCGACACCACACCGGTGCTCTCTGTTAGGTCCTTTCTTTTTGTTGTGCAGGTTTTATTTCAGTTTCGTAAGAATTGTGTAGCTTACTGGTGAATTTTGGCATCATCAGTTGGCACCGTCTGTGGGAACTCAAAGGTAATCAAGCCATTGCCTTGTTCCTAAGACAAAAAGTTGCATAGTACTCATTAGATCGATAGCAACAACTAACAATTTAGGCGACGAACCGCACGCTACAGCACTGGAGCGACAAGTCCAAACGCTTACGACGGCGGTTGAACGCCTAACCAAACAGAATCACAACTTGGAGGAACAGTTAAGTCAGAAGAATGCACATCCTAGCGCGCAAGAGGAAGACCAGGAGGGAACAAGTGTTGAAAAGAGGAACCATGAAGGACCCAAGGGTAACAACGCTCCGAGCAGACCGGAGTGACAGGACACCAATCGGCCAGCTATCTCTGACACTCTGCCACCTCATATCGCCGCCGAGATGCAGGAGATGCGAGAACGAATGGACGTGATGATGAATGCCCATAGAGGAAGGGTATCTAGTGACCTTAACGACCTAGTTTAACGAACTGATTCACCCTTCATGGCACGTCACTTCATGTCCTTTTCCCCCAAAATTTCACATGCCTCAAGTGGAGAGCTATAACTGGTCCAAAGACCCCTTAGACCACTTGGAATCTTTTAAGACTATAATGCACCTTCAAGGAGTTCTAAATGAAATCATGTTTAGGGCCTTCCCTACTACATTGAAGGGATCTGCGAGGGTCTGGTATAGCAGGTTGACACTTAACTCGATTAGCAGCTTTAAGGAGTTAGACGCTCAATTCGTGTCACACTTCATCGGGGGTCACCGGTACAAGAAGTCCACAGCGTGTCTAATGATCATAAGACAACGGGAAAACGAGACACTGAGGTCGTATATAACACGATTCAATAAAGAAGCTCTTTCGATAGATGAGGCGAATGATAAGATACTGGTAGCAGCATTCACCAACGGGCTGCGAAAGGGTAAGTTCCTCTTCTCCCTGTATAAGAATGACCCAAAAACCATGTCCGAAGTGCTTTACAGGGCAACAAAGTACATAAACGCAGAAGACGCATTGATAGCAAGGGAAGATAAGCCTAAGAAAAGGGAGAGGTAGGAGGATGCACGGTCGGAAGAGGGCCAAAATGTGGCCAGGACGGGAGAATGATGAGAGGATAGACGTTCAAAACCACCCACAAGAAAATTCACAAGCTTCACCCGTTTGACGGCCCCGATCAACCAAGTGTTGATGCAAATAAAGGATGAAGAAGCTCTGACATTCCCCGGAAAGTTGAAAGGGGATCCCAATAAAAGGTCAAGGAGTAAGTATTGCCGCTTCCATCGTGACCACGACCACGATACATCTGACTGCTACGACTTGAAGCAACAAATTGAGGCCCTTATAAGGCAAGGGAAGCTGTAGAGATTTGTCAGTAAAGAAGGGATGAACCCGGCATAAGACAAGCCCCCCTTCTCCCCCGACTAGAGAACGAGCGCCCCAGACCACTAATTGCAGACATAAGGATGATCGTCGGGGGTACCGTTAATGCAGGATCATCCAAAAAAGCTCGAAAAACTTACCTACAAATGGTTCAGAACGTCCAGCTGACGGGCTCAGCACCAAAGGTGGCGCGAATGGACATCCCAACCATCAGGTTTTCAGAGGAAGATGCTCGACGTCTTCACCATCCACATGACAACGAGCTTGTCGTCAACATACGAGCAGGAGATTACAATATGCATCAAGTACTGGTTGATAACGGAAACTCAGCAGACATTCTTTATTACCCCGCGTTTCAACATATGGGGATTAGTAAAGAACAACTGATTCCAACCAACGCTCCACTAGTTGGATTCGGAAGGACCAGAGTCTACCTGCTCGGTGCCATCACATTGTCCGTAACAGTGGGAGATCACCCCCAACAAATTACTAAGGATGTGGTTTTCCTTGTAGTCGATTGCTCATCCGCCTATAATGCTATCCTCGGACGGCCTACCCTTAACGCATGGAAAACGGTAACTTCGACCTACCATTTGATGATTAAGTTCCCTACCGATTATGGAGTTAAAGAGCTGCGCGAAAATCAAGCTGTAGCACGCGAATGTTATGTCGCCATGATGGAAATAGACGACCACCTACAAGCATTACATGTCGAAGGACAGCGGGCTACAGCAGAAGCGGTGGAAGAATTGGAAGAAGTATCATTTGATGACTCAAGGCCCGAATGGACCACGAGAATTGGTACAATGGCCAGCCAATCAGTATGGCAAACCCTTACAATGTTCTTAAGGGAAAATCGGGACGTGTTTGCATGGAGTCATGAAGACATGTTGGGGATCGATCCATTAGTAATAGTCCATAGGTTGAATGTGTCACCTTCATTCTCTCCCATCCGATAGAAGAAGCGAGTGTTCGCTCCTGAAAGGGACCCGGCCATCGCCGAGGAAGTCTAGAAGTTACAAGAAGCAGGTTTCATACAAGAAGCACACTATCCAGATTGGTTGGCAAATGTGATGATGGTCAAGAAGGCAAATGGAAAGTGGAGAATATGCGTTGACTTCACGGATCTAAATAGGGCGTGCCCAAAAGACAGTTATCCTCTACCACGTATTGACACCCTAGTGGATTCGACTACAAGACATGAACTTTTAAGTTTCATGGCGCGTTCTCCGGCTACAATCAAATCAAGCTAGATGCTGTCGATTAAGAGAAAACATCATTCGATACGAGTCAAGGGCTTTTTTGCTATAAAGTGATGCCTTTTGAACTCAAGAATGCTGGTGCCACATACCAGAGGTTGATGAATAAGATGTTCGCGCACCAAATTGGGAGGAACGTGCAAGTTTACATGGACGACATGCTAGTAAAGAGCACCCAAAAAAAAAAACCACTTAAGCGACCTCGAAGAGACTTTCAACACCCTTCGTCCTTACAACATGAGGCTAAATCCCAGCAAATGCGTATTCGGGGTCACAGCAGGAAAGTTTTTGGGTTTTATGGTGTCCTAAAGACGTATTGAGGTCAACCCAGAGAAGGTGAAAGCAATAATGGACTTAGCTCCTCCAAAGACGCTAAAGGAAGTCCAAAGTTTGAATGACAAGATAGCGGCCCTAAACAAGTTCGTTTCAAGGGCGACGGACAGATGCCTCCCATTCTTTCACACATTGAGGAAATCGTTTGAATGGACGGAAGAATGCCAAAAAGCATTTGAAGATTTGAAGACGTACCTCTCTTCTCCGCTATTGCTTAACCCATCCATCCCAGGGGAAGAACTGTTTCTATATCTCACCGTCTCTCAAGCGGCCGTCAGCACGGCTCTTATTAGAGATGAAGAAAGAATACAAAGGCTCGTATACTTTATAAGCCGAGTGCTAAGAGGGGCAGAAGAGAGGTACCCTTAGATGGAATAATTAGCCTTCGCATTGGTGACCGCCGCACGAAAACTCAAACTGTATTTTCAAGCACACATCATAAACACCATGACAAACAAGCCCTTATGAAGAGCGATGAGTAATCCCGAAGCGGTAGGACGAATGGCACTGTGGGCAATCGAGCTAAGTGAGTTCGACATTCGTTATCGACCTCGAGCTGTTGTGAAAGGACAGATCCTAGCGGACTTCATCGCAGAGTTCACTACCGTGGAGGACCATGGGGCAGATGAAATTCCCATATGGAGTGTTCACACAAACGGATCCTCTAACAAGCATGCTGGTGGAGTCGGTGTAGTAATCCGCACACTAGAAGGGGACAAGATCAAGTGCATGGTCCTTTTGTGCTTTTTAACAACAAATAATGAAGCTAAATATGAAGCCCTAGTAGCGGGATTGGACCTTGCAATAGCTGCGGGAGCTGAAAGTGTGGTCATCTACTCTGACTCTTAAGTCATCACCAGCCAGATAACCGAAGGTTTCAAGTGCAGGAATGGAAGAATGAAAAGGTATCTCGACGAAGTAAAGAATTGAATGAGGAACCTCCAGATCAAATTGGTCCAAATCCCAAGGGAGGAAAACCAAGAGGCTAATCAACTTGCAAAGGTAGCCTCCCCAGAGCCGATGACCATTCTCGACTAGGTATTAGCCTTCATTCAACACTCATCGCTAATAGATGGTACTGACATGAAAGGTAAGTAGTAAGCACTGTTGGATGACTCCCATAGCCGCGTATCTAAAAAAAGGTAAGCTGCCGGACGACAAGGAGGCTGCAAGAAAGCTAAGAGTTAAAGCCTCCCATTTCGTCATGATAAAAAACGTTCTATACAAAAGGGGTTTCTCTCGCCCCTACCTCAGATGTCTCACTCTTGAAGAATCGGATTATGTCATGAAAGAAGTCCATGAAGGGATTTGGAGAAATCACTCGGGATCACAATCTTTAGTGCACAAGCTTCTTAGGGCAAGATACTACTGGCCAACGATGCAGAAGGATACCAACACATATATCAGATCCTGTGACAAGTGCCAGCGCTTTAGCAACCTCATAAGGCAACCAACAGAGGAGCTCACACCCATGATGGCCTCATGGCCGTTCGCACAGTAGGGTTTGGACATCATGGGCCCGTTCCCAACAGCGATAAGGCAATTGAAATTCTTAGTGGTTGGCATTGAATACTTCACCAAATGGGTGGAAGCAGAGGCCTTGGCCACTATCACGGAGAAAAATATCCGTAGCTTTGTATGGAGGAATATTATTTGTAGGTATGGCATACCACGAGTGTTGGTTTTAGATAATGGGAAGCAATTCGACAATGACACATTCGAAAATTTTTGCTCCCAGCTAGGGATAAAGAACCACTACTCGTCACCCGCCCATCTGCAAGCCAATGGACAGATTAAGGTCACAAACTAGTCCTTGCTCAAAATCATCAAGACTCGGCTCGAGGGGGCAAATGGTATATGACCGGACGAGTTACCAAATGTCTTATGGGCATACAGAACAACTGCAAGAACACCAACGAGAGAAACGCCGTTTCGGTTGGCGTATGGTAGTGAGGCAGTCATACCAGCAGAAGTAGGGCTTACAAGCTATCGAGTTGAAAACTACGACGAGCACAAGAATGATGAAGCCATGCGCTTACAGCTTGATTTATTGGACGAAGTATGGATAGCAGCAGAGCAAAGACTAGCGCGGTACCAGGACGTAATGGCGAAGCATTACAACTCTAAGGTCAGGCACAGGGACTTCTAGACTGGAGACCTTATCCTAAGGAAAGTACTCGGCGCTACAAAAGATGCCTCCTAGGGAAAGCTAGGACCTAATTAGGAAGGACCATACAGGTTCACCTCTTGGCATAGGAAGGGAACATACTACCTAGAGACACTGAGCGGGAAGAAGTTAAGTCACCCATGAAACGCGGAGCACCTGAAAAAGTACTATCAATAAGAATTGACGAAGATGGCAGTAGCACCACCCTCCTCATTTCCAATTTATCTTTTCTAGCAAATAGTCATAGTTTTTATTTTCTACAAACCTTTTAGAACCTGAAGGGCAATTTTCCTATTTTTTATTAACAATATTCTACATAACCATTATAATAAGAAGAGTTTATTCAGAATATACGAAATATATTGAACCAAGTTTCAAGTCCACAATGTGGACGGATCATCCAAAAATGGATGAAATCTACCAAGTCCACAAAGTGGACGGATCATCCAAAAGAAGGATGAAGTTTTCTAAAAGTTCGCAAAGTAGACGGATCATCCAAAAATGGATGAAATCTACCAAGTCCACAAAGTGGACGGATCATCTAAAAGAAGGATGAAGTTTACTAAAAGTCCGCAAAGTGGACGGATCATCCAAAAGAGGGATGAAATTTACCAACTCCACAAAGTGGACGGATCGTCCAAAAGGATTAAAATTATCAGATCCACGTAGTGGACGGATCATCCAAAGATGGATGAAGTTTTCTAGTCCACAAAGTGGACGGATCATCGAAAAGAAGAATGAAGTTTACAAAGTCCACAAAGTGGACGGATCATCCATACTATGGATGAAGTTTACCAAGTCCACAAAATGAACGGATCATCCAAAAGGATTAAAATTATCAGGTCCTTATAGTGGACAGATCATCCAAAGAAGGATGGAGCTTACCGTCACAATGTAGACGGATCATCCAAAAAGGATGAAAAGCGAACGTATCATCCCACAGGAACCAAAATCAATAGTCCAAACAAAGGACGGATACAACAAAAATGAAAGTGATAATCCGTACAGTAGACTGATCATCACAGAAACAATGAAAAATAATGTAGACAATCACTAAGAAAAAGCATACGACGGTTGAAATTACTTAAATAAATTGTTATCCATTACACTTCAAAAATTGTAAAAATACGACAGGTGAAATTACATAGAAAATTGTTCTCAAATAAAATTCTTAAGACTAAAAAGCAGAAAAAACAAAATAGTCTAACCCTTGGCTATAACGGTATCAACTTCAGTGTCAGGGTCTTTTGGCGAATGCTGACGGGTGTTGTCTCCGACGAGACCTGTTTCATCATCCTTTGGGGCCTCATCGTCACCAGGAAGTTCACCTAAAAGCTCGTCCGTTCCTTCAGAGTTGACAGGGTGAGTAGGGGTCTGACCTCTAGCATCAATGTTGATATGAGCAAGGTTCAGGTCAGGGAACGATGCCTTCACCTGACGGAGACAGTCATCAAATCCGTCAGCAAAGGAAGTACCCAGTTCTGTCAAAAGATCATTGGAATCTTGGTACTCCAGGATGGCCTCAACCTTTACCTGCCGGGCATTATCTTCATTGGCCTTTACCGACTCCCTCAAGAACTCAACCTCTTTTTCCAGGTTTTCACTAGCTTACTCGGACACTTTTAGTTTATCCTCATGACGGAACTTCCAATATTTCAGTTTGTCAAGCTCCTCAGCCATCGCCCATGACTTGGCACGGACGCGCTTTAGTGACCTCATGCGAGCAAGACAACGTTCCATCAACCCTTTCGCCATTACAACCGTCTACACAAATAAAATGAAGAATATTGCGATAGACTAATACATATAGTATGAAGAATATGATGGAAAAATAAATGACGATACCTACCTGAGCAAGGCTAAATAAAGTCGTCTCCCCTATAGCCTCCGTTGCGTGATTGCTGAGGTCCTCGTAATCCTCCTCTTTGATGATGGAAGTCAATTGATTGAGGGCATATTGCGAGTCCTCTTAGAGCAGGATGGGAGCTTTCTTCTTGACGGGGTCAGGGTTGGTCATTAGACCTTTACCCTTACCTATGCCCAGCTTGGGGGGCAGCTTCACTGTGCCGGACCCTTGGACGGCTGGCAAACCCGTCAGCAGCCTTTGTTTTTTGCCTGGGCGTTCAGCTTTTTCGGGACCTCTTTTTGTAGATGGGTGGGATGAACCTGTCTTGGGAGGAAGATCACCTCCAAGCTTTTTCTTGACGGCCTGTTGTTTGATGATGGTTCTCCTCCTAGCATCGTCCATTTCTACGAACAGTAAACGGGTGAGATCGCGATAAAAACGTAAGAGTAGCAGTTTTTGGTTAAAAGACTTATGTTTGCGTATTCCTGCGTCGTAACGACGGGCAGCAACTGTTGGCTCGGGACCGTCACAGTACCAATAGAGGGTGTCCAAAGTGACGAGCTTTATCCACGTCCTCTCCGACAAGTTGGTTTTCTGAAAGATTCTTTCAAGAAATCCAAACTGTTCAGTGGTAATTTGTGGATGGTTACGCACTGCCAAAAATGGACGGTTAGAATAACAACAACAATTGAACAGGACGGACACATACCAGACGGTGGCATTATACCCCAAGTCTTATCGACAGGCATGTACTCGTGATCATCAGGATGACCCATCCAATCATCCCCTTGAAGGAAGAAATATTGTCCTTTCTAGTTACGATTGGAGTTTGGGGTCTCAGACACTAGCCTAAGCATCGGACTCCTCGGTATGAAACTATACATTCCCCTCGACTTGACTATCTCGAACTAACGGTAATAATTAAAGAATTCCTCCACTGTTAACCGTCTCATCCCATTAGACATAACGCTGTAAAAAACCTCAGCGTTGAGGAAAACTCTCTAGGCGTTTGGTGAAATCTTGGTGGCGGCCAAACCCAGGTATTGAAGAAGACGACGATGTAAGACACTTAAAGGGAAGCGTAGGCCCGCTTTTAGCATCTGCTCGTATACATCGACGTCTTCGAGACCCTTGTAGTAGCATTTCTCAGACTTAAACAATAGACGGATGGGTATGGTATCAGGTATTTGGTACTTCTTCCTAAATGTGCTGAAAGTTGTTTTTTGATGGAAGAAACGAAGTCGTTCACCGTCCACAAAGGGAGCATGACGAATTCTCTAAATCCATCAGTACCTATGACGGACTGGACGGGAGGGTCTACACCATCTAAGTCATCGTTAGAATCATACTCTGACCCATCCTCATCCTGCCCTTCATCTTCCATATTGGAAGGAGAGCTGGCTGACGATTCCCTCTCCTCAATGGAGGTGCCCGAGTCTGCTTGACTTGACGGGTACACCTCCTGGTATCCCGCTCCCTCATAGGCAAAAGACTAACCACTTGAAGCCTCACTAGACATCGGACACCTACAAATGACGGATAAAGGAAACCTAAGACTCTAGATCCACACGGACGGCTGACCAACATAAAAAAGGGGAGAGAAGGGAAGGAACAAAAAATAAATTGATGAGAAAAGATACTTACATTTGAACGGTGCGAAGTAGCAACTAAAGAATTGAGTAGACGGAAGAACAGTAGTTTCGTAACGTGATGGATTACACAAAATGGATGGTAATGCTCTAAATAGCCAATTTTTTTGCAAAATGTAAAAATGAAAGGGATGGACAGTATATATATAGAGAGAACGGCGCGAAAAATGAAGAGACACCTTAGTTCCAATGAACCCTTAATCAAGTCCCGCCACATGTCCCCCGTGCTTTTATGATCCAGCCTAGCGATAAATGCGCACCCACAAAAGATAGGTGACGGATTTGTGTGATTAAAACTATCCATCATTCCATGAGCTCGTTAAAAAATGGTGATGGATTCATGGAATGAGGGGGCAACTGAAGGGGAATAAGAAAAATGTATATGAGATACCTAGTGGATGCGACGGTAATAGAGATGAAGAGTTTGTTGCTGATGTATTAAAGGAGGACGGACCAAAGGTGGACGGACGAAGGTGACACTTGGCAGTTATTTATCTAGGGTTGGCTCCAAGGTCTCCTAAAGGGAATCGGCATGCGGTTCACGATATGGTGTTGCTTAACCTACATGCCAAACTCTAACTAAGAAGACTCCTATAAGGAAAAGGATTGAATGAGATATGCGAGATCCATAAGTTACTCTCCTAGAAGGAAAGAACTTCTTGACCAAGGCGTGAATTTGGGTCCTATACTATTATAAATACCCCAAGACCCCCACAAATTAAGGTACGCATAATTAACTCAACTCTAGCACTCTAAGGTTAAAAAAAGGTTTCTAACTTGACCTTCGGAGGGTTTTTGGCCGACACCACACTGGTGCTCTCTGTTAGGTCCTTTCTTTTTGTTGTATAGGTTTTATTTCAATTTCGTGAGGACCATGTAGCTTACTGGTGAATTTCGGCATCATATATATATATATATATATATATATATATATATATATATATATATACTGAGGGAATTCCTAAACAAGGAAGTGTCTTGACATATTCTTTGATTTTTTGGACTACAGCTGTATGGATTGGAGTCCAAGGAGATGGGTTTGTGCGAAGCCTATCGAATAAGGGTTTGCACTGCTGCCTGAGATTTTGATAAAAATCCGAAATATAGTTGAGAGATCCTAGAAATCTTTGAAGCTGGGTTTTGTCAAGGATCTCGTCTGGGAACTTATCAGCAAACTGAATGGCTCTTTCAATGGGCTTGATGATACCTCGGTGAATATCAAAACCTAAGAATCGGATTTTTGTTTGGAAGAGCCTAATCTTTGGGGCAGAAACTACCAAACCATTAGTCCTGATGGTATTTAGGAAGGTTCTAAGATGCTTCTGGTGTTGGTCGAGGGATTCTGAAAAAATAAGTACATCATCGATGTACACAATGGTATGGTTGGAGAATGGATTGAAAATTTCATTCATTATGTTTTGGAATTCTGAAGGTGCATTCTTCAGACCAAAAGGCATCACATTCCATTCGTAATGACCAAAGGGTGTGGTGAAAGAGGGTTTAGAAAGCTAATTATCAATATCTAAATAATCAAAAATACCTCTAATCTAATGAGATAATCTTTATTTCTAAAAAGTAAGGTTAAAATCGTAATTAAATAAATAAATAAAAAAACTATCAGATAAATTTTCTATAACTTCCCACTAGAGTTTTTTTTTTTTGTAGAATTTGTGGTGTGCCTTTGTGTTAGAATTCTTTCTTTCTCCCTTGTGTGTGTGTTTGTTTCTCAAAAACTCCCACTAGAACCTTAGACAGACAAATTCCTCACCGATTTCTAAAAGACAAACAAACCTCCAATCCCGCATATTGCACTGAAGTCATGTACGTAACATATATGTAAAAATAAAAATAAAAATAAAAATAAAGAAAGATAAATTGCAAATTATACCCCAAGTTAGTGGGTGTTTGGATTTTACATCTTAAAATTTCAAAATTTGGATTTTACCCCCTAAAGTTGGGGAATGTTTATATTTTACATCCTAACATTTCAGAATTTGGATTTTAACCCCTAAATTTTAAAGATGTTTGGATTTTATTTCCTAAAGTTTAGAAGTGTTTGGATTTTACATCCTAAAATTTTAGAATTTTGGGGTGTAAAATTCAAATACTTTCAAACTTTAGGAGGTAAAATCTAAATTTTGAAACGTCAGAGTGTAGAATCCAAACACTCCAAATGTCAGGGGATAAAATCCAAATTTTGAAACTTCAGGATGTAAAATCTAAGCACCCCAAACTTTGGAGGTGTAATTTACAATTTACTTAAAAAATGAGTACCATAGGTTAAAAAAAATTGCAATAGAATTCAAACCCTTTGATAATGCTTTTATATTTCTAAGGAAATACACATAAAAAACTATTTTATGTGTCTAAAGACTAATATTTATAAATTTTAAAATAAAAAATTTCTGGTCCTATTTGGTCTACTTTAGTCTTATTCGGTCCATTTTAGTTCATTCGGTTCACTTTGGTCCTATTCAGACCATTTTAGTCCACATTGATCATATTTAGTCATATTTTGCCCACATTGATCCTATTTGGTTCACTTTGGTCTTATTCAGTCTATTTTGGTCATATTCAATAACATTAACCCTTTTTGGTCCTACTCGGTTCACTTTGGTCTTATTCGGTCCACTTCAGTTCATTTAGTCCTATTTGGTCTATTTAGTCCACTTTGGTTTACTTTGGTCTTATTTGGTCCTATTCGTTCTATTTGGTTCTATACGGACCACTTTGGTCCTATTCGGTCCTATTCAATCCACTTCGGTTCTTTCTATCCAGTTGGTCTTATTCGGTCCATGCGGAACTATAAGGTCAACTTCAGTCCTATTCAGTCAATGTTGGTTCAATTGGTTCATTTTGGTCTATTCAGGACATTTTAAGTTTTTTCTATTAAACGACGTCGTTCATAATCTTGTAACTTATCCAGCACTAACCCAAGCCAAACTCTGCACTCACTACTCAGCGTCTCTCTGTGTCACAGGCTCAATTTTTCTTTTAAATTTTCTGCCTGTGATGGCACTAAGTTCCTCCCTTAGTCTCAGCCAATACACCACACACACACACATACACTACAGTAATACTCAAAACAGAATTATGCAGGGAAATCACACATACACAGTACACACAGCATTTATAAGGCACTAACCCCAACCTTTATTACTCAATATTCAAGTACAAAGGAAGCCTGAAGAATACACACGAAATTCTCAAAGCAAAATACACTCTCTGCTGTTGACTGCTCCAACAGCTTAGGTTATATGCATAGAAATAACTGTCGCAACAGTTACTACCAAGTAACTGCCTCCTATTCTGGACTTACTGGCACCTGTGGTCTGACTTAGGACACCTGCAACTGATACTGTCTTGGCATGCTGTCCACGTTTCCAGCCCCTACTCAGTAGGTCTGAACACCCAACAACATATGAACTGACTGGTAACTGCCGATAACTGCTGTTGCACACTCTGCACATGCCAGCCCATCGCTCAGCATATCATGGGGCATCCTCCCATGCTTCAGCAGCCCACACATGATTATCCTATCACGTTTTAAAAGCTTGGCCCTTGCTCAAGCCTTTCTCATCAGCAACACAACCCACACATACAAGTCCAAGCATTCTGTCAGCACCAACTAGCCCAAATGCCTTACATAACCTAATATTATAATAGCAACCTAACACTGCCTTGCACACAAGCCACCAAGCTCATGCATAAAGCAACCTAACCAAGCCACGCCACTATGCCATTGGCCATAACCAAGGGTCAGCACCACTTGCTGCTGCCCATCATCACTGAACCATCTCTGCCCACCATGGCTCACCACTACCATGGCCTTGGGGCCTCATATGGAGTAAGGTCCCTCCACATGCTACCCCTCATCATGCTCATCAATCTGAACCCAGCAAGGAGATCGGGCTTGTCCCTCTCAAAGAGCACTTAGGAGTTTCACTAGTATAACATGAAGAGCCATGGGTGTCTTGAGAAAACATTGAGCCATGTGACTGCCCTAATGTTGTCCAAGCACTCAAATTCCTCATTCCATCATCAGCAACTTGCAAAACTCCTAACAAACCACCCCCACTAGAAGAAGCTGATGTCCTCATTGGTATGGTATTCTCATATGGCTTCACCTCTTTCTCAAACTGCCATAATGTAGATGCATTCTCCTAACTTACCTCTGATTCTGCAGCCCTCTTCCACTTTACCAAGTAGTATGTTATCATATTTCCTCCCTTACGATAACCAGTCATCTTCTTGTCCAGAATTTTCTCCACTTCTCTATCAAACTGAACCATGACAGTAGGCAAGGCATGCCTAGCTTCATTTCTTGAGGGATCCTTTGCATCCCCATGATACAACTTTAAGAAGTTCACATGTTTTGTTGGGTGAATCTGTAATCTTTCTGGTAGCTTCAACTTGTAAGTCACTGCACCGACTCTCTTCACAACCTCGAATAGACCATCATATTTAGGAACCAAACCTTGGTGAATTGCTTCACTTCTAAACTGTCTCCAAATCTGTGGAGTCAATTTCTATAGCATCTTGTTCCCCACTTGGAACTCCAGAGGTCTTCTCCCTTTGTCAGCATATTTCTTTATCCTCCTCTGTGCTTTCAACAAGCTGTCCTATGCCTCCTGCATTAGCTCCTGCTTATTGGTTGCAAACCTATATGCTGCGGGACATCTACCCCCTGAACGCTGCTTAGCAATCTCATGAGGTGTGAGAGGCTGCTGTCCCATAGCCAACTCAAAGGGACTCATCCCAGTTGATGAAGATTTGTGCAGATTGTTGGCAAACTACACAGAATCCAACAAATCTAACCAATTCTTTTGGTTGGAAGTCACATAATTTCTTAAATAGTTCTCCAATATAGCATTAAGCCTTTCTGTTTGCCCATCTGTTTGTGGGTGATTTGCAGTAGAGAACTTTAACTTTAAACCCATCAAACCAAACAAAACAGTCCAAAAACGGCTAGTAAATCTAAAGTCTCTGTCACTTACAATGTCTTCAAGCAACCCAAAGTATTTCACCACGTTTTTATAGAATAAGTCAATAGCCACCTCTGCTGTACATGTGCTCGGTGCAGCCATAAAAACAGCATACTTTGAGAATCTATCAACAACCATAAATACTGAACCTATCCCCTTTACTTTTGGCAAACCAGTAATAAAATCCGTTGAAATAGAAACCCAAGGACTCTTTGGTATAGTGTTAGGACATATGTGTTTCAAGGTATTTTGAACATATGTCATCATTTTATGTAATTGGCTTATCCTTTGACAAAACGCATTTTACTTGTAATTGGGTAGATTTAGGATGTGTTTAACGCTTCAAGAAACTGTGTTTCAAGATCAAGTGTTGAAGTCATCAAGTCTGTCCAAGAAATAAGTGGAAAAGTGCAAGTTCATTAAAGCTCGACACCTGTCTCGACACCTGTCTCGACACATGCATCTATCAAGCTTTAAGAAGCTGTTCAGCCCCGAGGCTCGACAGTTGCTCGACAGCACCTCGACACCTCTAGCTATCGAGATTTAAGAAAAACAGATTCTAAGTTCTGTTTTGATTCCAATCCGTACTTATGTCTTTAGGACTTCTTTTCTTCTAACCCTAGACATATCAAAGGATTATTTTAAGGGCCGTCAAAAGAGATACAAGCTGCACAAGTATTGAGAAATTCTTGTTCATGCAATTTGTGACCTGAGACAAAGTTCATGCCCTAGTTCATCTCTTGTGAAGAAGTTGCTGTGTAATGTGCACCGTAGGGTTTTATAACCAAGCATCTTCTTGATCTTCATCGTGTGGATGAATTGAAAAACTTTGCAGCCAACAACTCTCTCTCTAGTTGGTGATTGAAGTCACGTATTAGGATCCGCGCAATTGGTTAGTCACATACTGGGAGCTGTGCATTAAAAAGGAGAAACTGTTACTACAAAACAAGTCCAATTGAGTATTGGGGTAAAGGTTCAGCTGTAGATTGGTAAGGTACTTTGATTCCTTTACTTGTAACCGCTTGTTGTGATAATAGTGAAGTTTTGGGAGTGGTGATCTTAAATCACCTAGTGGGATTTTTGCCATGTAGGTTTTCCCCATTTGTAAACAAATCACCGTGTCATTTAATTTCCGCTGCAGACTTTAGTTTATTGGTAATTTGTTTGTGCTACCACGCAATTTGCATGTTAACTTGATTGATTAAAAATTTGGCTAATTAATCAACTTAATTCATCACTAGGGGTCAACGGGGGTCAACGCGTTTGTGGCCTATCATATAGGAAGAGGCTGTAGTAGACCTGCTTCGTTTTGAGTCAAGCCCTTATCTTGTTGGCAAACCAGACAGGTCTTCACATACAACTCAATATCTAAGTCCATCTTAGGCCAGTAGTATGAACGGGATAGTAATGCATACATCCTATCTTTACCTGGATGTCCTGCCCACTGTGGATCATGAGTTTCCTTCAGCAACTCTCTCTAGATCTTTCCACTTCGAACAAACAACTTGCCACCCTTAGCATTCAACAACCCATCCTCTAGCCAGTAACACCTTACCAAGCCTACAGTCACGTCCTGCACCAACTTTTGATAGGTAGCATCCAACTTAGCACTGTCTTTGATCCTCTCCACAAAATCTAACTTCACCCTAGTCAGGGCAGCTACATATTTTGTACCTGTTTGTGACTCAAGGCATTAGCTACTTCATTGTGCTTGGCTGGTTTGTGCTCCCACACAAAGTCGTACTCCTATACCAACTCTTGCCACTTAGCCTGCTTGGGTGACAGCTTCTTTTGTGTGTTAAAGAAGGTGTTAGCAACATTGTCTGTTCTCACCATGAACTTTAGCCCTAGTAGATATACACGTCTGGCCAGCAAACAGTGCACTACTGTAATCATCTCTTTCTCATGGGCTGAACATTTCTGCTCTGCCTTATTCAACTTCCTGCTCTCATAAGCAACAAGATGTTTTTCTTGTACAAGAACCCCACCAATTGCCTTATTCGAAGCATATGTATGGACTTCAAAGGGTACACCAAAATCTGGTAAACGCAACACTGGTTCACTTGATATAGCAACCTTCAGCTTCTCAAAAGAATCCTGACATGCATCTGACCATACCCATTTTTTGTCCTTCTTCAGCAAATCTGTGAGACGAGCCACCTTCTTCAAATATCCTTGGATAAACTTCCTGTAATAATTGGCCAGTCCAAGGAAAGACTGAAGCTCTGTAACCTTGTTAGGTGGTCACCAATCAAGAATGGCCTGTACTTTTCTCTCATCCATCATAACCTGACTTTTGCTGACTTTGTGCCCTAGAAATAGAATCTCCTGTTGAGCAAACTCATATTTTTCCTTCTTGACAAACAATTGGTGTTCTCTCAATTCGGACAGCACCTTCCTAAGGTGGTCCAGGTGATCCTTTAAGGATTCACTATAAATTACAATATCATCTAGATAAACTACAACAAAGCAATCCATAAACTCATAAAAGACATCATTCATCAAATTACAAAACGTAGCAGGGGCATTAGTTAAATCGAAAGGTATAACTAGAAACTCATAGGAACCATCCCGGGTCACACAGGTAGTCTTAGGCTCATCCCCTTCTGCAATCCTTACTTGCCAGTAGCCTGATCTTAAATCCAGTTTTGTAAAGTAAAAAAATTTGCTAAATCTGTCAAAGAGGTCTTGAATCAGAGGGACTGGATATTTGTTCTTCACAGTCACTTTGTTCAAGGCTCTGTAATCTACACACATCCGCAAGGAGCCATCCTGCTTCTTCTAGAACAGAATAGGAGCACTACAAGGAGCCTTGGAGAGCTGAATATAGCCTGCATCCAGTAGCTCTGTCAACTACTTCCTCATCTCAGCCAACTCCAATGGGGACATTCTGTACGGAGCCTTTGACGGTGGCTTTGATCTAGAAACCAACTCAATTCTATGATCAACTGCACATCTAGGTGGAAGGGTCTTTGGTAGTTCTAGAGGTATAACATCAACAAACTCCCCTAGCAATCCAGCCACAGCATCTGGAACATCGACATACTTGTCCTGCTTCACCTCAATCAGTGTAGCCAAATAAGTCATTTCACCATTCTTCATCCCATGCTCAACCTGCATGGTTGAAACCATCGGTTCCTTCCCTTTACTACTCTTGCTATTTCCTACCCCACGTCTCACAAGAACATAGCAGGATTGCTTATCATCAAGGATTAACAACATTTCAATGAAAGGCAGCAGAGCAGCCTTAGCAACCACTAGAAACTCATCACCCAAAATTACATCATAGTCATCTAACTCCATGACTAGGAAATTCACCTTCCCATTCCATTCGCCCATCTTAAACTTTACTCCATAAGTAATCCCCAACACAGGTTTTGCCTCTAAGTTAACAGCTTTGATCTTATTAGGGCTTTTACTCACCTTCAAACCAAGCCTTTGAACCATTCGATCAGCAACAAAGTTGTGAGTAGCACCAGAATCAAGCATACCCTAAGCCCCATTTTCGTTCATCTCCACTTGAACATAAGACGGACCCCTAGAAGTGCCTCCTGCATGTAGTGCATTCAGCAACTACAAAGGGTTCATTGGGACCTCTTCATCAGACTGCCCACCACTCTCCTCAATGATCATGGCATTCAACTTCTCACGTTTTGGACAGTATCTAGCACGATGAAGGCCATTGTAAATGAAGCAGCCAGCATTAAGCTTAGGTTGTTCTTTGCTTGTTTGAGAGGTAGAACTCTCTCCCTTGCTTTTAGTACTCTAACTCTTCTTCTGCTTATCTTTCTTCTTGCCATCCTTTTTCTACTTGTCCTTGCCCTTATCCTTGGACTTACGTTTTTCTTCTTCCCCACTAGGCTTACTGAATTTATAATCTACCAAGGCATCTACAGCAAACATAGCAGTAGGCAGATTACGCGCATCCTGCCTCTTTAATTCCATTTGGGCCCAAGACTGCAAGTCAGACATGAAATTGAACAGTTTGTCCTCCTCTAACATGTTCTTGATGTCCAATATCAAAGAACTAAACGTCTTGACATACTCCTTCACAGTACCCGTCTGCTTCAATTCCTTCAAAGCGTCCCTTGCAACCCAAGCAGTGTTAGTAGGCAAGAATTGGTCCTATAATTCCTTCTTTAAGGCCTCCCACGAGTCAATTTTGCTTCTGTCGGCATCTGCATTGTCTTCCACACGGGTTCGCCACCATAACTTGGCATCCTTTGAAAGATACATGCTTGTGATTGTCACCATCTCTTGACTAGGTACCCTAGTAGCCTTAAAATACTGCTCCATATACCACAGGAAATTTTCCAAATCCATGGCATTCTTGGCACCATTAAAGGGCTTAGGTTCAGACACCTTCAATTTCGTGGCCATTTCCCCCTCCCTGGGCAAGCCACTCATCGCTCTCTTCAATAGAACAATTTTTGTTTTTAGTTGGCGTTGGGTCTCCATTGCTGCCTGGTTCTAGGAGTCCAATGCAGCAGCCAACTTTTCAACACGAGTGAAAAGAATATCCTTCTATTCTACAAGATCATTTCTCACCGCAGTCATCTCTGCAGTAACAGCATCTAGTTTGTCACAAACAGAAAGTTGTTCCCCTTCTAGAGTAGGTGAAGGAGAAGGTGTGACAGAAGGAGATGTTAGAGGATAAGGGAATCTGTGCTCATTAAACAAGACATGCCTGCAGGTATACAACTTGTTAGTGTGTAGATCAAGACATAAGTAACCCTTGGAAACATTGGAATAGCCTAAGAAGATGCATTCAGCTGTTGTATGATTAAGTTTATGTTGATTATAGGGTCTAAGATAATGGTAACAAGCACAGCCAAAGACTTTAAGAGACAAAATATCAGGATTATGACCATAGAGTTTAAGCCAAGGTGACATGAAGTCCAAAGAAGCTGTTGGAAGAAGATTGATGAGTGTTAAGGCAGATTGAACAGCAAAGGACTAGTATGTGGAAGGAAGAGAGGCTTGTGAAAGTAAGGTGATTGTGGTTTCAATTAGGTGCCTATGTTTCCTTTCAACTAAATCATTTTATTGAGGAGTGTAGGGACAAGAAATCTGGTGTTTTATCCCATTTGAAGACAAAAAGGACTCAAAAGATTTAGAGGTAAACTCACCACCTCCATCTGATCTGAGGGTTTTAAGAGTAGATGAGAATTGTGTTTTGATCATAGCATGAAACAAGACAAATTTAGAGTAAACTTCAGATTTATTGGTGAGCAGGTACATCCATGTAAATCTAGTGAAATGATCAACAAAGATGACATAATATTTGTAGCCATTTATTGAATCAAGAGGTGCAGGACCCCACAAATCTGTATGTACAAGTTCAAAAGGAGATGTAGCTACAAACCTAGAGCTAGGAAATGGAAGTCTATGCATCTTGCCATGAAGACAATGAATACAAGAATTAGCAAGATTAACACTACTAGGAGAGGACATTCCATTATTATGTAAAACATGCTTAAGAACTAGGGAATTAGGATGACCAAGCCTGCTGTGCCACAAGTGCCAATGAGAATGAGACAACTGGATGGAGTTACACAATTTGTGGGGAAGAAGAAGCTTAGTGGCTTTGTGAGGGTAGATGGGGTAAACACCATCTTCACTCTTGCCCTTGTAAAGGATTGTCCCCATGGCCAAGGCCTGAATTAACAATGTATTTGCATCAAAGTAGCAACTACAGTTATTATCATAGGAAATTTTGTGAACAGATGCAAGGTTAGAAGCAATAGAGGGAACTCTTAACACATTTCTAAGTTTGATAGCTGAATTGGAAGAAGGAATTATGGAGTTACCTATGTGAGTGATAGGTAAATTCTGTCCATTCCCAACTGTGAGGTGTTGTTGACCAGTGTAAGGTTTAGGAAAACTTAGATGGTTGAGGCTAGAGGTGACATGATCAGTAGCACCACTGTCTGCTAGCCAAGGTTGCTCCTGAGTCAACATATGGTTGGATGCAGTGACCATGGCTGCTAACTTTGTAGGTGGATGCTTGCCTTGATAGGCATAATCCATTCTATGGTAACAGTCAATGGTAGTGTGACTTGCTTTCCCACAGATTTGGCATATTGGCCTCTCTGCTCTAGCATTGGGACCTTGAGGCTGTGGTGAAAAATGATTAAAATGGTGGCTTAAAGATTGGCTTGAAGATGGACCTGGACCCCTGCCTCGGCCTCTGGCATTGTTGCCTCTCCCTTTACTTCTTTTAGGATAGTTTGACTGATTGTAGGTATGAAAACCACCAGTGTTACTGAATCTTGGTGTGGAGTTAACAGCCATTGCAAAGGTGGAGTCTTTGAACTCCATACCTTCATTCAATGACTCTTCCTCTACATTCAACAGAGTAGCCAGTTCATCAAAACTAATTTTTGTGCTTCTGGTTCTAATGGCAGATCTGAATGCACTAAACTCCTTTGGGAGACCTTTGATTGCTACATGGAGTAGCTCTTCATCATCCAAAAGAACACCTACTACCATCAGTTTATCCCTAATCACTTTAATCCTTTGCAGATATGAATCTACAGAATCAGATCCTTTCTTCACATTATGCAATTCACCTTTGAGGCTCATCACATGAGATCGTGAAATTGAAGAGAATATGTGCTCAAGAGCCTTCCATACTTCTTGAGTAGATGAACAACCAACAGTGATGGCCAAGGCTGAAGGAGTTAGGGTGGAGTTGATAAAGGTCAATAATGCCTTTTCCTTTGATTTTCAGATGAGATAATCTGGATTAAGTACAGAGGTAATAGCTCCAGAAAGATCCTTGAGAAATTTCTCAGGAACAAGAGGGACTTCATCAAGAAGATCAAGCATTGAGTATGTTTCCAATACCATGGAAATCTGATACTTCCAAACTATGTAATTGGAAGAATCAAGTTTGACAGTCATCATATTTGACATGTTTGACAGCAACAGTAGAGGCTGATTAGTGAGATTGATGGATGAAGAAGATGAAGGTACGGTTGAAGGTACAGAAGAGGAAGTTGATGTTGAATTGGTTTCTGCCATTGTTGGACCTTGAGATCGTGGCTCTGATACCATGAAAAGATTCAATTCAAGCTTAACAGAAAGCTGTAATGGTGTTCACACAGTAACACACTCAAAGAAAAGCTACAAAACTCAAAGAGAAAAGAGAGAAAATTTCAGAGAGAGAGAAGACTAAAAATTCTGGAGGAAATATAATTGCTTAACCTTTCATTACACTCATGTACAATATATATATACACAGGAGTCAATAACTGTCAGATCAGAGTTCCTAAATTCACGGGATTGATCCGTGAATGGTGGAGGGAAATTAGGAACTAACAACTAACTGATAACTGCCTAACTGACACAGCTTTCATCAACAATATCTTATACAAAAACGCAGCGTATCAATGGCATAATGTTAGACACATGAAACGCAACGTTTCATTAAACATAAACGCAGCGTTTCATTGTGAACCAGTCTTCATTATCCACACGACATCGTTTTGTTTGAATCGTTGAAGGAGCCGTTGCAGACTAGCCGTTGGGCTTAACACTCTGCTGACCTTTGGAACTTCTGGAGCTTCTGGAACTATTCTCAACATACCTGAAGGCTTCTTTGATAACAAGGATGCTGACTTGCGTGCACGTGGCATAAAGCCTGTTAAGCCAGACATCAAGTAAGTTCCTACATTTTTGTTATCTCTGCATCTTCATGCTCTTTTCTATTCAAGTCAAATGTTAATATAATTGTAATTTTTCCCTTTGTTTTATTTTATCTGCTCTGAATATTGGTTCTCTATCAGATTGCGACAGAGTTTACAGAGTAGTTTTAAGAAAAGTCCTGTAATGCAAAGAGGTCTTTTCAGTGGTTGCCTTTGATGTTATTTTGGGGGAATAATTACTTGGGGCCTTATGACTTCTTCAGTTTTTTTGGCCCTTTCCTTTTTTGACTTTTCTTGTCTTTTGACTAGTATGGCTGATAAATATCATCATTGTCTTGATGGGCTCTGCTGCTTGGATGACTTAAATTGGTCGCTAATATTGCAAGGTGTTTATCAAGGATTTTATGTAAATAGTTAGATCAAATATATTTTAGAGCATATGTAAATCACCATTTGAACATCCATATAAAATTCCTTGGTGAATTATAAATACATAGACTTGCTGGAGTACAAATAAGGGCAGTTCACCTCCTGTTTATGAGATCTTCTATGAGCAAATCTTATCCAATGCTGCTGCAGACCACAAATAGAAGAATTGGACCTTCAGTTGTATGGTTCTCCAATATCTATAGTAGCATTGATATCGAAAATATTCTTAATTTGATAGCAAACCTGGCCGCATTGATAACTCAGTTATCTAATGTGCATAGTGTTGCCTACCCATCTAGTAAATCACAAAATTAGACCCGATTCTAAAAGTTAATTTTTGCAATAGGCTTAAAAACGAGCTACCACATGAAAGAAGACCCATTTGTTTGAGGTCTGACTATTGCGGTATTTGTAGGTTGGTGCTATATTATTTTAAACCTCATGGAGGTTTCTCCAATTCATCAATAACTTTAGAGCAGAATATGGTGTGATCTGTTTGTCTCTGGAAAAGTTTCAAATGCAACACATTCTTTTCTATTACTTCATATTTTTTCTTTAATGACATGGAACACACCATAACATTGAAAATTTGTTTGGTTGTGGTTAGAGATGGGTACAAGGAATTCGAAAAGTTGATTCAAGAGGACTTGCAGGAGGTGGGGTTTAAAATATAATTGAACTGTTCACTCCTGCATTCTATTTTTCCATGTTATCTATCCACAATAGAAACTTAAAATTGTTTTCCTGTTGTTTCAATTGTAACTGCAGACTGATGCTGCTGAAACGATAGAAGAGGCTGAATCTGTTGAGCAGAAGTAAGTTCAGCTGTGTGATTGTTGGTCAAATTTTCACATCCTGCGTCTCCAATCTTCTTTGCCAATATTCTTCATTCCATTTCCTTTTTTGCAGAACCTATTGGGAGAAAGTGGAAATGTTGAAGAAGAAGAAATTGGAACTGCAGGTTGCCGGGTCTGTCAAACGTAGAAAAGCATCTGAGGGTGTTGCCAAGGAGTCCAGGCGTGAAGAATCATCCAGTGACGACGACAGTGGTGGGAATTTTGCAGTTGATTGGAGAGCCCAACACTTGTGAACGTGCTTTGTAGATGTTTTGGTATCTATGAATGTATGATCTTAAAATATAAACCAGGAAATGTGATGTCTCTGACCCAAACTGGAATCCACCGTATCAATCTTTTCTTTTGATATAAGCTAAAAAAAAATGGGAGTTGCTGATGCTTACTGCATCTAGAGAACTGTCTACCTACCTAACTAACATTCTTTGCATTGCCAAAGGATAAAGCCATTAAAAAAAAAAAAAAAAAAAAGAGTAAATTGCAAATTACAAACTAAAATTTGGAAGTGATTAAATTTTACACTTTAAAATTTAAGAAATTTGATTTTACTCTCCAAAGTTTGAAATGCTTTGATTTTACATCATAATATTTTAGAATTTGGATTTTACCCCCTAAAGTTTAGGAGTGTTTGGATTTTAAACCCCCAAAGTACTCCAAAACTTTAAGGAATAAAATCTAAACCCTCATAAACTATAGGGGTAAAATTTAAATTCTAAAACGTCAAGGTATAAAATTCAAATATCACCAAACTTCAAAGGGTAAAATTCAAATTTTAAAATTTTAAGGTGCAAAATTTAATCAATTCTAAATTTTAGGGGTGTAATTTACAATTTACTTAAAAAAAAAGAAAAAAAAAAAAAACAAAGAAGAAGAAGAAGAAGAAGAAGAAAGGCTTCCCACCGTGTTGGATAGCCTGGAGTACATGCATTTCAGAGAAGTGACTGTCAATGTCAGGGAACATAAGAAGCCTATATTTTGGCCTTACAGCTATGATTCTGTATAGATATTCTGAGGTTGAGGAGAGTTTTTTTTTTTTTTTTTGATACACAAGGTTGAGGAGAGTTAAATTATCAATTATGAGCATTGTAAATATCGCTTGAATTAGCGGGAATAAATTCTCTACAAAATTTAGCTGGCTAAGGCTTTGGCATAGTGAAACAAATTTAATTTATTTTTATTTGGAAGAATTGAACTTGATTAATTGGTTTCTTTCTGCCTTAGCGATTCTAACACTTGAAGTTGTTCAGTAGCTTGTTTAGCAACTAAAAGATTATTCTTATTAAAAATAGACTCTTACTTCAAATCAATTTAGTGTTAGAGTAATTAATTAGGCTTCTGTTATATGTCTAGCAATTTACTTTACTTTGGGATTACTTGCTCTAAATTTGATTGCTTAGATATGATCTTGGAATCAATTCAATTCACTTAGGCTTGATCACTAAGTTTGTTTTTGTTATTTATAAACAGGACCTTAAGGATCCGTTCAGTTGGAGGAATGGAAAAAATGAGAGAATGGAAAAGTATGGGAGGATGGAAAAGTGGAAAGATGAAAAATATTTAGTTTTCTTTCTTGTGTGTTTGGTTGGAGGGGTGGAAAAGTGAGAGGGTGGAAAACTCTTTTATTCAGTTAGAGAGAAAAATGGAAGGATGGAAAATGTAATTTATATAAATTGGATATTATACCCTTGTTATATAATATTTAAAAAATAGATTTATTTGTACTCATTATATAATATAAAATTTATCACATCATATATATAAATTTATATTATTATAATGTAAAAATTAGATTAGGTCACGTTGAAAAAATAAATAAATAAAAAAAGAGAGAAGAGAACATTGAAAAAAAAGGGTGAAAATAGAGTATTTTTGTAAAAGTGCTACCATAACACTTTTCTCTCCAGATTTTCCTTTCGATTTGGAAGGAAAAAAAATGTGGCTCTAGAGAGAGAACTTTCTCTCCGGTTTTCTCTCCTTCTTATTTTCCTTTCCCAAACAAACAGTGGAAAACAATATTTTTCACCCTATTTTCCTTCCTCTATTTTCCATCTACCCTATTTTCCAATTAAACGGACGAACCCTAAGCTTAGTAGATGAAAGAAGGGGAGGGGGAGGGGGGGGGGGGGGGGGGGGGGGGGGGGGTGGTTAGCCTGATATTGTGCTTTTACCCTAAGATAAAATATTTGGATGCCTACTGCTACTACATTTATTGTCATTATCCCAAAAAACATAAGAGGTGGAACATGAGATTAATTATTTGTATTAATTTAATGACCAATACAATCTAATTAATTGTTTGGGATGGAACGAGTCCAAATTGATTACTTTGTGTGCGTTTGTATTTGGATAAAAATTATAAATTATTTTACTATTCAGTTTATTTTTGTTACTATCCATGGATCTTACTGCACTTTTTGGTACTATTTATGAGCTCTACTGTATTATTTCAACTAACTTTTACTTTTATCTATATTACTTTAGCAATAAGTTTTCAGTTTCAACAAAATAAATAGTATCCAAACAGACCCTTTATTTTGTTGTGGCTATATTTAGCTTAAATTACAACTTCTAAATATTCAAATGTGATTTAAATTAACATGCTAACATGTTCATTTTGGTTAAATGCATGGCCAAACAAGATCCTTGTCAAAGGTTTCTCAACCCAAAAAAAAAAAATTCAAAGTGGGTCTTAATTAAATGAATAGTAAAACTCAAACCTCCATTTCATTCCTTTATTCATTTGGGAAGACTATCTTTCATAGAAATTTATACCCAGAAGATTCTCTAATTGTTTGGCCAAACTTATTTTACATTTTATTTGATTAGTTAACCTTTTAAATCTTCACTTTTTTAATATGAAAATTCTCACTTCACTTTGGTACCATATATTGATGGGACTAACGAGATCAATTACTGACGTGGATGAGAGTAAAGCAAGACAGACAAGAGTAAAGCGAGACAGACGAAGGCAACTATAGGCAAGTGCCCACGTCACCGACGAAGGCAGCAAGGTCATTCAATGTCACCAATAATATCCCCGACAGTTGGAAAACCAGTTGTACGGCCCGTTGAGGATGAATTAAAAGCCCCATTACTTGGTAGAAAGCATTACTAAAAGAGGCATTAAAGCCACAATAAGTGCCACAACGGCTAGGGGCTGGAGAAGCATATATAAAGCCCCCACAAAGCACGAGTGGAGGTAAGAGAAATACACATTAAGCTACGTATTATTCTACCACTTCGTTCTATCTTTTCATAAGATCTTCTTGGTACTGACTTGAGCGTCGAAGGTGTTTTGGCAGGCGCCACACCGTTGACCACTCCAGGAAGTCTTCCCCTTCATTTTCACACCAATAGGAGAACAGGTTTGGTTCCATCTGGATTCCTTTATTTGGACTGACGAACTTATACTTCATCAGTTTGGCGCCGTCTTTGGGAAATCGACATTTTCATATTTGGAGAAGTGGTTTCCTCCAACTTCTACATTTAGATGGAATCCAATCAAGATCCCCCAACCTTGGCTCAGCAAATCCAAGCTCTTGCGGTCACCGTTGAGGAACTTACCAGACAAAATCAAGAAATGAAGATACGACTTCAATAGGTTCAATAAGAAGAGAGTCGATATAGGGGCAACCTGGAGGATGAGGGGGACAGCCATAGAAGAACTAATACTCAAAGACCTTTCACTCCAGACGAGCAAAATTCAGATCTTCTTCGAGAGATGAGAAAAGAGATGGACGAGTTAAGGAATGCCATCAAGGAGAAAACGGACCGGAGTATGGATAGGATGATAAAGGCCACAAATTCGCCTTTCACTATAGCAGTCCTTGAACATCCAATGCCGTCTAAATTTCGTTTACCTCAGCTTGAGCCATTCGACGGATTAAAGGACCCTCAGGATCACCTTAACACATTCAAAACGACGCTGGGTCTTCAGCAACCCCCCGACGAGATACTATGATGTTCCTTCCCCACTACTCTCAAAGGAGTAGTAAGAGAATGGTTCGCCAAGTTACCAACATCATCCATTGACAACTTCGACCAGCTGAGCAGGGCCTTCCTGCATCATTTTATTGGGAGGCAGCGTCCAAAGAGGCCAGCAGAGTACTTACTCACCATTAGACAGGGAGAGAAGGAAACATTAAAGTCGTACGTGAAACGCTTCACTCACGAGACCCTAGAGGTAGACGAGGCGGACGACAAAGTACAGCTGACGACTGTCAAGGCGGGGTTGAGATCTAGGGAGCTTGTAGCTTCACTCGCGAAGAATACTCCAAAGACGATGGCAGAGATGCTCCTAAAAGCACAAAAATACATGAACACTGAAGATGCATTAGCAGCTATAGGGGACGCAGAAAGGCCAGGAGGTGTAGGAAGGAAGGACAATGAACGTAGGGGGTAAAGGAGGGAATGTCTAAATCATCAGGCTAGTGACGGGAATAGAAGGAAAAATGATAAAAGCCCTCGAATGGTAAGGTTTATCCCTCTAATTATGCCTGTTGACAAAATTTTAGCGCAGATTAAGGATGAGCACTACCTCAAATGGCCAAGACCATTGCATTCGTCACCCAACGTTCATGACAAGAATAAGTACTGCCGATTTCATAAGGATCATGGCCACTACACGGAGGATTGACGAGACCTCAATGAGCAAATAGAGGAGTTGATACGGAAAGGAAGCTACAGAAATATGTGAAGAAGAGAGAATACGGTAAGCCTAGAGACGACAATAAGAACCAGCAAGAATCCTCGTCCAGAAAAGACAATTGTCATTCCTAACCTGCGCAGGATGTGATCGGGGAGATAGCGACGATTACAGGGGGCCTTTCACTGAAGGGTCATTTAGGTCCCTTAGGAAGGCATGCTAGAGACAGGTGAATAGTGTCCATATGATGCCTCCGATTAAACAAAGACAGACAGACCAGGATATGTCCTTCAGTGAAGTGGATGCCAGAGGAGTGAAATAGCCACACAATGACCGTTTGGCCATAATGTTAACCATAGAGGGACTCAACACCAAGAGGATCCTTGTGGACAATGGCAGTTCTGCAGACATTATCTACCTCCTTGCTTTCCAGCAATTGAAGCTAGATTTAAAAAGGATGTGCTTATTTGACTCCTCACTCGTTAGTTTCAGTGGAGACTGGGTATATCCCAAAGACATGGTGACATTAACAATAACAATGGAGACCTACCTGAGGAAATTGACTCGTCAGCTAGACTTCTTGGTGGTGGACTATCCTTCATCCTACAATGCCATTATCGTAGAGCCCACGCTTAACAAATGAAAGGCAGTCACGTCCACTTATTGCCTAAAAGTAAAATTCCCAATGAATAATGGGGTCGGTGAAGTAAGGGGAGATTAAGTCTTAGCCCAAGAGTGCTACCAGGCCGTTTTAGCTGCAAAGGAAAACCATACATGGACGGTAGAAAAGAAGGAAGAAGATAAGGAAGAAGCCCTAGAAATAGTAAAGTTAGCCAAAGGGGAGACAACCAAGACGACGAGGATAGGGACAAAGCAGAGTCCTGAGATGAGAGCAAAGCTCATCCAATTACTTAAAGAGAACTTAGATGCCTTCGCGTGGAGTCACTAGGACATGCTTGGCATATCTCCAGAAGTCGTTCAGCATGAGTTGAGAGTGAACCTTGAGAGAAAGCCTGTCCAGCAGAGACGCAGAGTCTTTGCCTCATAACAAGACCAGGCAGTTACAGACGAAGTTACCAAGCTATTGGTGGTAGGCTTCATCCGAGAAGTATACTATCCTGATTGGCTCGCGAATGTCGTCCTAGTAAAGAAGGCAAATGGGAAGTGGAGAATGTGCGTGAACTTCACAGACTTGAACAATGCATGCCCGAAGGATAGTTTCCCCTTACCAAGGATAGACCAACTTGTGGATTCCACAGCTGGACATAAATTGCTAATGTTCATGGACGCTTTCTCAAGATACAACTAGATAAAACTGGCCAAAGAAGATTAGGAAAAAACTGCTTTCATCACGAGCCAGCCAAGGACTTTACTGCTATGAGGTAATGCCTTTCGGATTGAAGAATGCAGGAGCCACTTATCAAAGTAAGTGAACAAGATGTTCAGCAAATAGATTGGTAGGAATATGGAGGTATACGTGGATGACATGCTCGTTAAGAGTAAGGAAGAGCTTTCCCATCTGGACGACTTGAAAGAGACATTTGCCACCCTCAAACAGTACTAGATGAAGCTGAATCCAAGCAAATGTGTCTTCGATGTAGCTTTAGGGAAATTCTTGGGATTCATGGTGTCCTAGAGAGGAATAGAAGCAAACTCGGAGAAGGTGCAAGCCATAATCAATATAGAATCGCCTAGAACTGTCGAGGAAGTCCAGAAGCTGACGGGAAGAATCGCGGCGCTGAACAGGTTTGTCTCTAGAGCGACGGATAAATGCCAGCCCTTTTTCAAAACCTTGAAGCAGGCTTTCGAATGGATCGACGAATGTGAGGCAGCATTCCAGGAACTCAAGCATTACTTGAGTAATCCACCCCTCTTAAGTCCAGCCAAGGAAGGGGAAAACCTACATCTGTATTTGGCGGTATCAGTCACGGCCGTGAGTGCAGCCCTGATTCGAGAAGAAGGTAAGAGACAACTCCCAGTTTATTATGTTAGCCAAGCCTTCCAAGGAGCTGAGTCCAAGTATCCGAGGATCGAAAAGATTGTGTTCGCATTAATAGTGGCCTCACGCAAACTAAGACAATACTTTCGGGCGAATCCTATCCTGGTAACGACAGACCAACTTATTTAAAAGTTCATGAACAAACCTGAAGCAGCTGGCAGGATGGTCCTGTGGGCAATTGAACTCAGCCAATTTGACATCAAGTATCGTCCCAAGACAGCCATTAAGGCATAGGTTCTGGCAGACTTCGTCGTCGAATTTCCCGTTTAAACAAGGATGATCTTACTAGCAAGATTGAACGGTGGACGATACAGACTGACAGTTCGTCAGCCCCAAAAAGGGGCGAAGTAGGGGTGGTCATAACCACCTCTGACGGAGAAGTGCTCAAGTACGGAGTTCAACTGTAGTTCCTAGCTACCAACAACGAGGCTGAGTAGGGCTATCCACAGGTCAGGTCGGGTCGGTTTTCGACCCAGCCCGAAACCGACCGTCGATGTCAATCAGTCAAGTCGGTTTCAGGTTCAGGTAGTTTTCGATCAGTTCGGGCGGGTTAGAAGGTCGCCGGATTCTACAAATTCCATCGAAATCTTCAAAAACTTGCCGGAATCTACAAAGAACTCGCCAAGATTTGCAAAAACTCAGTATGTTTGCACCAAAAAATGCTGAAACAAGCTTGGATCTCCTCGAATGTCGCCGGATCTCACCAGATATGATTGAGATCTAGCTGAAATCAGCTTTGATCTCCTTGAATCTTGCTGAAAATCAACTTGGATCTCCTTGAATCTCGTCGGATTTCACGAAGTATGGTCGAGATCTCTCTAAAATAAGCCTGGATCTCCTCGAATCTTGCCGAATCTCACCAAATATGCTTGGATCTGATTGTTTTGGTTGACGAAATCTGCGAAACCAAGCTAAAATCGCGTCGAAAAGTTGGAGAAATAAGAGTTTGTTCATGCTCTTCGGGCGGGTCGGGTTTCATGGGTTTTGAAGGAGGGGACTCGAAACCGACTCGCCGGCATCGGGTTTTGGAGAACGGGACCCGGGTTCGACCATCGGAGCAGTTGGATCGGGTGGATGCGGGTCGGGTACAGGCAGTTTGGGCAGGTTGGGCGAGTTGCCGGGTGGGTTAGACAGCCCTAAGGCTGAGTGCGCCGGAATATTGACGGGGCTGAGACTTGGAAAGATGCTTGGAGCCAGGAACTTGTTGGTGCAAAATGATTCAAAACTAGTGAATGGGCTAATAATGGGAGAGTATGAGGCAAAAGAGGAAAGAATGCAAAAATACCTCAGGCTGACGAGGCGTCTGACTTAAGAGTTCGATAAAGTAGAATTTGAACAGATCCCTAGAAGCCAGAACATGGTAGCAGGTGAGGTCTCGAAGATAGCATTGTCGGAAGAAAGGTCATCAACTAGGGGCTTGGCGGTAGAGATCTAGAAACACCCCAGCATTGAAGAAGTCCCAACGTTCCCGATCCAAAATACAAACAGCTGGATTACTCCAATCATGTCTTTTCTGTGGGATGGGCACCTCCCTTAAGACGCCGAGGAGGCCAAAAAGATCAAGAAAAGAGCAGCCAGATTTATGATCCTAAATGACACCCTATACAAGAGAGGCTTTTCCATGCCTTACTTGAAATGTGTCAATGAAGAAGTAGCCAAATACATCCTGGAAGAAGTCCACGAAGGAATTTGTAGAGACCATGTCGGTCCCAGATTCCTGGTAAGCAAGATTATTCGAACAGGTTATTTCTGGCCAACTATGCAGATAGACACAGTTGAACTCGTCAAGAAATGTGACAAATGTCAGAGGTTCGGGAACGTCCAGTGACTTTCGGTAGAGAAATTGACGACAATATCATCCCCATGGCCATTCGCACAATGGGGGATCGACATCGTCGGCCCACTGCCCCTAGGTAAAGGTCAGGTAAAATTCCTACTAGTTGCAATTAATTACTTCACGAAATGGGTTGAAGTAAAGGTAATAGCAACAATCACCGAAGCACGAATCCAGAGTTTCGTCTAGAAAAATATGGTTTACAGGTTCGGGATCCCAAGGACGATCATATCAAATAATGGGCGGCAGTTCGACAGCCAAAGCTTCAAGGACTTCTGTTCAGGCCTAGGCATTAAAAACCAATTCTCATCCTCTGGACATCTGCAAGCCAATGGTCAGGCTAAAGTGACGAACCGAACATTGCTAAAGATTATTAAAGCCAAGCTAGACGACACGAAGGGTTTCTAGCCAGAAGAATTGCCCAATGTCTTGTGGGCCTACAGAACCACGGGGAGCATCCCAACCGAGGAAATCCCTTTTAAGCTCACTTATGGCACTGAGGTAGTAATCCCAGTCGAGGTAGGAGTTAGCAGCACTAAGTGAGAAGTATTCCATGAAGAAAGCAACGACGACCAACTCCGAATCAACATAGACTGCCTAGATGAAGTAAGAGATAAAGCTTCCAACAAGATGACGAAGTATCAGCAGAAGATGGAAGAATACTACAACAAGAGGGTAAAACTCAGACAACTTGAAAGCTTGGCCCTACGTGGGAAGGACCCTACCGAGTCGTTCACTATTCCAGGCAAGGAAGTTATCACCTGTAAACCTTAGACAGACAAAGATTCCCACGACCATGGAACATTAAGCACTTGAAGAAGTACCACCAATAAATGTAACCAGTAAATGTATTTATACCTAAATTGATAAAGGAATTGTTCAACTAATATCTCTGTGTCCACAGGTTTAGTCAGTTATAAGCCAAATGACAATCTCAAAAAACGGCTAAGTAACAAGATTCTGCCTTGATGGTTGTAAGTTACTGATGAAGACAAGAGATAACCAATCTCAAAGATAACTGAGTAACAAGATTCCACCTCGACGGATGTAAGTTACTGACGAAGTCAAGAGATAACCAAATCTCAAAAAATGGTTGAGTAACAAGATTCTGCTTTAACGGATGTAAGTTACTGACGGAGCCAAGAGATAACCAATCTTAAAAATGGCTGGGTAACAAGATTCCACCTAGACGGACGTAAGTTACCGACGAAGTAGAAGTACCTAGAAGGAGCCAAGAATTTCTAAGTAACAAGCGCAAATTACTGACACATCAAAAAGCCAATAAGTGTACAAATCACAAAAACAAGTAAGTACATAGCCATGAGTTTAATTAAAGCCCAAAAACAACAGGCAAATTCCACTATTTTTACAACTAAAGACTTATAAACGCTGGGCCAAAATGATATTCTTAAAACAGACTAAAACAAAATTGTCACAAAATTAGAATTACAAAACCCAAAAAAAAAAAAAAAATAGTAAATTTTTTTTTTTAAAGGCTCAGCAGCAGGGGCAACACCGTCACCAACATGGACATCATCAGCATGGACATTCTTGGGGGCATCAAGCTGAACAGCAGAGGATTGTACGGCCTCATCAGCAGCCATCTCCTAGTCGACCTCCTCTAAATCCAGACTCTCCAAGTCCACTCCAGAAGGATGATTGACGAGGTATCTCCTCAAGAGCTCGAAACCCTTGAAGTACCAGCTGAACAGGACTATGTTATACTCCTTCGTGGTCTGGAAGGCTTCAATGGACCTAGCAGCAATGGTCTTCAGTTTCTCCTTAGTACCCAGAAGTTGCTCATCCTTCTCGAAGGTCAACTGGCGCTCAGCTCTAAGATCGTCATTCAAAGTCTTCACCTTCTCTTTCAAGTCAGTGGCCTCACCCATAGAGTCAATCAGGTTCTTTTTTAGAGTGGAGTTCTCCGCCTCTAAGGCCTCCATCCTCGATGTAAGGGAAGCCACCTTGGCCTTTTGAGTTAAGTACTCAGAGGTGATATGGAGACTTTCCCCCAATACTTGAAACAAAATCCAAAATCGTCAGTAGGATGAAGAAGAAAAAGAAACCGAAGGTTGCCATACCCAAACACTTCACCTGAATAAGCTTATGAATGTGGCGACTCGCGACGTTGTCGAAAGGCACTCTAGAAGGGGTCTTCAAATCTTCGGCAGTCACAGCCCCGTGAGCCCTATCCACCGCCAGTCTCTTATTGTCCCTGATGGTGGATAAACGAGGAACGACCTTCTCCTTCTCCCTCTCAGACAAACGCGGCCTCTCAGAGGCAGGAGTGAGAGTTCCTCGATCGAAGTCAAGGGAGAAGCCGTCCTCGTCACCTCAACACCGAAAGTAACGGGAGTAACGTGGATGACTGGAGAGGCGGAGGAACCCTTCCCGGTGACGCGCACCATTTTCTTCCCTATATTGGATAGCAGCTCGCCGTTCTTTGACCTCATTTTTGCATACATGTCCTTGTTAAACTTCATCGTCATTTCTGCAAGAGAAAAACATGTTTTAAAAAACAAAAAAATGAGGGAGAAGAGAAGGGAAAAATCATGGCCCACAAATTTAACACTTACTTTTTTTCCCTTCAATTTCAAGATTCCGCAGGACGAAAGAATAGGGTTTTGGTCCAAGATAGTAGAAAGCAAGTGTCTTGGGATCCATAAGATCATCCCCATTCTCAATCGTCTGTGCGTGCTCGATGGCTTTCTACACTCTCTCCCTATACCTGCTCTTAATTTTTGGTCGTCTCTTAACTACGCGGAATGAGAAGTAAAGGAATCAGTTGTGATAACAATGACGCAATAGAACTGAAATGACAAGAAGAAATATTGACGCACCTAAAGTCAGGGTTCCCCATCGACAATGTAACCTCGGGAGATCACCCTAAATCTCACTCGAGGAGATCTCAAACTCATTCCCAGACACAAAGAAAGATCTTGACTTCCAATACCTGAAAGACGATGGTAAACCTTTGATGATCCTAGTCTTCCTCTCCCAAGGCACCAGTTCGTAATACCCATGCACCTTAAACACTTTTAAGCGATACAAGTGGACAAGCTCATCAACTTTGAGCATCTCCCCATCCACAGCTGCCAGCCATATTCCCATACAGCTGATCACTATTCTCCAGGAGTTAGGCATAAGCTACTCAGGAGCTATACCAAAATGGTCTAACAGCTCTATCAGGAAGGGGTGAACGGGAAACCTCAATCCACAGATGAAGCCCAACTCATAAAAACACACCTCCCCTGGGAAAAAGTGACAAGCCCGATCCTCCCCACTGGGTAGATGAAGCCTAACTCGCTCCGGGAATTGAAATCTATTCCTAAATCTCGCCAATATTTCAGCATCTAACCCACACTCCTCCTCCAGGGCGTAAAAAGCCCTAACTTCCCAAAGAGTTGAAACAGCAGTATCCCCCCTATTGGAACATCACTAGATGATAATCCAATCTTAAGTTCACTAGACCTAACCTCAGACATCGTCTCTCGCGCTCTTTCCCAGCTCTTGAACCAATCAATTGACTGATGAAGCAAAGGCAACAGTTCAGCCAATGCAACGCCCAAGCAATTACCCTCAAAAACAAAATCTTCAAGGTGTGGGAAACTACCTAAAAACCCCCCTAAGCGCGCAAATAAGAAAGAAATTGATGAGCAAACTATTCTAACCTCAGAGCTACTGACCATGGAAATTCATGAATTATGTGAAAAGAACAATACGAACTAAAATCCCCTTTGAAAAAAAAAAAAAATCAGAAGCTGTGAAATGAAAAAGGGAAAAGCAGAGCCAGAGAGAGAGGAGGTAATTAACTTGAAAATGGCGGACAAGGGAAGTACCACCGCACAGCGCACTAGTCCGAAGAAGAAGTTGCAGGGTGAAGTTTTAGCAAAGGAAAGAAACTTAGAGCAATGAGAGCTTTTCTGATAAAAGTAAAGAACAAGGAGGAGGGATTAAAACCAAGACACTGAAAAAGTGGAAAACAGCGAGAAAGTCGAAGAGTCATATGATGAGGACATTAACCTCACCAACCGGAGTGCGCCACGTGGCCATGACCAGTATGGCGTTGCCACTACGCATTTAATACAGCATGAAATCCCAAGAGTCACCTGCAAACCTTCCATCTTCCATGGTTGTTATGACATGTCATGATGACTACAGAATCAGAGGGTAGTTGATAGGACTGACGAGATCAACTGGCGTGGACGAGAGTAAAGCAAGATAGACGAGAATAGAGCGAGACTGACGAGAGTAAAGCGAGACAGACGAGGGCAAGTATAGGTAAGTGCCCACATCACCGAAGAAGGTAGCAAGGTCATTTAATGTCACCATTAATATCCCTGATAGTTGCAAAACCAGCTGTACGGCCCATTGAGGATGAATTAAAAGCCCCATTACTTGGCAAAACGCGTAACTAAAAGAGGTATTAAAGCTACAATAACTGCCACAACGGCTAGGGGCTGGAGAAGCATATATAAAGCCCCCACAAAGCATGAGTGGAGGTAAGAGAAATACACATTAAGCTACTTATTATTCTACCACTTTGTTCTGTCTTTTCATAACATCTTCTTGGTACTGACTTGAGTGTTAAGAAGTGTTTTGGCAGGCGCCACACCGGTGACCACTCCAGGAAGTCTTCCTCTCCATTTTCACACCAGCAGGAGAACAAGTTTGGTTCCACCCGGATTTCTTTATTTGGATTGACGAACTTATACTTCATCATATATTTTAATATAATTTTTTTTATTTAAAATTCAATAGGAAAAAAAAAAAAAAAAAGGAGATTTATCAGACTCTCAACTGTTTTTTTATTTTTTGGCTAAGCATAAGACTCTCAACTTATATTAGTTATATCAATAAATTATACCAATAAAAGCAGGCTCTACCAAAAGGGGCGTCCATATATATATGGACTGCCAAATTATTTGAACTTTTTGACCTGAAAAGCAACCTCACATCATTAACCACTACTTTTTTGTTTTCTCTACCACCGACAAAAGCACATAAAAAAATTAAAAAAAAAAAAAAACCACTAAAAAAAGCGAGTACTGGACTGTTTGTTCTGAGTCAGATTCATCTCTTTTCTTCGCCCATAGTCTTTTCTTATTATTTTCTTGCTACTATTCGTTACTTAGCGCCGAAGGAAAGGGGGGGGGGGACCCGTATGGTGATGAATGGGAGATTATGGACCACTCGTCAAAGAATATCTTGGGAACAAATTTACCATTTTACCCTTAAATTTATTTTCTTCCTTGCCCATCCCATCACCATAAATCCTTTAAATGCCATCACATGCTTTTAATATTAAAAAGACATCTACAAAAATAATTAATAACCTTGTTGATAAAAACATAAAATTCATTTGAGATATTATTTGTAGTAAAATTACTTAAAAAAAAAGTTTTGAATGTTACAGTAACAATCTCAAAAAAAAAATATTGACAGATGTTTTGAGAGCATTAGTTTAAGAAACATTTTTAGAAATTCTTCATGAAAAAAAAAAGTGATTGATTTTTTTGGATAACTTTTTATATTTTTCATGAAAATAGTATTAAAACTTTTTAAACATTATTTATTAACAAATATCCTTAAGGCACTTCTTAATTGAACCATTGTAATATTAAAAAAAGAAGGAGATATTTTTAAAGAATTCTATTAATGATTATCTATGATCACAAGTTAAAATTAATGAATGCTCAATTATGAGATGTAATGCATACTTTTCAAAAAATAAAATATATATTTTAATAATTTATTATTTTATACACACATATTTATTATGATTGTGTGAGCTTATATATATATATATATATATATATATATATATATATATATATATTTTGACGTTATTTTTACACCACTTTTCTTAGAGTCTTTTTGATGAGAGGATAGAAAATAATGTTAATAATTTATTATTTTATACACACAAATTCATTATGATTATGTGAGTTTATATATATAATTTGACTTTATTTTTAAACCACTTCCGTTAGTGTCTTTTTGATTGGAGGATAGAAAATAGAGAAGGAATAGAAAAATTGGAGGATAAAAGAGATTTCTCCTATTTATGTTTGATTGGAAAAATGGAAAAGTTATGAGATAGAAAATTTATTTGTTTGATTGAAAAGAAAAATGAGATGATGGAAAATTGAAGTTAGTATAACTTTATAATTATGTCCCCATTTCATAAAACAAAAAAGTAACACATTCTTTAGCAAAAAAATTGTGTATGTGTAAACAAAAAAATAACACATTTTTTTAGCAAAAAAAATTGTATTGGTAAATAAAAAAAAATAACACATTTTTTTAGCAAAAGTTTTGTGAATGTGCAAGTGGTCGAAGAAGGAAAAAAAAAAAAACACTGAGCATGGATGAAACCATGTACACAATGCACATGGGTATTTTCGTCAACCTAGTCCCAATTTTTTATCTCCTTAGTTTTTTTTATCATTTTGGAGAAAACACTTGTTGAGGAGAAAGCACCCGGAACCATCATTTCTTTTCCCTCTCACCCTCTTAACCAAATACTTCCCTCTGACCAACTCAAACGCTATCCAATTTCAATCAAGCCTTCCCCTCCTCCTTCTCAGTCTTTCATTTTTCATAACTTTCAAATTCCGAGGCCATCATGGTTACTTTCATCGAAGGAATTGGACGCCCTGGAACCATCAAGAAGACCACCAAAGCCGTGATCCCTGGTGGAGGATCCATCAGGACAAGCAGTCACGTCAACAGAATCAGCACCACCAACATCATCAAGTGCAGCACCACCAACATCATCAACAGCAGCACCAAGAGCATCAACAACAGAAACAACAGCACCAACAGAAGCACCAATAGAAACAGCAGCACCAGCATAGTCAACAGCAGCAGCAGCATCAAAATCAGCAGCACCAACATCGTCAACAGCAGCAGCACCAACAGAAACACCAACATCGGCAGCCATCACCACCACCACCACCACCACCACCACCCAACCACTACGGGCAACCGCGGGATCAAGGCCATAGGACACTCGAAGACTGTCGAGAAACACTCTCATCATCAAAGTAACAAAGTTGTTGTGACTCATGTTGATCAGAAGAAGACGATTCACCATACCAAGAAGAAGTAAACAGAGCAGATCAAGAAGCTACAAAAGAAGTAGGAATAAAACACTAAACTACAAGTAGTAGATTGTCACAAGCAACATGTCGTGTAGTGTTAGTGAGTAAATTTATGAAATTAGCTATGTGCCAAGTTGTGTGTGTGTATGTAAATTTATGCTTTTCCCTACTGTAAGGACTCAAATCGTTGGATATCATTCTGTTTTATGCATTCCTCTGCTCTGGAAAATGTGTTAGTGCATTTTGGAATATTTTATAAGAAATTATTTTATTATGTGTTATTAGTTATTATTAAAGTTAGAAATTCATCTTTAATTATAATACATGTTATTAAAAAATGAAGAAACGAAAATAATTAAAATTAAGAATATGAAATAGGTAGAAGTAGTACACAGAACAATTTAAAGCCAGCAGCACAACATTCATAGGATCTCCTATGAAACTTTAATAACCTGAAACGTTATGTGAAGTGTAGTAGGACTCATGTCTGATTTACAATTTAAAACACAAAATTTCTACACTCCAATTGATGTTATCAATTGAGTGAATAGATGACTTTAGGTGGGCAATCTTGTCAAGACTGGTGTTTTGGATGGTGAGGTCAATTTTCTGGGTTTGGGGTAGGTTT
Organism: Castanopsis chinensis; assembly: GCA_032878915.1. Taxonomy (NCBI): domain Eukaryota; kingdom Viridiplantae; phylum Streptophyta; class Magnoliopsida; order Fagales; family Fagaceae; genus Castanopsis; species Castanopsis chinensis. The sequence goes on along the minus strand of JAVQMG010000112.1, from coordinate 14,574 downwards.
GACTTCTGACAAAGTTCTATGTCAGAATTTTCTACAAAGTGAAGCTAAAGTGATCATTCTTTAACCGGTGAAAAATTTTCTTTTATGCCATCTCGATCTAAACCTCTTGATTTTAACTCAATAAATAGAACATTAAGGGGGTGTTTGGATTGGCATGATTTGAGTTACATATCTCAAAAATCTTAACTCAAAACTCAAAAATTGTGGGACCCACCAGTTGAAATATTGTTTGGATTGATTTTCAGTATTTGTTTCCATTTCTCATATCTCAAAATTTTGAGTTTTGAGAATGAGAAATGAGAACACCTCAAGACCTGTTTTCACTTTTTGGAATATGAGTTCTGTGGCATTTTCCGTAAATAACTGGAAACTTGTGGGACCCTTTTTAGTGTTTGGTCACATCATCCTCAGACCCGTTAGAAGCTTCAGTTATGGCCTCATTTTTCTTCTCTTCTCTTTACTCCTCTGGCTTCTCCATTAACGCCTCTCACCCACCTCTAGCAACATACCATTATTTCAAAATTTTTGCCTTTTCTTTTATAGCTCAGACTTCTCACTTTACCCATATTTTTACAACCTACTCTTCACCCAGCACAACCCGAGAGGAAGAAGAAACCATCTTAGCTAGAAGGTGAAATCAGACACCAGCGCCGGAACCGATTTCAGAAACAAATCACAACTAACTCAATTCAAACATTGCTAATAAACAATTTCAATTCAAACATAACAGATCATAACCAATTCAAATGTATTTACCAGATCACAACCAATTCAAATTAACATCAAGATAACAATTTCAGTTGTATATGACTCGGATTTAGGTGTAATATCTCTGATCATAAACAAAAATTTGTACTAACTAAATAGATCACAACCACAAGCAAACTCAAAATTAAGAACAAACCGATTACCCAAATTGCTCACCTCATCTTTCGGGACAGAGGAAATCAGACACAACAGAGGCCTAGAGCTGAAAAGGAAAGGACAAACCTATGGGGTTTGGGCACAACCCGTGGGGTTTGGCCTAGAGGACATGAAGAAAGGGGTTTGATGGAGATGGGTTTCAACCAAAATTTGGGGATTTAGGGGTTCTTTTGGGACAGAGGAAGAAGAGCAAACCTCGCCCGCCATAGCCCATAAAACAGAGAACGACTAGGAACTCACCAGTTGGCTGTTTGCAGGCAATGGGTCTTCAAGATATAGAGGCAGAAGTATAGAGAAGGAAGAGAGGAAAAGAAAAATGTGGCAAACCTTTCTATCGGTGTGTGTCTGTGTCTGTGGAGATAGGAGGACAAAACAATGATTTGGGTGAAAGTAAAGAGAAGAGGACACGCCAGAGACAAACCAACCTTCTGACCTGTACAGCTGTGGGCTCCACCAAAAGGTAAAAAAATTGAGTACTGAGATGTGAAAACTAGCAATGAGATATTGGAGCCAAACAAAAATTTTTAGTTTTGGGTTTTGAGTGATAGAGTTTTGAGAATTGAGTTTATGTTTTTAAGTTATGTGTTTTCAGTTACGTATTTTGAGTTTTGAGATACTTCCCATCCAAACACCCTCTAAGCTCTCAAGTTCAATGATGAGCTAATGTGATGTGGATTTTGGTCCATCTGTTCTATTTCAGTCAATTCAGACCAATTTGGTTCTTTTTGGTCCATTCAGCAACTTCAACCCACTTTGATTCATCCGGTCCAATTTGGTCCACTTTAGTGATGCTTCAAGAGAAGAGGTATGTGTAAAAATGATGCACTACTTTCATTGACACTTATGTCACATTCTTAGCGTAATGTTGATAGGTTTTTTATATAATTACATTTCTCTTATGTTATTATAGTCTTGATTTTTTTTTTAATATAAGTAATTGATTTAATTATGTTTACTTATTTTTTATGCCATTTAAGATGTATAGAGGATGAATCATTTGTAAGGAATACTAGGAAAAAAAAATTCTAACAGCACATTACATTATTAACAAGGTATCTCACTTGTTATAATAATTAAATGTAAAATACATTATGTTTCCTAGAAAATAAAAAACTTACAAAATTTAAAATACTTTCAAATAATAAATATAGATAATATAATTTAGAAAATCTAATATATTGTATTAAACATTCTTTATTAGAAAATAATCACATCATTTTAAGAAGCATTTAAGATTAAAACTTATAAATTTCATCTACTATTTTTATTTTTCACTTAACCAAAAAATAAAAAAGTCATCAAATGTTTTCGTGCATCACATAAGTCGGTGTCTAGTTGACAGAATTTCCAAAGCATGTAAAATGATCATTTTGCTCTTGGACACTAATTTGCTAAAAACTGGGAGGTGTCCACATGTGCCCCTCATTAGTGAACACTGGGTGAAAAAAAAAAAAAAAAGCAACTTATTTCGTGGAGAGAGATTAATTAATCGCTCAAAATTGGTCATAGGATGGAAAGGAATTTAGAATCCTATTCATTGTTAAAATGAGAGGTTTCAATGGAATATAAAACATATGTGTTTGGCGAAATAATTGAATTATTGAAAGGACGTGGCAGAATTGTGCAACGCCAAGTGGAAAATGAGTTTCACATGATTGCCAGGTTGAAAATAATTTACTTAGGGATTAAGGCCAAATGAATGACAAGTGAAATTAATCAAGTGGAATTCACAAGCAATTACAAGGTACGTTATCTCGAACAATTAGTGACTGGTTACTTGGAGTTGTTAGGCAATTAGACACAAACACATGCTAAGCAACCATGAGTAGAAAGGTATTGTTGCCTCATAGCAATTGAGAGAGTTTACTGAGCTTTGTTAACAATGAGACAATTGGTAGTGTATAGACAACCAAGAAGTGACACGTGATAAAGGGCAAGCATAAACAGGGGCTGATTCTACAAGAAAATGACACCACACACAGCTAAGAACACATCAAAGCAGTTTTGAGATCATTTGTATTTAGATTCTTAGGAGATCAAGTAATTTTTTGACGAGTCACGTAGTCCTTGGGTTTGTAGAAGACTGTACTTGTAAGTTCATTTCCTTTGTACTCCTGATCATATTTAATCAAGTTTGATATGGATTCCTGCTTTACTTCAAATCTATTTAGTGTTAAGAGTAATCAATTAGGCTTGAATCTATTATATTTCTAGCAATTTAATTTACTTTGAGATGACTTGCTCTAAATTAGTTTGCTTCGATATGATTTACTTCGATACAGTTTATTTCAAGCTTGTTAAATTACCGATTGTCCCAAAAACTTAAGCTATTGGAATATGGTAAATTTAATCATTTAACCAATACTTCTAACACCTCCCTCACGTGTGGGCTGAAACTACCTTTTAATAGGTGAGACCCAACACGTGAGAATTTAAATGGGAGGTAGAGTAGAGGAGACAAGGATCGAACTCAGGATCTCATGCTCTGATACTATGTTAAATTACCGATTGTTCCAAAAACTTAAGCTATTGAGATATGATAAATTTAATCATTTAACTAATACTTCTAACAAAGACGATGCACCAATTCAATTCACTTAGGCTCGAACACTTACTTTGTTTTTGTTCTTTCTTTATAAACAGGACTTTTTTTTTTTTGTTGTTGTGCGAAACAGGACTTTAAGCATAAAAGTAGATGGAAGGTGATTTAGGAGGGGGGTGGCCTATGGAGCAGAAAATGGTTGGAGGAGCCTGACATTGTGCTTTTACCCTAAGATAAAATGTTTGGATTCCTACTACCTACTAACTATTTTTGTCATCATCCCAAAAATACAAATTTGAAAGCTGTAACATACAGACCTTAACATCTTTTTAAAAAAAAAAAAAAACAATTGACCAAGAAATTACCGAAATCTTAATTAAATTTTGTTATTAATCATTAATGTAATGTCTTACATATTTAAAGCATCAATGTTGTGAGGACCCGAAGACCCGAAAGATGACGTGTCCCGAGGACTGGCAAGTGTCCCAAAGAAAAACCTACTCGGGTCGGAGCCCGAGGACCCGAGGAACCGTGAACGGATGGTGTAGACCATCACAAATATCTGGAGACATTGAATGCTGTAGACAGGCTTCCTTAACTGTAATAAATGTGGAAACAGCAGCCTTACTTCCAGCATTAATGATGAAGTGACCTGAACAGGAAAGTGGATTTCTAGATATTTTACCATAAGTGCTTTCTGTAAAAAGGAGTTACAAGTGTCACCAAGTAAGGGGGGGAGGGAAATGAGATGTGAGGTGGAGATGATATGGATCTAAGGTATAAATAAGATGGGAAGGGACATGGTAAAAGGGGCTGGCAAAAAGAAGATAGAAAAGGGGAAAAGAAAATAGTAGCATCCAATTAAGGGAAAGAAGAAAAGGAAGGAATAGGGGAAGAACAAGATAAACACATAAGGATAGAAAGGACCTCGGGACTGGCATGGTTCACTGTTGTATGGTTTCCCCTCTACAAATTTCATTGTTTTGGGCCGTGATTCTGAGCGGACCTTAGCTTTGTGAAGCCCAAGGGTGGATTTCAGTCTTTGGACCGCTACAGCAGATTCAGGACCTTACAAATGTAATTGTAAAACATTCCCCATTTAAACGGCAACTGAATGATATATTTGATGCAGAGTAAATGAGAGTTCAGATTGCCACCCCTTTCTCTAACCCAAATTTTACCCATCTAATTCTCCAGTACTCCACAGTCGTAATTCATCACCTTCTAAATGCTTTATAGATTGAGTTTTAACCTTGACTAAAAGGCAGATATTAGGTAATTTTGTCACTAGCCTAGTCATGGCGAGGGATATTCAGGAATCAAAATAAGTTCATGATAATTAATTCAAAGCCAAACCACACAAGTAGTACTAAAATAACTCGCAGCACTTAATTCCACTACTTAATTTAGATAGTTTGTCCATTAAGCTTGCTATGGTTGAAAGTGGTACTAAAATTCCCACTCACCCTCAGCTGCTTATTTCATGGTCTCCTCTCATTTTTATTCATACTAAATTAACTACATAAACTAGTGTACAAAGCTGCCTCACATTAAGCTTAACGCCTCAACCTGGAATACAAGTCATACGGAATAGATTCAACTTCGTCATAATGAGAAAGATCATCATTTACCATCCTGTGGTGGTAGAAGGTGACTCAAAACTATGCTTTGATGCCATGAATAGTGTGGAGGACTGCCATTGGAGCATCTCAAGCATTATCTCTAATGTACAGAAAGGTTAGGAAAATTTTTTCTTCTTGCTTATTATTTACATGGGTAAGGAGAGACACCATGGCCTTGCAAAAGGTGGTTTTGATGATCTCCGTTTTTTACTAATTTGTAATAATTCTTCGCCGACAAGAAAGATTCTGGGGTCATTTTGATTTTGTTCCTTAACATTTAAAAATTTTAGTCTATTCCCCTAAGTTAGGGTTCGTTATGATTGATAAGTCAAGTGACACTTATGCTTACCACATGTATTAGTTTTTTTTTTTTTTTTTTTTTGATGAACCTTACCACATGTATTAGTTAATCCAATTATATAGTGTCATGTCTATTAGTTATGTCATATTACTTATATGATCTAAAAAATCTTTTAAAAATTAAAACAATTCTTTAACTAATTTTTTTTTTTTTTAATTTACAAAATTAAAAATATAAAATAAGATAAAATGATCCATAACATTTCTTTGAGCATTTTTCTTGGCAACCAAATGGATACCAATCTCAATTGATTACCCAGATTTGTACAAAAAATTTCTCCCAATTGATAACCCATATCCACAAAAATCCCCAATCCATCGCCAATCAAAAACTTCGATTAAATCAATTTACACAATACTAGCAATGCAATACCAAGAATCCCCTTATACAAACCTAGAAAATCCCTTCTAAAGCCCAATTTACAGAATACTAATCGAGCCTTTCCATCAATTCCCTTTGAAGTTGAAGGATGACAGAGCAACCACTCTCTCTCTTCTCTCTCTGAACAAACAAATTAATTATAGAGATGGATGAAACTATCATTTTTAAAATAAAATCAAACTTGATGAACCAATTTTTTTTTTTTTTTAAATTTTAATTCTTAAACTTAAGGGATGAAAATGAAAATGATTATAAACTATAAGTGTCAAAAATGCAATTTTGTTTGTTTGTTTGTTTCTTATTTATTATTTATATATATTTGAAAGCTCAAATAGTGTGAAACACTATAGCTAATTTAGACCAACAATTTTAAATTATGGCTTGATTACTTTTACTCTAACTTAAATAAGTACAGAACAAGAGTAAATGAGTCATAATAAAATCGGAACACTACTCTTAGGCATAAGCATATACAATAAACAATAAATGTAAAGCTTAAAGAGTAGGGAAAAGATTAAAGAGTAGGGAAGAGAGATGCAAACACAGGATAACACCGAGACATGTTATCGAAGAGGAAACCGAAATACTTGGTGAAAAACCTTACTGCGGCTTTTAAAGCAGGAATCGATTCACTAGTGAATAAAGTTGGAGTATACGAATATCAAAAAGATCCTCCAAGCTTATTCTACCCAATGTATTTGAACCATCCAAGTTCCTGCCACCAACAGGCTTCATGGAGCCATAACTTCACTAGTTATCCTGATTTCGCAATTAGCTCATCCGCCACACAATGGCTTCTTCCAATGCTTCTCATATGCACCAAAACTTCTCTCAACACTCAGATTGGGTGAGGTAAGTATTTGGGTTAAGAACTTCTCAAGGATGTGTAGATGGAGAGGTAGGAGTAAAGAAAAACTTTAGAGAAATGGTGTAGATGATTGTGGGTATACAACTAACTCTTAAGTGTTTAACTAGGGTTTTCTCTCTCAAAAGTTTCTTGGAGAAACTCCTTACAATTTCGTGGGTAATGAGGGCTTTTATAGCGTTGGTAAAGGTATGAGAAAAAGCACACTCAAAAAAGCTCCTAGCAGGGAGTTTTGCAGGTCACTTGCAACTTGACCTAAGTCGTGAAATGACTCGCGAAATCCAGCCTAGCAAAGAGACTCTTCAAATTCTAGCATGTGCTTCACACGTGGCCTTTCGTGAGTTGGCACTTGCGAGCTAGTCATGAGCTAGTCGTGAATTCTTCATCTTCACAGAACTTCACCAATCTCTCACACACAAACCTTACATTAAATTCCACAAAAAATACAAGGAAATAATTGAACGAAAATACAATCAAATTTGATATAAAATTCAATCCAACATAAAAACATAGTTGTAAATCACAAATTTACAATACTTTTCTAATTAGAATCTACCTGAACTTACACCACACATTTCTCTCTCCTTCGTGTCTTTTAGCATACCCACCATTTTAGTATTAAAACAAAAGCAAAAATAAATAAATAAATAATTAAGGACTAATAGTAATAATTAACTAGATAAGGCCCTAAGGAGAGATAAAGAAACACAAAAATGTTATGGATTGTTAAATGAAACACATTGTTTCATTGTTACCAAACCAAAAGACTTAAGATTGATGAAATAAGATTGACGAAATAAAAGATTGACAAAACTCTCTCAAAAAAATAAAGATTGACGAAAGAAGATTCTTTTTCTAAGAAGAATTGAGAATAAGATTGATAACTCTATTTAGAATTTTTTTTTACCAATCAAATAGTCTCACTTTAACACTGAAATCAAATAGTCTCAAAAGAAGAGAATGAGAGTCAACTCAATTTACACAAGTGGCTATCACCACCACCACCACTACCGCTTGTGACCCATTGTTGCCATCAACTCCACCAACACCACCAAACATAATAGCATAATACTAACAACACTATTACCATTGTCACTGCATCCACCACCACCAAAAACCAACTATTATCTTTGATTACACTATTATTATTACCACCGCAAATACCATGATACCATATTTTCAATGTCACCAATGCATTAGCATCCCTGTTACCATACTTGTTGTAACTAATTTGATACTTCAAATTCTTAACTCTCAGATATACCTAGAAAATTAATAAAAGCTTAATTGATAAGATTGAAATTCCCACAAATAGAAATTCCACCATTTTAAAAGTTCTAATAGTTTTTCAAATTCTTCTTCTGAAAACAACATAAAAGTTGACAATTATTTATAATATCTAATAGCACAAATAACAATTATCTAGAACTTCTACCGAAGACACTAGTTATTCCGATTATTTTTCCTCCTCTAAGGAGTGGTGGCATTGCATGTGGGTAAAGTCCACAGGCTTAGGAGGCCTTGAATTCAAGATTGGGTTGCTTTCGAAGAAGTTTGAAGGACGGAGCTCAAACCCACCATTCAAAGTCGGCATCACTGGAAATTCATCTTGGGAAGGGCTATGGTGGAAGCCTATTGTGTGCCATAACACTATGTCCTTGTTGTCAATATCCCCATTCCTGCAAAAATGAACCAAATCAACCAGTTTGATTTTCTTCATTGCTACCTGCTTTATTACAGGAAAAAATGCATGCAAAAATGTATATGTTAGTTATTAGGGCTGACAATAATATGAAAATTATTGAGTATTCTCGAAATACGGTGACATGATACTCTTTTTTCTCACATTCATAATAAACCATATCAAGTGAGATTCAATATAAATGTGAGAGGAGGAAATATCAACATAAATGATATGGGAACACCTAATAATTACTCCAATAATATATACCTCCCAATTAACCCAAGTCGATATGCATGTTTTAAATAATTAACTAATTAGCTTATTGAAGTTTCACCACACCCAAATTTCAAGTATATTTTTTCGCCAAAAAAAAAAAATTCAAATATTTATTTATGAGTTTTTTTGCTGAATAAATATTTATTGATTTTGAATAGTAATTTAAACTTAGGCAGGGCTTTTTACATGTCATGCCAACTCAACCCCATTCCCTTCCTCACTATCTCAGACTTTCTCTTTTCCTTCTTTTAAAGTATCTTCCACCAGCATAATTTCTTGGACTCGGAGTGAATTTGTGGTTTTAGCTAATGTATATATGGATACTGTATCTAATAAAAAACATCATGTCATTACACTATAAATACTAATAGTGACTATTTAAAGTTTGTTAGGGATTTTCCTTAAACTTTAGTGTAGATGGAGGATTCAATCAATCATCCAAGATATCAATAATGTCATTGATGTCAATGTGATCCTAAACCCAGATTCTTCTTCCCATTGGTAGATTCAATCAATAATCCAAGATATCGATATCTCCAATCAGTGCACTAAAAGAGTGCTGCTCAGTATGTTTTAAGCGGGCTCGCCACGTGGACGTGGTCTTGGGCAAGACCCACTTAAACCGAATCTTGACCCTGAGGACTTGTTTAAAGGCCCATTGGGCTTTGACCTAAATGGTTTTTCCTAAAGGGCCTATTCCCATCTAATTCACTCCCAACTGGGTTCTGTGTTTGGGCTTGTATCAATACAAATCTTTTAATCATTTTAATATATAAAAGAAGTAGACTTATTGTACAACCGTTCATATAGATGTAGACTTGGTGTCAATCATTTATCTTCAATGACTCTGTTTTTAACCACGTACAGGCATGGCCGCAAGGTATAAAATAAACAAATAAATGAGAATGATATATATATATATATATATATATATATATATATATAGAGAGAGAGAGAGAGAGAGGAGAGAGAGAGAGAGAGAGAGAGAGAGCCGGTTTTGGTTTAGTGCAGAGGAAACTCTAAACCAATTGAGATATTAACATGTATTAAATATTTGTCAAGTGTCAACATCTCAATGAATCCAGTGCTTCTATACACTGGATCCAATCCTTACTCCATATATATATATATATATATATATAAAATACTTATACAAAAAGAAGTGTGTCCATGAAATGAGGACGTATCTCACGAAGCAAGTTCCATGAACCATACTCTTAGGGTGTGTGAGTCTCATTGTTTTTTAGGGTGGGTTTGAGTAATAAACAAGAAAGCCATTTCAAATCATTTCGGCTCAAGTCTATACAATGAACATGTTAAGAGTCCCCATCTCCCACATAAAAGAAGTGCATACATGGGTTAGGTTTGGCCTTTTTTGCTGAATATGTTGGGTTATAGATTGATCCCAGTTAATTAATTCAATTATCCAAGTTGATTAATTAGTTCAAATTACATGCAAATCGTAGAGGCATTAACAAATTATTAAATAAACTAAGTGCAACGGAAATTAAATTGATATGGTGATTTGTTGACGAATGGAAAAAACCACTCGCAAGGTAAAAACCCCACCGAGTGAATTTTAGGTTACTCGAGAACAATTAGTTACAAATATAAGAAATATTACCACTATCAAAACAACCACATTAGCTTGTGAAAAATTTTACAAAATATAAAAAGTTACACTTTTTACACATTTTGGTCAAAAAAACACCTACATCAGTAGGTGTAAAATGTGCATTTATGCACAATTGCTACAGTAACTGTGCATATATGCACGACTATTGTAGCATGTGCACATATTATTTGATTAGTTCTCTCTCTCTCTCTCTCTCTCTCTCTCTCTCTCTCTTTGTTGCTCTTACTCTCACCTAACAGGCCACACTCTCCCTCACAGTCCTTACTCTCCGTGATCAACATCAAACCACCGGCGACAGAGAATGACGATAACTGGAAAAACAAAACATTAAGGCAAGTGGGTCAGCTTCTTCCTTGGTCCTAGATTTTGTTTAGGTTCTTAAATCTCAATCCTTCAAAGACCTTGCCATAACGTCTTCACATCCCACCTTGCCATAACGTCTTCGCATCCCATAACAGTTTAGTTTCGCATCCCAGAACGATGGTGTGTCAAGAAGTCGAGTGGGTGGGTGGGTGATGATTTGGGTTTCAGATTGAGTGGGTTTTTGGCTTGAATGGGTTTCTAATCTCGGGTTGGTTTGATCTTAAATGGTTCGTCGATCGAGTAGTAATGATGATGGTGGTTGGGTTTGAGAGGGAGAGAGAGGTAGTGAAGAAAATTAGCGAAGAAAATAACAAAAAATGGTAAAAGAAAGAATATTTTATTGAATACATGTGTAGAATAGATAAACTGATGTAAGTGTTTTGTAAAAGTAGATGTGTAAAATAGGAAAAAGTAGGTTTTTTGTGCAAAATAAAAGGAAAATTTGCACCCATTGATGTGGATGCTCTCAGGCCTATCCAAAATACCAACTTACAGTTGAACCTTTACTCCAATCCCCAATTGTACTTGATCTTGTAGAGACTTTTTCCTTTGCACAAATTCTAGTACGTGACTAGCACCTTGGCACGAATCAAAGCACGTAACTAACTCCACAACAACCCTTTGATTGTTGTAATTAATTTGCAATAGCTTCACATAGAAACACTAATAAGATCTTTAATGTTGGTGCTAGAGACTTTACTTGGTGACAAAACCCAAAGACGCATAAGAAACAAAACAATATCTCTTTCTTTTGTAGGAGGATGCTAGGGTTTCAAAAAGAAAACCTTAGAGCATCCACACCAGCTAGTGTAAATTTATCATCTATTTTACACAGAAAAAGCTACTTTTTTTTATTTTTTTTATTTTACACATCTATTTTTACAAAACACCCGCATCAGTTCATCTATTATACACTATATTTTATATAAATAATATTTTTATATTCTTTTTTTAATATTATTTTACATATCCATTAACCTATTCTTCTTCTTCTTTCTTTTTCTTTCTTTTTCCTTGTCTCTGCCGTTTCCTCTTTATTTCTTCCTCTTTCTCTCACAGTCAAAACCCAGAAGCACCATCACAAGCACTCCATCAACACGACAACCATCACAAGCACCACAATGCTTTTCAAATCCAGAAGCACCAATCAAAACCCACATCACCGATCAAACCCAAATCACCGATCAACCATCAAAACCCACATCACCTATCAAACCCAAATCACCAATCAAAACCCACATCACCCCCAAAACAAAAAACAATGAGAATCTTATACCTGTGCTCTTCTTCAGTGCACGGGACACCGAGTCAAACTCATCCTCGTAACTCGGCAACTCAACTCGAAGAGCTTGTCCTAGACACGGGACCAGGACGAGGCACTTTCTGTGATGATTTGTCTGTGTGTTTGTGTTTGTGTGTATCTGAGGAAAAAGATGATGAGGATTGAGGAGAGAAGTCAGATTGTTTTGCACAAAGAAGAGAGAGAAAAAAAGGCGCAAAACGTGAAATTAATAAAATATGGTATACACAAGCTACAGTAGTCGTGCATATATGAACGGTTATTGTAGCAAGTATATAAATTTGCATAACTTTAGAAGACTTTAGAAGGATTGATGTGGAAAATTTTTGGGTAAAATGTGTAAAAGTGGTTGCTTTTTGTATTTTACAAAGGTTTACATGAGCTGGTGTGGATACTCTTATGAAGCTTTCTAGGGTTAGAGTTTTCTTTCTCCACCTTCTTATTTATATAGGAGCTTGGCCTTTTATATGGGCTCTTCTATTCCAATTAGGTTTACACAAACCTTGGGCTTTCCTAATCCTATTAGGATTATAAAAACCCATAAACAAATAGCCTTTTAGAATAAAATGTTGCTAACTATATTTTGAAATCCTTCAGCTTGATAGATCAAGAGGTGTCAAGCATGTGTTGAGAATTCTTCATTAAGTCTCGAAAGATGCTAGTGTCAAGATAGTGTTGAGACTAGTGTCCAGCTTCACAAAATTAGCTTTTTTTTCACTTGTCTTCATATCTTTAATGATGCCACTTGTAAAGTAAACTTCACATACTTTTTAATATATTAAACCCAACTTAGAGCTATCCAATTACAAGTAAAGTGTATTTTATCAAATGATATGCCAGTACATAGAAGATAGGACCCTAACAGAATAGCATAATTTTAGGAAATATTTAGGAAAAATGAATTGGAACAAACTTACTAAGTTATGTAGTATTTTTTTTTTTTTTTGAACTCAAGTTTGTCAAACTAGAGTTCCAAGTGAAACTCGAGTTTGGTAAACTCAAGTTTGTTAAACTCAAGTTTCAATATAACTAAATAAGTTTGGTCAAGTACTATTTAGCAAAACTTTTCCAAAAATTATGTTATGTAGTAAAATTTTCCAATTAAGTTTGAACGGAGCGAGCCCATAGCAACGCAAGCCAGGATCTTTAGGTCTTGTGGTGTGGGCTTGCCAAAATTTGATTGACACGGAGATGAAGACTACAAATTGATGACCCACGCACATGAGCACAAGATTTGGTGTTTCAGCTTGATTGGGTTATTATGGTTTATGCATGGTTGTCAAAATCACAATCCGGATCATAAAATGGCATGATTTTACGATCTTACCTCACCAAAAAGTTTAAAATCGTAGCAGGATCGCAAAAATGTTAGGATCGTAAGTAGAATCGTGTAGGATCATATAGGATCGTAGGATCGTATGGGATCCTACCAATCCTACCATTTTTTTTTTAAGTGGGATTCGTTTGGGTAAACCTAAACCTACAAGCCCAATAGGTTTTAGAAGCCCAATCAAGGTTGTCAAAATTGGGATCTTACGTAGGATCGTGGAAGGTAGGTAGGATCGGAGATCGTAGGATCGGATCGTGGATCGTAGTTTGATAGTTTGATTCCATATTGTTGTGTTGTGTATATGATTTTGACAAAGCTTTTAAGGTTTTTATTTTTCTATTTTGTTAACTAAATTAAGTAAAATTTGAAAAATTATGAAATAGGAACTTCAGTATTTGAATCTTTGAGAAATATTAGTAAACACAATTAGTAGTTTATAATTGCACACAACCTGTTTAATGAATTCTCTGTGTGATTTTTTGAGCATGCTCTGTATCTTGGAGTCTTTTATTTTATTTTTTTGGTAGCTCTAGTACAAATATACATCTACTTTAGCTAGAAAGAAAATTAAGCGAACTTTCCATATGTGTAGATAATATTTTGGTACTTAGTTGCTAATTAAACATGTACTGAACTTTTTAGATACATTATGTCAAAAGTTAAATATATTTTTCTTCATTAGAATGACATAAGAACGATGTAGTGTGTGCAAATTACATTTTATGATGCAATTTTTTTTTCTTAATGGATGGATTCATATTTTAAGTGATTATATAACATACAAAGTCACTATCAATAGGTTTTTTGCTTAAAATCTGAAAATAGGTAGGATTTTACGATTCACAATTCGATCCTACGATCTCCGATCCTACCTACCTCCCAAAATCCTACGTAAGATCCCGATTTTGACAACCTTGGTTGCATGCATGCCGCTGCACGCAGTACAAGATCTACAAAAGCTTGCATGAATTATTATGGAAATGCTAGCCGTTAAGTGATGCTAGTATATAGTAGCATATGCAAATTTTACAAAATTTCACTTTAATTTTATAATTTGAAACTCGACTTGGCACCGATGGTTTGATTTTTGCACTCAATATATCATTCAGGAATTACAATTTCGTTAGAAATTAAACTTTTATTCATCTAACAGTCAAAATAATGTTTTTATCCTTAAATTCTAAAATTGTCTTTTTACCTCTAAGTTTTACTATTAGGTTAAACGATGGTTGAAAAATAAAATAAGGAAGTACATAAATATAGAGAAATTTATACAATTTTTATAATTTG